>OW240916.1:215438486-215449264 GCA_933207985.1 Pelobates cultripes | reverse complement strand
TATTTTGGATTTTTTCTTTTGTCTGATCCTGTAAGCCAAATTATTAACAAGCAAAGCATTAGTAACCAGATGAAATTGTAAAGAATCATATTAAAAACAATCTTATACGTTAAACAACTCTTATAATTTACAAGTTTATACAAGTGGCGGCTGGCTTAGATCTGAATGGAAGATACTTAATCTACTTTTCCTAAAACACTGAAAAGTGATCTGCTTTCCTATAACACTGAGATGCCATCTACTTTCATATAACACTGGAAAAGCCCCCACAGGGGTGCATCTGGCATCCATGGGTGAGGGAGTCTCAATGTTCCAACCAGGGTTCAGTATTTTGGATAATCCTGCCCCAAGAGGCACACAAAAAGTAAAACAGTTATGCATTCACTGGTCGGATTTATTCAAAATATGGGACATAGCCCCCAAGTCTGTGTGACCATACTCCTAGGGTATCACCAAACCTCGTATTGCCATGGACTTAAATTATAGTTCTATCCAGACCATGCCATGTCTCAAGCACTTGAAAAACTCTTGAGAAACCAAGCAAGAAAATGTCCAATGTCCAAATGCCACAGCTCCGGAAAAGTGAAAGTGCCTTTCTTTATTCCTATCCTCCAAATATCCAAGATATACTACACTATAATTTTCTGTGTTCTCTGATTTTTTTGTCATTTCATATACGACAAATGACATCCAAGACACTACATCCCCCCGCCCTCATCATACTGTAAATCCATAATCAAGTGTATCATACACAATCAGAAAATAAAATAAATCAGAAATAAACTGTTATGGTATATCATTGATAGAATTTGAAGCTTTATTCATGGTATTCTTGATAGCAATGATGGTGGAAACAAACACAGTAGTGCTTATAATACACAGATTAACAAAACTTTTTGTTTTTGTTTTCAGTAAATCAGATGCTGTTCTAGGGTTTAAGTTATAAATATGGAGCAAACACCATGGAAACCAGTAGAATGTCTTTCAACAGTTGCAACTTTGCTCCAGAAAAGCATGTTTGCCTTAATAAGTGTGGGTCAATGTGATTAAAAAAATCAGAATACATTTTGTGATACGCACCTGCACTCTGAAGGGCAATGATCTTCATATGGTAGTTATGACTAAAATTACCATGGAAAATAATACTTCTCTATTGAGAATACTACATATCTATTGTAATTTATGTAAAAACAGTTTCATCTGGCTGCCAAAAAGCCACTTTAATTTCTGAAGTAGTCTTTTTACTAAATTCTGCAGTAGTAGGTTTTTTTGCTTGCCTTAATACTAATTTAAGGCACAAAAATACCACTTGGTGCTACATGGCTGAAATAACTAGAGGATGAGGAAACAGCTTCTTAAATTATAGTAAAGTTTATTTTATTTTAAAGCTGAAGTTGATAGAACACACAATGTACAGCTAAAACAGATACCTCCCAAAACTCAATACTAGCATCCTACAGCAATTATTAATTTGTTTTCATCATGCATATCTGTTCTTTTCATTTATATATGCTATAATACTTTGGTTTAAAGAAACACTCCAAGAACCATAACTACTACAGCAAGTTAGAAGTGCCCTATAGCTCCCTCAGTGTATCTAGTAACCCTCATGGAACTAATTTATATGCAGAAAATCCATCTATGTGTAAAGTTACAAATACAAAATATAAAAAAAATTCTTAGATTTTAGAATTGTCTATAATTTCTTCAATTCTGTAGTTTAAGAATTTTCCATAAAAAGCCAATGGTTTAACAGTGCCAGTATTTGTAGTTTTTGTCTAGAAATTATGTAATCAATTCTCCTAAAAAATAATGAAATACAGATACACATTGGGCAATATGTAATAAAAAAAGAACTGTCAGAAAATAAATAATAGTGACACTCACTAATGTTGGAGCCTTTGATGCGGTTAGGCTCATATATTGCACTTCCAACACTCTTATAGATGTTGTTAAACCTTTGCAGTGGTGTTGATGAAAATTCCATTAGAAAATGCATGTTTTGTGATTAGTGATTTGTCTGTAGGAGTCTCTAGCTATAATCAGATTTTTTTGGGATGTGTTATTGCAAAGATACCTTTGACTCTTTTTAACCATTGATAGAGTGCCTTGATTAATGCAAGACAAGTGGTTAAGTCATGGTAGCACTCTCAGATATATCCTTATATCGGAGATCCAGCCTGTGGTATTAGGAGGCTATATGCTTTGAAATATAGCATTTAGCATTAGGTATAAGTTATCCTTTACAAATAAATGTTCTTTTTTCATTAGTTAGTTGTGTTTTTTTGTTTTTGTTTTACCCTTTCCCCCAAATCTCCTCGGTTTATATAGTCAAATGTATTATACCTAATCACTACTACTGTTAGTGTTACAGAGACTTGATTGGTACATACTTACCTCAAGTATCATTATATCAAGACAGACAAATATGTTGACTCCCAGTGAGTATCTACACTAATTAAGTAGCATTTTTTTGTAACAGTCCTCTTTGTTATTTTTCTAAGGATCAATTGTGTGTTATATTGCCAGGCCATTTACCTTTGTGGGATTATAAACTCATGTCTTCCTTATATTCACTCCATAGACTGAGATATAATTAGGAGACTCTATATGTATATATTTTCTTTTGTTAGCTGATGGATTTATTTAAATTTTTTACTGATTATTTGAGTCCTTGAATAGTTCTGATTTCAATAAAGTTTTTGTCCAGTTTTGAATAAACTTTCCTTATAATTTTTTAGGGACTTGCTCATTTCCATTTTTGTGTGTGTGAGAGTCTGGAGTCCGGATCAGCAGAGAGCAGCAAGAAGGTGGAGGAGCAGGGTAAGTGCTTGTGGTTTTTTTTTGTTTAAAAGTGTTTTGGGGGGTTTTTTTGTGGAAGGGTCTTGGGAGGAAGCAGGTTCTTTTTATAAATGAGTTTGTATGGGGACAGGGGTCTTTGTGGGGGGCAGGATGTTTTGTGAATGGGGTGCAGGGGGTGGGCAAAGGTCTTGGAGAGGGGGTGGGCAGGTTTTTTTTGCGCAGGGGGCAGGGCTTTTTGCAGAGGGGGGACTGGGCAGTGTTTTTTTGTAGAAGGGGGCCTGACAGGGGATTTGTAGAAGTGGGGACTTGGCAGGGGTTTAGTAGAAGGTGGGGGGTTGTAGAAGTGGGACTGGGCAGGGGTTTTGTAGAGGGGGCACATGTTTTGTAGAACGGGAAGTTTAGAAAGTTTTTTTATTGTCTACTACTGTTGTAGTAGGCAATAAAAAAGAAAAATTAGAAAACATTAAAAAAAGTTTTTAAAATAGTGGGTGGTTTTTTTACATTTGAATTGGGAGAGGGGTGCAAAAAGCTCTAGGTACACCCCTGAGCCCATTACCTTCTGTGCTCCTCTTGCACAGCTTCCTCACCGCCCGGCAGTGAGCTGTCTGCTTGGATATGACATCATCCCAACATCATTGCTGGGTGCGCAAGGGATCTGTGCATGAAGAGCACAGAAGTCCCATGCTCCAACCCAGCAGCAACCACTGGTCACCAGGAAGAGGATCCACTCCAGCACTCCCAGAGCAAGGAAGGGAGGCTGGGTGGACCTCTTTAGTATAAAATGTGTGTGCATGTGATTTTTGTGTATGTTTTGTCAGTGATTGGCTGTGTGTGTGTGTCGGGGGGGCAGGGATCTGTGGACATGTCTGTGATTGTGTGTGTAAGTTTGTGATTATGTGTGGGCATCTGTGATTGTGTGTATGTCTGTGATTATGTGTTTGTATGTATGTGATTGTGTGTATAGGTGTGTGATTATATATGTGTGGATCTCTAATTATGTTTGTGTATGGTGCATGTATGTGATTGTGTATATAGGTATGTGATTGTGTGTAGGTCTGATTGTGGGTGTGTGCATGTATGTATGTATGTGATTGGGTGTACAGGTCTGTGATTGTGTGTGGCTATATCTGTGTATGTGTGTGGGGGGGTATGTGATTGATTGATTGTGTATGTATGTGATTGTGTGTGGGATATGTGATTATGTCTGTGTGTGTGTACATTTGTGATTGTGTATATGTATGTGACTGTGTGTATAGGTATGTGATTGTATGTGTGTGTGGGTCTGTGATTGTGTGTGTATGTGTATTTGTGATTGTGTGTATAGGTCTGTTATTGTATGTGTGTGTATCTGTTGTGGTGACATTTTGTCATCAAACTAATATGGTCACCAAGGACATGTTACCAAGCTCATGTATGCCTTTCTTACAGAGGGATGAGCTTTACCCTTTGATATGGTAATTGGGTAATTCAATACCTTTACAAGTCAGGAAAGAGATAACCACTTCCCCCTATCTCAATCCCTTTCTGTTCCTTCTTGGCTGTGCTACTGAGCAGACGTGAGCACACATGGACTAATTTTTATAATGGTGAACTATGTTATGTCTGTTGCTTCCTTTTCTTCCTTGGTGGATGTGATGTTGAACTTGCAGCAATGAGCCATTACTAAATGTGAAGGCCTAACTGTGGGTGAGATCAAATGTGTGGGGAAGGGGATTACTAGATAGATAAATAGATAGATGATAGATAGATTAAAAAGGGTTGTTGCTCTGTGGGTCTGGGCTGTGTTGTTGCCTTCTAATAAATACCTTTTAATGTAGTATATAGTGGTTGTTTTTTTTACATTTGAATTGGGAGAGGGGTGCAAAAAGCTCTAGGTACACCCCTGAGCCCATTACATTCTGTGCTCCTCTTGCACAGCTTCCTCACCGCCCGGCAGTGAGCTGTCTGCTTGGATATGACATCATCCCAACATCATTGCTGGGTGCGCAAGGGACCTGTGCATGAAGAGCACAGAAGTCCCAGGCTCCAACCCAGCAGCAACCACTGGTCACCAGGAAGAGGATCCACTCCAGCACTCCCAGAGCAAGGAAGGGAGGCTGGGTGGACCTCTTTAGTATAAAATGTGTGTGCATGTGATTTTTGTGTATGTTTTGTCAGTGATTGGCTGTGTGTGTGTGTCGGGGGGGCAGGGATCTGTGGACATGTCTGTGATTGTGTGTGTAAGTTTGTGATTATTACATAGTTACATAGTTACATAGCTGAAAAGAGACTTGCGTCCATCAAGTTCAGCCTTCCTCAGAAATGTTGTTGCTGTTGATCCAAAAGAAGGCAAAAAACCTGGTCTGAAGCACTTCCAATTTTGCCACAAACTAGGAAAAAATTCCTTCTTGACCCCAAAATAGCAGTCAGATGTCTCCTTGGATCAATCAGCTATTACCCCACTAATTAGAAATTATATCCCTGTATGTTATGTTTTTGTAAGTATTTATCCAATTTCAGTTTAAACATCTGTATGGACTCTGACAAAACCACCTCTTCAGGCAGAGAATTCCATATCCTTATTGTTCTTACTGTAAAAAAACCTTTTCTTTGCCTTAGATGAAATCTCCTTTCTTCCAGCCTAAATGTGTGACCTCGTGTCCTATGTATAACCCTGTTTATGAATAGATTTCCAGATAAAGGTTTGTACTGGCCCCGAATATATTTGTATAAAGTTATCATATCCCCTCTCAGGCGCCGTTTTTCCAAACGAAACAGATTTAATTTTTGTAACCTTTCTTCATAACTAAAATGCTCCATTCCTTTTATCAATTTTGTAGCTCGTCTCTGGACCCTCTCCAGTGCCATGATATCCTTCTTTAGAACAGGCGCCCAAAATTGCACAGCATATTCAAGGTGTGGTCTTACCAGCGATTTATAAAGAGGCAAAATTATATTTTCATCCCGAGAATTTATGCCCCTATTTATACATGACAAAATCTTACTGGCCTTAGCAACTGCAGATTGACATTGCATATTGCTGCCTAATTTGTTGTCTATAACAATTCCCAAATCCTTCTCGTGTGTGGTTATCCCTAATTCACTACCATTTAGTGTGTAAGTTGCTTGTGCATTCTTAACCCCGAAGTGCATAACTTTGCATTTCTCTATGTTAAATTTCATCTGCCATTTTAGTGCCCAGTCCCCCAATCTATCCAAATCTCTCTGCAGCAAAGCAATATCCTGCTCACATTTTATTACTTTACAAAGTTTTGTGTCATCTGCAAACACTGATACATGGCTTTCAATGCCTATTTCAAGATCATTTATAAATATGTTAAATAGAAGTGGTCCCAAAACAGAACCCTGAGGGACACCACTTACCACTTTTGTCCAGCCTGAAAATTTACCAATAAGGACAACTCGTTGTACTCTGTCCTTAAGCCAATGTTCTACCCAAGAACAGGAATATTCATCTAGACCAATTTCTTTTAGTTTGAAGACTAACCTATTGTGAGGAACCGTATCAAATGCCTTGGCAAAGTCCAAGTAGATCACATCCACTGCAACACCCTGATCTATACTTCTACTAACTTCTTCGTAGAATGCAATTAGGTTAGTTTGACATGACCTATGTTTCATAAAACCATGCTGATTATTGCTAATAAAAAAGTTCTTCCCAATGAATTCCTGAATATTATCCCTTAATAGCCCTTCAAATATTTCCCAGTTACTGAAGTTAAGCTCACAGGTCTATAATTTCCAGGCAAGGATTTTGAACCCTTTTTAAATATAGGAACAACATCTGCCTTCCTCCAATCCTCCGGTACAACACCTGAAACAAAAGAATCTTGAAAAATTAAATACAGAGGTTCACTTATTTCCCCACCTAGCTCCTTAAGTACTCCTGGGTGAATACAGTCAGGCCCCGGAGCTTTATTTACATTAATTTTCTTTTTAATCTCTTGTTTTACTTCCCTACTAAGCCACATTGGTTTTAATTTGTTTCTTTTATATTTATTACCCAATGGTACATACTGAGAAATGTACCTTTCTAATATATGTTTGAATAGTTTCCATTTATCCTCAGTGTTTTTATCACTAAGGAGTTTATGCCAGTCGATATGTTGTAGAGCTGCCCTAATCTTATTGAAATTGGCTTTTTTTAAAATTATATGTTTTAGTATACCCCACCTGCTTTTGCTTTTTTGAGTTTATTTCAAAATTTACCATATTGTGATCACTATTTCCCAAATGCTCCCCTACTTGAATGTTGGTTAAAAGATCAACATTGTTTGTTATGACAAGATCCAGACAAGCATCCTGTCTAGTTGGTGCTTGTACCAGTTGTGACATAAAGGTGTCATTTAACACATTCAAAAACCTGATTCCCCTTGCTGAAGTACTAGTCCCTCTTTCCCAATTTATGTCTGGATAATTAAAATCTCCAAATAATTAACGTGTTACCTCGATTTGCAGCTTTCTCAATTTGCTCTAACAGCTGTTCTTCCTCATTAATATTTACATTAGGTGGTTTATAACATATCCCATATAACATATGTGTGGGCATCTGTGATTGTGTGTATGTCTGTGATTATGTGTTTGTATGTATGTGATTGTGTGTATAGGTGTGTGATTATATATGTGTGGATCTCTAATTATGTTTGTGTATGGTGCATGTATGTGATTGTGTATATAGGTATGTGATTGTGTGTAGGTCTGATTGTGGGTGTGTGCATGTATGTATGTATGTGATTGGGTGTACAGGTCTGTGATTGTGTGTGGCTATATCTGTGTATGTGTGTGGGGGGTATGTGATTGATTGATTGTGTATGTATGTGATTGTGTGTGGGATATGTGATTATGTCTGTGTGTGTGTACATTTGTGATTGTGTATATGTATGTGACTGTGTGTATAGGTATGTGATTGTATGTGTGTGTGGGTCTGTGATTGTGTGTGTATGTGTATTTGTGATTGTGTGTATAGGTCTGTTATTGTATGTGTGTGTATCTGTTGTGGTGACATTTTGTCATCAAACTAATATGGTGACCAAGGACATGTTACCAAGCTCATGTATGCCTTTCTTACAGAGGGATAAGCTTTACCCTTTGATATGGTAATTGGGTAATTCAATACCTTTACAAGTCAGGAAAGAGATAATCACTTCCCCTTATCTCAATCCCTTTCTGTTCCTTCTTGGCTGTGCTACTGAGCAGACGTGAGCACACATGGACTAATTTTTATAATGGTGAACTATGTTATGTCTGTTGCTTCCTTTTCTTCCTTGGTGGATGTGATGTTGAACTTGCAGCAGTGAGCCATTACTAAATGTGAAGGCCTAACTGTGGGTGAGATCAAACGTGTGGGGAAGGGGATTACTAGATAGATAAATAGATAGATGATAGATAGATTAAAAAGGGTTGTTGCTCTGTGGATCTGGGCTGTGTTGTTGCCTTCTAATAAATACCTTTTAATGTAGACGAACCTTGTGTAGTGTGTATATTAATTTGGTAATACACCACATCTGTGGTTAAGTGTGCATACGTATACACATGTGTATGTGTTTAGTAGATAGCTCCCTAATTTGAAATCCTTAAATATGCCAATTGCACACAAGGATGACAAATAGGGGAGTTATCTTCTAAACAATTGAGATATCAAAATTAAGAAAAGGGCTTTTAAAAATATCACATTATCTACAATCTATATTATATATTTAATGTGTGGCCCAAGACAATTCCTCTGCGCTTAATGCAGCCCAGGGAAGTCAAAAGGTTGGACACCAATGCTTTAAATAGAACCATAATCTCATGCATTTAATCAGAACATGATGCATTATGCAAATGATTTAAGTCATCTGTTCACTGATTGTGCATTTGTTTTCTAATTGTTAATCTACACGTGAACTAATATGACAGCAGTTAAATAACAAAACACTGCAGTAATCAAATTGTTTTGTTTTTTTCTGTTAACTTTTCTGCCTTTGAACTTAGCAATCATTGAACCCCATGGAGGCTAAAATATATAAACTAACTGTGCTGACATATGAACAATAAAAGGAATTCTATGCTGTTTGAACATTAAATGCACTTACAACGCTCATTTTACTCCTCATGCACACAACACAAAATTGCCTGGTGACTTATTCACTAAACAGGGAGTTTTACTAATGAATTGTTTTATTTGATGCACAACAAAATCCTTATCAGCTTGAGTCAGCTTAATATTTTATACCAACATAGTCTGGATAGCACTCGCACATAGATAAGACTTGTTAGAAAATTCAGGCATTGTTCAATGGTGTGACGAGACCAATCTCACCACATTGCTTTGGAGAAGCCTGGTTGCTCGCCTGTTGCCTTTGGATTATGGCCCCATGTTAAAAGGCTTGATTTTTCCCTGCAAAGACATGAAAGCCGGGTCATTTGGTGCTTGCCCTGTTTGAGCAGTGATACCCCAGATAGCTATGCCATGGAGCCCATTCATATAATGAAAGACTATGGGAAAGAATTTGGCTCCATGGCAATTGAACTGTATGTGTGTGCTCTGAGCGCCATTCAGTAATAATGTGCGCTCAGATCTGAGCTATCTGGGGATATGTTGAATGTACCTGTTTTGTGCAATGGCTGCACAGTTATATGTTTTTATGTGTTTTATTGTCTTTTGCTGCCATGTGTTCAATGGAGTTTTGCTTCTGTCTTTGGAGATAATTGGATTACTTGCCAATTATCTCCAGGATAGAAGACTCTGTTGAACTGGTTTTGGGCAGAAAAGCCATGCTTCCTTTGGTCACAAAGGACTGCGATCTATCTTTTGAACCATTGGACCAATTTGTATGAATTTGACATATGTTTGTTTTTGGAGTATGCTGATTCTGAAAATGTTATTTTATGTGAATGTAATGCATACTTTTTAAGTTATGAATAATGTGGAAAAATTGTATTTCTCTGCTTGTTATAATTATATTACCCATTGTGTAAGGTAATTGTATCACAGGCAGAGGGGAAGATTTTGTGTGGGAGTGTCTGAGTGTATTGTATGTGTTTATTGGTTGTGTTCCCAAATCCTGTGAGTGGTACTAATGTGTAAGAATGTGTACATAAGCACAATAAACACACAGCTTTGTCTGTTCACTGCTTGACCCTCAACACGGAGCTTTGTCTCGTTCTTGGGGGGATTTATTGTATGCTGTTCCAGTTCGACTGCTAGGAGTGTAAACCTATTCGTATGGTTTTTCCTATTCGGCTGTTTACGGCATTCATATGGTTTCCTGTTCGGCGGATTGGTGTTCTGCAGTAGCTGTGCCTTTGTCTCTGGAAGGGAAGATCTACTAAACGGCGGTTTAACCCTTTTATGCCCGGGGTGCCGTTACAAATGGTATCAACAATGTTTGGATTTTGCAGTCCAAATGGCCCCGCACTCAGCTGGATATTTTCTGTACAGTGCAAACAAAACATCCCTCCCCCATACAACAAAAATAAAGATGCACAGGTGAGATACAATTAGGGAAGATTCATTTGTTTATCTGTTGCAGTAATGGATCTCTTACAATAAATAACTTAAAGGAAATGTCTAGGTAATGATGCATGCTTTTTAAGAATTTGAATAAGGCAGTTAACCCCTTAATGCCATTAGGGCGTACAATGCTACCCTGCAAAAATAGGACTTTAACTCCATTAGGGCAACATAGTGCTCCCTAACTATCTTGCCCTGCATTGACTGCAAATACTTACCTTCAAAGACAATCCCGATCGCGAGGACTGCCTTAAACTCAGGCAGTCCTTTTCCATCAGATTCAGCGCTTCAAAACCATGTAATTGTGATGACATCATGATCATAGGACTGGATCGGCAGTTTAAATCACTTCCAGCAGGGAGGTTGTCTGGGTTCTCAGGCAGACGTTCCAAGACCGAATTAACTAAAAAAAAAAAAATATGAGATTTTATTGATTATTTATTAATCCCTATTAAAAGTTAATAAGTATATAGGGGTGTAT
>OW240916.1:215416558-215438163 GCA_933207985.1 Pelobates cultripes | reverse complement strand
CCTCCAATGGCCATTGGAGTAACTTAATGATCTCCATTTGTTTAAATATACATAGGGATTTAGGAGAGAGCGCAGGTAACTTTTCCTATATTTGACCCTGTAACTTTCCAAAACATCATTCAACCTGTACATGGGGGGTACTCTTGTACTAATGAGACATCGCTGAACAGAAATATGAGAGTTTTAGAGCAGTAAAATATATAATGATGATGACGTAAAAGTGTAGTTTTGCAAAAAAAAACCTTATATAAACACTAACTTTGGTCAGGGTTTATAACTACATGGCTTCTGCAAAAGACCTGACATACCCCATTTTTTTTTTTCGTATATAAATTTTTATTTTTCATTTTTAAAAGAAAATTCCATCCAAATGCAATCTCATAATTAGATATTACATTATGGTGTAATATTTTACTTTACAATAGATTTTATAGTTACACATAAGTTTAATATAACCATAATTCATACACTTGAACATTAGCTGCATTATCAACATTCAAACCAGAGAAAAAAAAAAAGAAAAAGAGAAAATAACATACATTTCCTCTATTTTACTGTCAATTCACATTGGTGCTACCTAAGTATGGCTATCTATAGAAGGGGGGTTGTGTTTTTACGGCTAAGATATCTAACCCAAGGGGCCCAAGTTTCATCGTATTTCTCTCTGGATAACTTATTTGAGGCTACCCCAGCTTTGATCCTACGTTGATAATCTAATTGTATACATATGTCATGCCAGTTTAACAAGCCCATGTTTCTCCAATTTCTGGCCATAACTATTTTTATTGCCATAAAGGAGTGAATCATAAGGATTTTTTGTTTTATGTTAACTATTGGCATATCTAAATGAAACAGGAACATTTGAGCCGTGATAACAGTTTGGACCTTCAAAATAGAGTCCACCAAATCCGATAAAGTTGTTTTCATAGATTTCAACTCCTCACAATCCCACCAGATGTGGGAGAAAGAACCTAACTCCCTACCACATCTCCAACAATCTGGTAGAAGTGTGGGTTGAAATCTATGGAGGCGAGTAGGCACCAGATATCAACGATACACCAATTTAAAATACACTTCCTGTATATTCACCCCATGTATATATCTTTTTACTGATTGTAGGGCCAAAATCCAATCTTCAACCGAGGATGAAAAGTGGAGTTCCTGCTCCCAGTTATTCATTGCCGATGCTTTAACTAATTGCCTTTGGCATCTTGTAAATTGATTAAATCTAGATGCAATTTTTTTTTTTATAGTGAAATGCTACAAACTGGTCTAATGGAGAAGTTTCCGAGAAAACATTTCCCATAATAAAGGATTTTATTCTTAGGTATATAAATATTTCCTTCGAAGGGAGGTTATAATTGAACTGTAACATTGCAAATGACAATATTTTGTTATCATTTAAAAGTTCCGCAATTTTTACAATTCCACATTTTTCCCATTCTTGAAAATTTATATTTTTTATATAATATTTTAGACATATTAATGGGGCATTTCTTGATATATATTTAGTTCCATATTTTCTTTTTTAGATATTTTACAATATAGATCATTGTGTTATTCATCGGATTACTAGATCTTATATTATTTACGAAATCACTATCACACCACCAGAGAACTAAAGGTTCAATATTAGAGAGATCCGTTTTTTCGATATCTAACCAAACTGGTCTTGACATTGTAAAATTATCACATTTAATTAAGTGTGCTACCATATTGTTCATATATAATTTCTGTATATCTGGGAAAGAAGTTCCCCCTTCCTTCCAATGTCTCTGTAAAATTTCCAGTGATACTCTAGGTCTCTTGTCTTGCTATATATAATCCGAAATCTGTTTTTGAAGACCGACATACCCCATTTTGAACACATTTGGTTTGTCTACTTTTGCAAATAGTATGCTATGATGGGAGTTCTTATTCCTGGGCTGCCATGTGTTCACAAAAGCAACATAGGTCCAGCAAACCAATCTGGCATATTTTAATGTGTAAAATCTGAAATGGGCAAGCCCTATATTTGACTATGTAACTTTCCATAACTCCATAAAACCTGTATGTGGGGGGTGCTATTGGACTTGTGAGACATCGCTGAACACAAATATGAGTGTTTTGGAGCAATACAATGTATACTGATGATATCATTGGTGAAAGGCTAGTTTGTTTTGGGAAAAATGCAAAGAACAAATATGAACACTAATGTTAGTCTGGTTGTGTAACTAAGTGACTACTAAAAAAGACTAGCCATACCCCATATTGAATAACCTGGCCCGTCTACATTTACAAATGGTATGCCATGATGGGGATAATTTTAATTTCTGAGCTGCCATACAGACTCAAAGGCAACATAGGCCCAGCAAACCAGTCTGGCAAATTTCAATGTGTATAAATTAAAACAGGCGAGCTCTATTTGACCCTGTAACATCCAAAAATACACTGAAACCTGTGCAAAGATGTGTTATTGCAGTAAGCGTTAGCGGTATTATGATATTCACAGTATAAATGCACTAACACATACATTCGCATTTCAATCAGACAAAACATAGGCATCCTATATAAGATATAAGGAAGCCAATAATACTTGCAAAAAGTTCAAGTGACTAAACTAAACTAGAAAATAAGAAATTAATAGCCAAAGAAAGCAAGACCAACCCCAACATTGTACATTAATCCTAAAGAAACAAAAAAAGAAAGTGTAGGTATACTGAAAACAGAGATTGGAGTGTTAGTTAATGAAGACCAGGAAAAGGCAGACATTTTAAATAACTTGTTTTTTTCAGTATATATTTATAAGGATCCTATGGAAAGAGATATGCAAATGATTTTTGCAAAAAACTTGCAGATAACTTGTGACTGAATGACTCAAGACAAGTCAGCAGTTAACGAAAATGAATGTAAATAAAGCTCTGGGGCCTGACTATATTCACACACAAGTAATTAGCTAAGTGTGGAAATAAGTGAACCTCTGTAAAAATAAATCACACAATAGGTGAGAGCTGACACCCCACACAATAAATACTACCACTTAAAATCTTGAAGGTAGTAGGTACTTTCACTTATGAGCTGCAATAAAACATAGAACATAGGCCATAATGTAGTATATTAAAACCAAGTATAATAAACAATTCAAATTATATTAAAGCAGGGAAGAAGTGTCAGGTTGCTCGTAGATATGGGGGATAACCCCTCTAGACAAGGATTAATGAAAAAGGTGGACTGAAAGCCCAAGGGGAGACCCAGAGGTAAAGACAGTATAGCCCTCACGTGTCTACCCTCTGGAGTGAGGGGAGCAACCCATGGAAAAATAATAAAATGTAACTTTTAATAGATTGAGCTAAAATCCCAATGAATATGTGGGAAGTTTAAGTGATAATTCTAAACAGTGCTTGCTTACGTGGGTACATAAATACAATCATAAATGTTGCTAAGAAACAATAAGTGGGGAGGGAAGGGAAAGGGAAACCTAAAAAAAAAATAGGTAAAACCTGTCTAGAAAAACAAATCACGGGTTAACAAGGGAGGCTAGAAGCCAAGGGAGGACTAGTATCAGATCCAAACAAGCTATACCCTAATGTGCCTTTGAGGGCACCCCTTAAAAAATCTAAGAACCACCTCCCATGTTACCCTAAATGTCCCTTCAAAATAAGAAAAGCTCTAAATCCACAACCCCCCAGCAACACAAAAAAGGAAAGTGCAACTTAAAATTAAATTAAACAAAATCGATCTAATTATAAGATCATAGCGAGGTGGCTTGTCTGAATCTATAAAGACAGCAGCAGTATCAACTGTAATCTAAATGCCTAACCCTCACTGACAAAATTAGGGGTAGGGTTTGGCTTAGGGGTTAGGTTAGGGTTTGGGTTAGGGGTTGGGTTAGGGTTAGGGGTAACCCTATCTTCTTGGTTATGATATACTACACTTTGGTCTATGTTCTATGTTTTATTGCAGATTCTAAGTGAAATTACCTACTACGTTTTTAAGCGTTTGTATTTATTGTGTGGGGTGTCAGTTCGCACATGTCATGTGATTTATTTTTACTGTTTATATGTGTTTTTAGAGTGACTAAAACACTGGTGATAGTAGCTACATGAATCACACTTAAGCACTTCATTCCAATATTGTATTTTGTAACGTGAACCTCTGTATTTAAGCTTTCAAGATTCTTTTCTTTCAGGAATTGTGCTGGAAGGTTGGAGGAAGGCAGATGTTATTCCTATCTTTAAAAAGGGTTCAAAATCCCCCCACCACACCCCCCCCCATCCCATCCTCCCCTTCATACTCACATCCTTCTCGTCTTCTTAACCCCTCTTCCTCACCTTATCTTTTCTTTTCTTTCTCTATCTTTCTTTTTCACGTCTACTACATCTTGTTACCAAACCCTTGGCTTACAAGGGTATCTTCTACTTTTTACTCCCTTATTTCTAACTTTGTCTCAGACTATGGTGGCATTACTTGATTTCCTCACTCAGGCACGAGCATACTGACGGAGGATTGAGGATGCCTAAAGTACACCCTGATATGGATGGAGCTAGGGCTCCTTCTTAGGATGCAGGGCCTGACTAAAAGATACAATATCATTGAAGTGAGGCGAGTGGAATAGCATTCATCAAGAGGCTTGTCTTTTGGGCTAATGTCATATTTCGTGTTTTCAAGTCTGATTTCTAGCATTTAGACTCCTGCGCGAGCCTCACAGTGGTATTGCTCTTGATATGCCTATCATACGTAAAATTGGGAGTTTAAGTGATGTAGCCATATAAAAACATAAAATCCTCGATGGGGGGCAAGATGTATGGAATCTATAAAGTGGCTTGTCATAGGGGCCGATGGTAATTTTTATGTATATAAATATGTTCTTCTACATTTTTTGGCTTCTGCGCAAGCCTCCAAGTTGTATTAATCTTGCATTGCCTATCGTGTGCAAAAATAAAGAATTAAAAAAAAAAAAAAAAACCTGGTTGCTACTAATTACTAGACTTGTGCACAGCACAAATGTTTGGTTTGTGTAAATTAATTCAGATGATAATACATTTTGTTTCATCTGATTTGTCAATTTTGTTTTAATACAAAATTCATCCAATATTTTCAGTTTGGGGTTTCCTTTCGGAGACATAGAATTCTAGGATCATCAGCAAATCTTTCAGTGATTCAAATAAGTAGATAAGTCCCTAATTTGGTATCCTTGTGGGGGATTATCATATTTAAGGGTGCTAGAGAGAAAGGAAAAACATACAAGAATTCCAAAAAAGGGAGAGAGAAAGAAAAATATCTAACAGAATTCCCTTTAAGGCTCTTGTATAGTGACAGCAACCCTAAATCGTCTTCTCAAAAAAGAGATAAAATTGAACTTTTAATTTGATTGATTAAAATAACTGTAAGTGAAAGCAAATAACTAAAAAATTGAGAGGTACAAAAGCAGGAGAAAATGATAGCTGGCACGTGCTGCCCTTTGATGGCAACACCAGTGGCACAGGGGTATAGGGGGTATAGATATAGAGACACTGAAGAGATTAGTATCAATAATCCCAATAATATATGCCCCCAACTCCCATCACATTGTGCCACGCTGGTGGCAAAATCTCCTTCCCCTCTACAGTCTCATATTTAACCCCTTAAGGACACACGACATGTGTGACATGTCATGATTCCCTTTTATTCCAGAAGTTTAGTCCTTAAGGGGTTAAGGGTACCATATTAGCTGGCAGCTGTATTTAGTAGATAGATCCTATTTTGGTGTGCTTAAACATGACAATCCCACATAAGAATACCAAACTAGAGCGATATCTGCTAAACAGCTGAAAGATTTAAATTAATAAAAGCATTTTTTTTTGTTTATAACTATTAGCTCCCTAATTTGGTATCCTTAGGTGCAATTGCCATATTTAAAGATAGCAAATTATAAAGCTATGTACTAAACCCAACAGCTCCCTAATTTGATATCCTTACATGTGGTAATTCTACATAATAAGTGTACCAATTTTATGAATTTACAAGAATGAACTAATGAACAAATCATGCATAGAGAGAGTTCACCTCACGATTAGTTCATTCTTGCATTATGCAATTCGGAATTCAAATGAATAGACAAATTAGCTCATTTTAAATGTTATAATTCTCCAGAAAACAAATGCCCTAGTCTACTAATTACTGGTTTCCACTAATACAAAATAATTAACACCAGCCTTTGGCATAGAGTAAAGAGTATAACAATAACTAAAAACCAAACATTCTATTGGAACATTTTGTTACAAACCTGTACGTCTGTCCAACATGTCCATCCGCTACTTGTCTGTAGCTGCTGACCATGAATGGTGAAGTATTCATGCTCAGGCGTGTGTATCTGTGCTTTACAAGCAAGCTGCTGATATGCAAGTGGTTGGTATCCATGGAGGCAGCTTTTATTTGCAATAGGCTACAAAAAATTAGCGAAAAGATTTTAAAACTGGCAGTAATTTGTACCAACTGTAAGCTACCGACTGTTGTCAATAACACATCTTATGGCAGCTATTGAACTGAAAAGGTTGTAAACAAGCCCATAGTGCCTCTATTAAGTAGACTCTTTCAAGTAGGAGTTAGAAAACCAGGAGTTACTTGGAGTGGTTTGTATACTGTGGAGAGTGGTTTGTATTTTATTTTTGTTTAATCTTTAAAGTTTGTAAGGTTTAAAAAAAAATATATATATATTTTTGTTTTTTAAATTTACTTTTTTTTTTTGTGTTCTGGTTCTCCCCCCTTTTTTTGTGCTGCTGCTTGATTGATTGGGGGAGTGTTCATTGTTTGCACCTGTGTGGGATTTGTATCCCCATAAAGGCACACCCCTAACTCACTGAGCTTGCTCACATTATTTGAAAGCAGCCTCTATTAAGTAGACTCTTTCAAGTAGGAGTTAGAAAACCAGGAGTTCAAACTAACAAGGGGTTTAAACTATCAAGGTAATTGTTTTTTTCCTGTTTAAAGGGGATATGAGTGTTAGCAAGATTGCTGGTTTAACTCAATGCACATCTTGTTGCATGTATGGCTGCCTGGATGTACCCGTCCAGGGTCCATACCTCTGTGATGGTTGTGTGCGAGTGGCTTCTCTGGAAGCTCAGATTGGAGATCTTGAGAAGCAAATCGCAACATTGAGGGAGATTGACAATCTTGAGAGGAGTCTACTGCTCACTGAGCAGAGTTTAGTGGGGACAGGTAGTGGAGAGGGAGGAGGTAAGACAGATGGGGAACAGGCATGTAGCTGGGTGACAGTGGGGCGAGGAAGCAGGGGGGGAGGGAAGAGGAAAGGGCTAGCTAGTCCTGATTTGGTGCAACCTAGCAGATTTGCCCGTTTGAGGGAAGATGTTGGGAGCATCAGCTCAGGAGTAGCTGTATTAGAGGAAGCTGTTACTTCTAACAGCCGAGCTAACAGCCCCCCTAGTACGGGTGGGGATCAAAATGTAAGGAAGGCAAGACAGGTTGTGGTGGTAGGGGACTCTATCATTAGGAGAGCAGATAGGGCAATCTGCCACTCTGATCGGCTCAACCGGACAGTTTGCTGTCTCCCGGGTGCTCGGGTCCGGCATGTTGCTGACAGAGTGGATGGATTATTGGGAGGGGCTGGGGATGACCCAGCGGTCATGGTCCATGTTGGTACCAATGACAAAGTAAGAGGAAGATGGAAGGTCCTAAAGAATGATTTCAGGGAATTAGGTAGCAAACTTAAGAAAAGGACCTCCAAGGTGGTATTCTCTGAGATATTACCTGTGCCACGCGCTACAGTGGAAAGGCAGCGGGAGATTAGAGAGGTCAATGCGTGGCTTAAGTCTTGGTGCAGGAAGGAGGGTTTTGGGTTTTTAGAGCACTGGGCCGACTTTGCGATTGGGTACAACCTTTATAGTGGTGATGGATTGCACCTAAACGGGAGAGGGTCTGCAGTGCTGGGGGATAGGATGGCTAGAAGGTTGGAGGAGATTTTAAACTAGTAGTAGGGGGGGAGGGTCATAGCAATCTACAAAATGGAGATAGGACAGAAAGGAGATGGGCTTTAGCACAGTATAAGGGGGGTGGAAACGGGGGGAGGGGCAAGCTCAGAACAGAGAAGCTGTGTAATGTTGAAAATTCACAAAATATACAAGTGATGCATAATATTAAATGTATGCTTACTAATGCAAGAAGCCTAAATAACAAAATGGGGGAACTAGAGGCATTAGCATACACTAAACAATATGATATAATAGGCATAACTGAAACATGGTGGGATGAGACACATGACTGGGCAGCTAACTTAAATGGGTACACGTTATTTAGGAAGGATAGGAAATACAAGAAGGGTGGTGGGGTATGTTTGTATGTCAAACATGATTTAAACCCAAATGTTAAGCAAATGGAATGCGAGGAGGATAATGTGGAAGCTTTATGGGTAAATATCTGCTTGGGGGAAAAGAAGGGAAACCAACTATTGGTTGGGATATGTTATAAACCACCTAATGTTAATATTGACGAGGAACAACAGCTGTTTGAGCAAATCGAGAAAGCTGCAAATCTGGGTAACACTTTAATTATTGGAGATTTTAATTACCCGGATATAAATTGGGACAGAGGGACTAGTGCCTCAGCAAAGGGAATTAGGTTTTTAAACTTGTTAAATGACACCTTCATGTCACAACTTGTGCAAGCACCAACTAGAATGGATGCTTGTCTGGACCTGGTTTTAACAAACAACGTTGATCTTTTGACCAACATTCAAGTAGGTGAGCACTTGGGAAATAGTGATCACAATATAGTGTCCTTTGAAATAAACTCAAAAAAACAAAAGCACATGGGGAATACTAAAACATATAATTTTAAAAAGGCCAATTTCAATAAGTTAAGGGAAGCTTTACAATATATTGACTGGCATAAACTCTTTAGTGAAAAGAACACGGAGGATAAATGGATCATCTTCCAACAAATATTACAAAGGTACATTTCTCAGTATGTACCGTTGGGAAATAAATATAAAAGAAACAAATTAAAACCAATGTGGCTTAGTAGAGAAGTAAAACAAGAGATTACAACTAAGAGAAGGGCATTTAAAGCATTTAAATCGGACAAATCAGATGCATCTTATAAAAGATATAAGGATGCAAATAATGCGTGCAAAAAGGCAATTAGACTTGCTAAACTTCAAAATGAAATAATGATAGCTGAAGAGAGCAAAACCAACCCCAAAGCATTTTTTAAGTACATAAATTCTAAAAAAAAACAAAATGAAAGTGTAGGTACACTAAAAACTGAAACGGGGGTGTTAATTAATGAAGACCAGGAAAAGGCAGGAATTTTAAATAACTATTTCTCCTCCGTATATATTAAGGAAGAACCCATGGCAATAGATGTGCAAATGATTGCTACTAAAAACTTGCAGAATAATTGTAATTGGTTAACTCAAGACAAGGTGCTGCAGCAACTAAAGAAAGTTAATATAAACAAAGCTCCAGGGCCTGACGGTATCCATCCACGTGTACTTAAGGAACTAAGTGCAGAAATAAGTGAACCTCTGTTTTTAATCTTTCAAGATTCTTTTCTTTCAGGAAGTGTTCCGGAGGATTGGAGGAAGGCAGATGTGGTTCCTATATTCAAAAAGGGTTCAAAATCCTTGCCTGGAAATTATAGACCTGTGAGCTTAACTTCTGTGGCTGGTAAAATATTTGAAAGGTTATTAAGGGATAATATTCAAGAATTCCTTGAGAAGAACATGGTTATCAGCAAAAATCAGCATGGTTTTATGAAGCACAGGTCATGTCAAACTAACTTGATTGCGTTCTATGAAGAAGTAAGTAGAAGTATAGATCAGGGTGTTGCCGTGGATGTGATCTATTTGGATTTTGCCAAGGCATTTGATACAGTTCCACACAATAGATTAGTGTTCAAACTCAAGGAAATCGGTCTAGATGAAAATGTTTGTTCTTGGGTAGAACATTGGCTTAAAAACAGAGTACAAAGAGTTGTCATTAATGGTAAATTTTCAAGCTGGACAGAGGTGGCAAGTGGTGTCCCTCAGGGGTCTGTTCTGGGACCCCTTCTATTTAACATGTTTATAAATGATCTTGAAGACCGCATTGAAAGTCATGTTTCAGTGTTTGCAGATAACACCAAACTTTGTAAAACAATACAATGTGAGCAAGATATTACTTTGCTGCAGAGGGATTTAGATAGACTGGGGGACTGGGCACTCAAATGGCAGATGAAATTTAATGTTGAAAAATGCAAAGTTATGCACTTCGGCATAAAGAATACACAAGCAACGTATACCCTTAATGGAAGCGAATTAGGGATAACAACACATGAAAAGGACTTGGGAATTGTTATAGATAACAAGCTATGCAACAATGTGCAATGTCAATCAGCAGTGGCCAAGGCCAGTAAGGTATTGTCATGCATGAAAAAGGGCATTCATTCTCGGGACAAGAATATAATTTTGCCTCTTTATAAATCACTGGTAAGACCCCATATTGAATATGCTGTGCAATTTTGGGCACCTGTTCTAAAGAAGGATATTATGGCACTAGAAAAAGTGCAGAGGCGGCTACAAAATTAATAAAAGGAATGGAACATATCGGCTATGAAGAAAGGTTAACAAATTTAAACCTATTTAGTTTAGAAAAACGTCGCCTGAGAGGGGATATGATAACATTATACAAATATATTCGTGGCCAATACAAACCATTGTGTGGAAATCTATTCACAAACCGGACTTTATATAGGACACAAGGCCATGAGTTTAGACTGGAAGAAAGAAGATTTCGTCTAAGGTAAAGGAAAGGTTTTTTTTTACTGTAAGAACAATCAGGATGTGGAATTCTCTGCCCGAGGAAGTGGTTTTATCAGAGTCCATACAGATGTTCAAACGGCTACTAGATGCATACTTGCAAGAACAGAATATTCAAGGATATAATCTTTCAATGTAGGGTAATAACTGCTTGATCCAAGGATAAATCTGACTGCCATTCTGGGGTCAAGAAGGAATTTTTTTCCTAGTTTGTTGCAAAATTGTGCTTCAAACTGGGTTTTTTTGCCTTCTTTTGGATCAACAGCAAAAAACAAATGTGAGGTAGGCTGAACTTGATGGACGCAAGTCTCTTTTCAGCTATGTAACTGTGTGAGTAGTGGGTATAAAGCATGGTAATATATTTGTGTTTAATGTATATAAGCATATATACTGGATTTATTTTTTAATTTTTCAAGGCACTTCGTAGAAATTTTTTTTGTATTGTTACATAATATTGCTGATATGTATTTATGTCCTGTAGTGATTACTACTGGGAAAAAAAAAACAAATAAAATATTGTGTGCTCAAAATAATCAGTCTAAATTGTAACACTCAATAATCTTGAAATGTTCAAATCAAAGTAAAAGCTGTGGCTTTAATCTGCAGGTGGGTAAAACTCCAAATATAAAATACATAACTGCATTCACTGCATAATACAGTAAAAATTACAAGAATAAATTAACATGATAAAACAGGCCTTCTCTCAAATTGCTGCTGGTAGCATTTAAGATAAGCCAGCTAACTAAATTATATTAACTGCTCCTCTGCGTGGGGCCAAACAATCTATTCAGCTTTCTCTCATGCATTTTCACTCAGTTATCCCTTTTTAAGCTAAAACAAAAATTCAATTTGAAGGATCTTGTGGACTAAAATATTTCTCTCTTTATTAATAATGACTAATCACCCTCTTATTATAACATAAGTCAAACAAATTTAAGTGAGGAGTTGCAGTTATTGTACTCAATGTTCGTTTAATCCTAGAAATGTTATTGATTTCATTTTTTTCTGTGTGTGGGGGTTATTGCGAGGAAACGAGAGTAACTAAACTTCAAGCCTTTGTATTAAAATATGACAATATTGGAATCTCTGTAACGTAATACGTAACTGTAATAATGACTTGCATGAACAAAGTCCACTGACAATTTTTCCAGAAGCTGTCTGGTGACCCAATGTGGTCACCTACGTGGTCTAGATTCATATGTAAAATGAGTAGGCAGAGCTTGAGGTTCTGTTGACCCCATGATGTTGTCAACTCACGTGTCAAAATGACTGTGACCATTTCACAGTAGGAATATGTTCCTGCTTCAAGTCACAGGCATCGCCTGATGGTCCTCTGTATTGTCAATTTCCTACACTCTTTCAGCATTACAAAAATCTTCCTCACAGTATAACTGTCTCAAATATGAATAGATTCATGCTTTCTTTCTGAAAACCATGGTATCCTGTCCCATTGATACTTGTTTTGCTTCCCTTTCTTTAGTGTTCTTATTCCTGAAATTTGTGTTGTTTAACAGTTATTTTTTTTTTTTTTCAAATTAGTTAGGCTGTATTCAGAGTATGACTGTTGCTGAATAGTGGATAGATGTAAAATGTATTTATCAGATTCTACAATCACCTTGTATAGTATTCAGAGTTTAATGGCTATGAAGCTGTGTGACATAGCCATTAACACTGTTTACTACTATGAGTTTCATTAAAGTACCTTTTAGTGATACTTTTATATACACTACACATTACTGTTAGGTTGTGAAGCTTTGTGGTTAACCTTCATTATTCTCTACTGTACACCACTAACTCTTTACATCTCACTTTCATTCCATGCATCTTCTTTATTACATTGCATACCCCCTTTACATCTTTTTTGGCCCTTTCATGTTCTGACTTACTATGAATCCCCATCAGATTCTACTGACCCTTTAGTCATTCTATTTATCGATAATCATTTCATGTCCTGCACTCTTTTAAAGGAACACTATAGGGTCAGGAACAGGTATTCCTGACTCTATTGTGTTAAAATGTGGCACCCCTTGTCTCCCTAAATATAGTAAAACCGTACTTATATTCATGTCTGCAGCTGCTGGCTCTGCCCCTGTATGTCCCTGTCAGAAGTGGTGGCCTGAGCCAATAATGATGCTTTCCCATAGGATTGGCTGAGACTGTAAAGGAGTCAGATCAGGAGCAGAGCCAGCAGAAGTCTAACACAGCCCTGGCCAATCAGCATTTCCTCATGAATCAATGAATCTCTATGAGGCAAGTTCAGTGTATGCATGCAGTGGAGTTATCCCTAGGCTGTTATGTAAACACTGCATTTTCTCTGAAAAGACTGTGTTTACTGCAAAAAAGAGTAAATGGAATGATTCTACTCACCAGAACAAGTACAATAAGTTGTAGTTGTTCTGGTGACTATATTGTCCCTCTAATGTCTGTTCTTTCATTGCAGGCACCCCATTCTGACCCCATTCTGACCCCCTTTACCATTTTCCTCATCTTTCTATATCTTCCCATTATCTCTTCCCTATCACTCACTCTCCCCCTTTATTCCATTTCACACTGCATCTTCACCCCTATTTCTATTTTCTTATCAGTGTGGCCCCATGTCAGGACATCTCCATCTATGCACTACTTCTCTATGGACTATATGTAATACCTCTGCATAAGCTTTTCAAATAATATTTCTGAACAAACCTTTAAAATTATTTAACATTTGATTTTGAATATATGAGATGAAGTGGTCTGGGTGACTTTAGTGCCCCTAGCTACAATCAGCTCCATAAGTCACTTATGTAAATGTTACTCTAGATTTATTATCAATTATCTATGTGAGCTATTCACATTAAACGATGCACTTTTCTGGATTCAACTTAGTGAGATACTCATGTTATACAGCACAGTACAGTAACTTTACTGTTCCTCTCTTTCTATGAGATACTTATGTTAATAGCTCATCAGTGTACTCTTTAATAATGTTATACAGTACATTACCATAAACTTTATGGCTATTCAGGTCCATGAGCTACCTATAGCATTAATCTAATTAGTGTATACTTTATTGTCATGCTGCTCCATGTGCTAATAATGTTATATGGCAAATTACTGTACACATAATGGCCATTCAGTGCTACTTATACCACTAAGGTACACTTTTTGGCATTTAGCTTCATAAGCTACTCAAATTGTAGATAGCATAACTATTGTATTTTCTTTCAGCTCTTTAAACAGCTACTCACATGCATGATGCATGCTAAATATACCCAGAAAAGTATTACGATCACACAGGGCCCTAGCCTGATTACCAGTCCTGACCTCCACCCCCCCCTTCCCTCCTCCCCCCTTCATTCTTTACATGGGGATGGTTAATGGGGCTATGTAAATTTATAATTCCAGGGCCCCGTCTAGCCATAGCCTGGGCCCTTGGTGGCTTCCTAGGGTCACCTTATGGTTAATCCTGGTCTATATATACCATATTATGGAAAGATTGTATTGTTATGTCTTACATAGCACATTACTGTAACGGTATAGCCCTTACTGATGAGGTATGTGGACTCCTTTTATACAACACATTAATGTTATGCTTTGTGCTTTTCAACACTCATCAACTACTCATAATATGCCCTACAGCTCATTGTTGTATACGTCTCTGACATTGAGATTTGTCAGGCTTTAATATTATACAGATCTAAGCAGGGCCATGAGCATTGGCTGAAAGTGTTAGCTGAGTGCTCTCAGCCACTAAGTGTGATCCTGCATTGACTTTGCTTTATTCTTAGGATACATCTTGCTTATAAACCTGCCTGTGGTATGGGCACCTGGGGGACTTGTATAACAACAGTTTGACTACTTACCGTAAGATGTTGTCAGTGGACTACTAACAACATAATCACTATAGCAAGGTGTTGTGGTTAGAGACCTTTGAGTATTACTTTAATTTCACACTTTTACTGTTTACTCCTGTGCTTAACCCGTACAGACAACATGTTGCTGATTTTCTTGCTGAAAGTTTCAGACACTAATTCATGCTGTTTTTATTCACTGTACTGATGATATGCTCTGCTTTTTTCTACAAGTGCTATTGCTGGGCATTATCTATAGCATTGCTAGTACACATATCTCCAAGTTACTGCCATAAATACCTGTCTTAAGAGTGGCAAAATAGGCAGTTACCTAAAGGTACATGCAGGGGCGTACCTAGAGCATTTGGCACCCGGGGCGGATCCTGTGCTTGGCACCCTCGCCTCACCCCCCACCCAAAAAAAACAAACAAAAAAAAACCTGTAAAAAATGTTAAAGGTTTTCTTTCTTTTTTTTTTACAATTTGTAAACTTTGCAAAACCACTGTCAGCCCCTCCTACAAAACCCTTGTCCTGCCCCGCCCCTCCTACAAAACCTCTGTCCTGCCCCTTCTACAAATCCTGTACTGCCCCGTCTACAAAACCCCCGCAACCCCCTTCCACAAATCCCCTGCTTATCCCCCCTTATAAAGACTCCTGTCCCAATACAAAACCCCCGCCCCCTTCTACAAAATCCCTGCAGCACATTTACAGGCAGACAGTCACACACTCAGTTACAGACAGACAGTCACACACTCAGTTACAGACAGTCACACACTGTTACAGGCAGACAGTCACACATACACATTTCCTCTGTGCGGCCAGTTTATCAGCTGTTTGCTTGTGTGAGCTGTACGGCACCCTAACTACCATGGGACACTGTGCGGCCACAGCTCACACAGCCCCCTCCAGCTAGGGCCGGTGCAAGGATTTTTGCAGCCCTAGGCAAAAGTAAAGTTTGCCGCCCCCCATGTGACATCACAATGCCCCACCCATATGATTTGCCATGTTAACTAACGCCAGTGCTGCAGTGCCGCCGTGTTTACATTAAAAGGCCTGCAGGGACAGGCTATAGACACCAGAACCACTACATTAAGCTGAAGTGGTTCTGGGGACTATAGTGTTTCTTTAATGTGAGGTAAATTAGAGCTTAGTGCCATGAATAATATACTAGATTGCCTACTTACAACCAGATGAGGATGATGGGCTCTAGCTGCAGTCTGGCTACACTGGTCTGGTGCAGAACAGGCTCTCTGGAGGCGGTTTGTAACTGTGGTCACAAAAATCAATGTTCTGGGAGAACGGGAAGCAGCTCCATTTTTTGGGGGTCCTTTACACAGCTCAAGGTCTGGGTCCCAGGGTCCACCTTCATGTTCCACCAATGAGTTTGTTCACAGGGGGTGGAGTGTGTAGGGGATGTCCTGATATGTGTGTAAGGAATGCATTGTGTGAAATTGTGTTTGTATGTGTAAGGGCTGCAAGGTGTGTTTCTGTGTATGTATGGGATGCATTGAATGTGTGTAAGGGGTGCATTGAGTGTGTGTAATGAATGCATTGTGTGTTTCTGTGTGTGTAATGGTTGTAACGGTTGCATTGCTTGTGTATGTGTGTCTGTGTGTGTAATGCATTGTGTGTTTTTCTGTGTGCAAGGGGTGCATTGTGTGTATGTGATGAATGTCAATCTCTCCTCCCGCTCCAATTTCCTTTCTCTCTCTCTCTCCTAATTTCTCTTTCTCACCCCCCTCCTAATTTCTCTTTCCCCCCTCCTAATATCTCTCCCCCCCCCCTAATTTCTCTTTCCCCCTCCTAATATCTCTTCCCCCCCTCCTAATTTCAATTTCTCTCCCCCCCTCCTAATTTCAATTTCTCTCCCCCCTCCTAATTTCTCTTTCTCACCCCCCTCCTAATTTCTCTCCCCCCCTCCTAGTTTCTCTTCCCCCTCCTAATTTCTCTCTCACCCCCGCCTCCTTTCTCTCTCACCCTCTTTCTCACCCCCCCTCATTTCTTTCACCCCCCCTCATTTCTCCTCTCTCACCCCCCCTTTTTCCTCTTTCTCACCCCCCCTTTTTCCTCTTTCTCCACCCCTTCTTCTCTTTCTAACCCCTCCTTTCTCCTCTTCCTCACCCACTCCTTTCTCACCCCCCCCTCCTTTCTCCACCCCCTCCTTTCTCACCCCCTCCTTTCTCACCCCCTCCTTTCTCCTCACCCCCCCTTTCTCCTCTTCTCACCCCCCCCTCCTTTCTCTTTCTCACCCCTCCTTTCTCTCACCCCCACTTTCTCCTCTTTCCACCCCTCATTTTCTCATCCCCCCTCCTTTCTCACCCCCCTTTTCGCTTTCTGCCCCCCCTCATTTCTCACCCCTCCCCTTTCTCCTCTTTCTCACCCCCCCCTCCCTACCTTTGCTGTGGCGTGGCCAGTCCAGTATAGTCGGCGGTGCAGAGGCAGCTGTCTCCTGTACCGGTCGGGACTAACAGAAGTGCACTGAGTGTGCACTTCCCTGTTAGTCCGGCAGGCCTGGGGAACGCTTTGCTATACCATGGATCCTCGATACTAGGGCGGCTCGGCCACGCTACAGCAAAGGAAGCTGACAGGAGGGAGCGAGCGCTGAGCGCTTCCCTCCTGTCAGCCCCTCTCCTCATGCTGCGCCCGGGCAGTGCAGTCCGCCGTCATGGACGCACCGCCCGGGCAAAGCTGCAGCCGCCTGAGGCTCACTACAGAGCGCTCGGGCGGCTGCAGCATGGGGGGGGGGCGGCGGGGCGGGTCATGGCACCCCCCACCCGGCTGGCACCTGGTGCGGACCGCCCCCCCCTTAGTACGCCACTGGGTACATGTCCTGTAGGGGATGCTGGTTTTCAGCACAAAAAATGTGATGTTTTGAAGCTTAA
Source organism: Pelobates cultripes (assembly GCA_933207985.1). Taxonomy (NCBI): domain Eukaryota; kingdom Metazoa; phylum Chordata; class Amphibia; order Anura; family Pelobatidae; genus Pelobates; species Pelobates cultripes. The sequence goes on along the minus strand of OW240916.1, from coordinate 215,420,680 downwards.
GTGGGCTGCTGGGGAGCGATAAGCAGGGATCTTGTCCAGGGTCCTATGTAGCCTATTCAGGTTCTGCACTTATTAGGAGAGCTGCAGGAACAGTTACAGAGGGTGTAAACCTTGGTGTTGTCCCTGCTCCTCCTGCGTGTGTGCAAAGCTGCATAGAAACCACTAACATCACTAAGTGATGCACACTGTATAACAGCTCCTTCATTCCTATTATCAATTATAAGAGGTTAAGTACTTTGCAAAAAATCTTTAATACTCTACATGCCTACACCCTAAACATAACTTTCCCCTAATCCTAAATTTAATCCCTCAAATATTCTACGAAAACTATTTCCTTGGTCCCAAATTTGGTTACATGAAGCTTTGTCATATACACAAACGTGTATACCAGAGCATTGGTGTACTCCAATTAGTTTGATCATCACCAACTATAATATTATATCCTGAACCTCAGCACTTTCCTTAAATCATTATCTGCTCACCATAATTCATTTAATCGCTAAAAAGTTATTTATATTCTATAATTTTTATTACATTCCACTTTTCATGTTGCTCATTCTATGTAGGAACCACCTAAGGAGCACCTTACATTAAAAGCCAGTCAGAGTAAGTCACTAGAATGTCAGAGTTGCTTTGTCACATCCCTCAACCAGGAATCTTTTAGAATTCGTACATCAGTATTGTTAATAGTCATATGCTTTCTGTATGCATATTTTCTCCTATAATCTTGTTGCCTACTTCCATGCTGCACATGATGCCTGTATTTGGACACCATCTCAGGCTGTTGCTTCTTATAATCACAATAACATTTGTCATACTGACCATGACCACAAATAAAAGGCTACTTAGTCACCAGATCTATCACTCCACACAGATCAGAGATTTCATCCGAACATTCCCACTTTCTTATTATACATCCCATGGCAATTCTTTTACGAGGCGAACTCGCTTTCTGGACCATACATAATTTTCTGCCACACCACCGCCAACTTGCATTCCTCTTTAGAGTCAACAGCATAATTTGGTACTTTGATACTGGCCACAAATATAGCTATAGATATATGGAGATGTCTTTAATCGTTATTTCATACTTGGAATATATTTTTAATATATTAATAAATTGATCTATTTTTATTCATCAAGTGACTGTTTTTATCCTGCGCTGTGGCACTACTATTAGTCTATTTTTGAGCAATAAGTTACTCATACTAATTTGCTCTGGTATATATTTGAACTATCTTTTTTATCTTTTATATCTTAAAAGTATATTATAAGACATAAGCACCATCAGCCCTGTGTTGTTTTCACAAGCAGGGCTATAGTTACCTATGCTATAGGTACTACATATAAGATTTGCACTTTACTTTGGACTCATATAAGACTTATATAAGATTTGCACTTCATTTTGGACTCATATTTTATTCTGGACTTACATCTATATTTGGACTAGTTATTGTATATTATGGCTATCCCATCAAGGGTTACACATTAATTTGGATGATTACATTTATTAACTATTTACTATCTGAACTCCATTCATTATTTTTGTATTATTTATTTTTTATTTCTTATTTTATTTTATTTTATTCTTGCTCCTGGATACTCACACTACATTTTATGGTGTATTTTATTTATCAAATGTTATATACCCGCACTACCATATCTACCATTATAATAAAGCATGGCATAAAAAGGTTATATCGATAAATCTCTGACTATCGTCCAAACATTTAGATACAAATTGTTGATCTTAAAGGCTCAAGTGCTGAGAGTTATCTATCTTAGTAATAGAAAATGGAAACTAGCTTATTCCAGGGCAGGTTTTCCTATATCTATCAGGGATGGCTTGAGAATTGCCGGGTCATTCTGTGATCATCTTTACCCTTGATCAAAGAAAAGATAAAGTTATCTGCGCTCTATCCTTAATCCCTGTGTATATTTAGACAAATAGAGGTCATTTAGTTGCTGCCAATGTCAAGGCAGACCTAAAGCGGGTCTTGCACTGACCATTCAGCCTGCTTCCTTGAGCTTCTGGCAAAGATATATCTAATGAGACAGAGAGGGGTATTTTTTTTTATATACACCCCTATATACTTATTAACCCTTAATAGGGAACACATGGGATGGGCAGCAGCATTGTAACAAGGCTGTGTGATACAAAGTAAATACAAAAAGATAAGTCCTGCGCTCACTCCCATCACTACTGGGCCGGCAGCAATGACTACAGTACACATCAGCCCCAATATATAGTAAAAACCAAAGAAAATAAAGTTACCTGCACTCTCTCCTTAATCCCTATGTATATCTAGACAAAAGGATGTCATTTAGATGCTCCAATGGCCATTGGAGGGAATGCCCGCCTGCCAACGTCAAGGCAGACCCCCCCCCCTAAAGCGGGTCCCTATATTTGTCAGGGATGGCTTGAGAGTTGCCAGGTCATTCTGTGATCATCTTTACCCTTGATCACTTAATATGGAAGTTTGTGTGTGTGACAAATCTGAACATCTCCAAAGAGATGACAACAGACTGTTTAGCAAATGCATCAAACCCCAGTCACTGTTTTCATCTACAAATCCAAATTTGTTTGTTCCATTTACTAGCTGTATAAATAATCTCATAGGTACACGGCTCAATACACTTTCAGATTACTGGATGCATTAGTAAAATTAAATCTATTTTTACTAAATGCTGAATACTTTCAATTTTTTTCAAGTGTCATCTGATTTAAACAGACTGCTAAAATACAGAGGAACTGTTTTAGAAAATTAAACTTTCTACTTTACTTAAAAAAAAGAGTCATTATGCTGATGCCTCAGTCATCTTTTACACAAATATATACCCAAACAAGTGCATTGAGTAATTCAGTATCCAAAATAATTGTCAGTTTTACTGATCATATGGTGGTTCTGAAAAGCCAGGCTGCCATAAATGAATGAAGAGAAAATAGAAAAGACTTGCATAGCACAAAGGTAAATACATATGAGTAAGCACCTATGGGTATGAAACAAGATCAAGATGGCGGTATATTATGCACATATACATATAACAGTAAAATACACCTAGACAGTGTGTGTGTGTGTATGTATATGTGTATATATATATATATACTTAGATCATATATATATATGATCTAAGTATATATTATTTTTTTTTACACTTTTAACTTTTATTTATTTTTATTTTCAGCCAGCAGGGGGACCACCTGTCATTACAGGCAGCTATCCTGGCCATGTGATTGTGAGGTCCTTGCGAGGACCTCACTCTCACATGGCTGGGGGGGGCTTCTAGGGGGTCGGACGTGCCGCGGGGGGCTCCCTGGGAATCCCCCCAACCGCGACCGCCGGCGACCGGGTAAGTAATAAAAGACCGGAGGGCGGACTATTATATATAGATATATGATCTAAGTATATATATATATATATATATATATATATATATATACACATACATACACACATACACACACTGTCTAGGTGTATTTTACTATTAATATATATATATAATTATATATATATATTAATATCAAATTACACGTAGACTGATACTGATTAAATATATATATATAATTATTGTTATATATATATATATTTATATATAAAATAAAAAAATTTAATATGTAAATACGTAAAAAAATAAAATAAAAAAAATAATTAAATATATAGATGTGTGTTATTTCGTTCTAACTGTACTGTGATATTAATATATATATATATATATATATATATATATATATTTATATCAAAATACACATAGAACGAAATAATATATCTATATACATAAATATATACGTATATATCACTATATATATATACCTATATATAAATAAAAATATTTAAAAAAAATTATATATATATATACATATATATTCACATACGTGTATATATATATATATATATATACACACATGTATTAATTCTACATATATATTTATGTAATATGTTTACATAATTGTGTATCTTTATTAATTACAATTAGCGGGACCTGCCTGACAACCCATGCCTAAAGTAAAGGGAATAGCAGTCAGTTGTCTGCCACTGCTGCCAGCTTCTGTGTCAGGCTCACAGTGCATACTGTGCCCACTGCCACCACTTAGATCTGGTGACACAAAGCTTGGATTTAAAA
>OW240916.1:215364062-215416458 GCA_933207985.1 Pelobates cultripes | reverse complement strand
GATGAGCTGCCTTGGGCTCAAAATGGTCCACACGCTGCTGTATTTTAGCTCTGAATGCCTGTTGACTTGCGTGACTTATCCGCCACCAACTTGGGTTCAAGCCGCCAGTGTGTACTTTATAAATGGCTTTATAAAGCAGTGTGTACTTTATAAATGGCTCCACCTGCCACCCGTACAGCAACACAGTCTCCAGTTAGGAGGACCAACCAAGCATCTTCCATCTGCCTGTTACAGAAATTACTGCCGTGTACACGACCACTGATAGGAGACGCGGAAGGTATTAAACTGATCAGAACAATACTAAACACACCACTCCTATCTGGTGGCACATTAGCTTGACCGCACATGGCCCCAAAGTTGAGTAAAGAGGACCACTCAAGCTCTTTCTTCCATCTCCCCAGCCATAAAATCAAAAGCCGTACACGTCCACTGATAGGAGATGCGGAAGGTATTAAACTGATCAGAACATTACTAAACACACCACTCCTATCTGGTGGCACATTAGTTTGACCGCGCAGTGCCCCATATTTGAATTAAGAGGACCGACCAAGCATCTTCTTCCATCTCCCTGTTACAGAAATCACTGCCATGTACACGTCCACTGATAGGAGAGGCGGAAGGTATTAAACTGATAAAAATAGTACTAAACACACCACTCCTATCTGGTGTCACATTAGCTTGACCGCGCAGTGCCCCAAATTTGCAGTAAGAGACTTACCGCCTCTTCTCCATCTCCTGTTACAAAAATCAAAGTCGTGGTACACGCCCACTGATAGAGACGCTGGAAGGTATTAAAACCGATAAAATAGTACTGAACACATTCAATTCTATCTGGTGCGTCACATTAGCTTGACCGCGCAGTGCCCCAAATTTGCAGTAAGAGGACCGACCAAGCCTCTTCTTCCATCTCCCTGTTACAAAAATCAATGCCGTGTACACGTCCACTGATAGGAGACGCGGAAGGTATTAAACTGATAAATAGTACTAAACACACCACTCCTATCTGGTGTCACATTAGCTTGACCGCGCAGTGCCCCAAATTTGTAGTAAGAGGACCGACCAAGCATCTTCTTCCATCTCCCTGTTACAGAAATCACTGCCATATACACGTCCACTGATAGGAGACACGGAAGGTATTAAACTGATAAAAATAGTACTAAACACACCACTCCTATCTGGTGTCACATTAGCTTGACCGCGCAGTGCCCCAAATTTGCAGTAAGAGGACCGACCAAGCCTCTTCTTCCATCTCCCTGTTACAAAAATCAATGCCGTGTACACGTCCACTGATAGGAGACGGAAGGTATTAAACTGATAAAAATAGTACTAAACACACCACTCCTATCTGGTGTCACATTAGCTTGACCGCGCAGTGCCCCAAATTTAATGTGATCTGTGAGTAAGGTAAACGGTTGTCCATACAAGTAGGTTGCAGCTTTTTGAGGGCCCACACCACCGCCATGCACTCCTTTCAATGGCAGTGAATATACTTCGCTGTGCAAAAGTTTACGGCTTACATAAAAATCAATGCCGTGTACACGTCCACTGATAGGAGACGCGGAAGGTATTAAACTGATCAGAACAATACTAAACACACCACTCCTTTTTTTTGGTGAGGCTTTACAGGACAGAGTGCTTCTCCACGGGACATGTTAACTCACGGGCAGCTGGCTCATCAAGGAACCACAGCAGCTTTCCATGTACAGGTAAGACACGTGCAGCCGGTAAGGGTTCAGGCTCTTCTTCCTGGAGGATACGCTGCAAGCCTGTTGAATGAGGTGACCTTGCTCGGGTCCCAGGTGTACGGTTCCTAAAATGGCTGCCATATACACGTCCACTGATAGGAGACGCGGAAGGTATTAAACTGATCAGAACAATACTAAACACACCACAAATAAGGTTTCTCTCCTGTATGGCTCCTCAAATTATGCTTAAGATTAGAAGCGGCTGAAAAGCATTTCTCACACTCCGAACAAAAATATATTTTTTTAACATTCTCTCCACTTTGAACGAAATGACGTTTGGGAAGAGATTAACATAATTAAACACAGGCAGTAAAAATACAGTTTTTAGCCATACCCTGTAACTTTAAAACTACACATCCCATCTTCATAATTACATATTTGGAATCAGCACACTTAAAACATAAACATAACCAAAAATCAGCCAAATCCATCCAGGGGTTAAAAAGTTAGCTGGAGGTCCCTTTATGACCGACCGCAAGCACATTTTCCTGCCCAAAACAGTTCCATAGATTTGGGCTGTGAGGTCGGTCTATTTCAGGCTGAAAAAACGACTAAGTCCCATCGCGAATGGGACTTAGTCTCTGCAGCTGAAATAAGGCTGAAAAAAACGGCTGAAAAAAAGACTAAGTCCCATCGCTGAATGGGACTTAGTCTCTGCAGCTGAAATAATTTCCCATTTACTGAACCAAGTGGGAAATAGCCAGGCAGGCACAAAGGGTTTGCACCAGGTCTGGGGACACAGGGGACACCGTCTTAAAGGGGCCGTGTCCCCAACAAGTCTGGGGACACGGCCTTAAAGGGGCAGTGTCCCAATCTTCCTGATGTCCCAAAAAAGGTGTTTAAAGGGCCAGCACCAGTCACATAAAGAGTCCATAAGCCCCAATATGCCCACCGACAGTCTTAAAGGGCCATACACACCAAATAAAAGTACATACATTTTCACAATCTCCCAGGGGCCATAGTCATGCGGGAGGAGGCTGGCAAATAGGCTTCTCCACAACCCAGGGAAGCAGGGCAATTTGCCATTTAAAGGGCCCGTTACAAATAGCAGTTTGTAACAAGGTGTCAATCCATATCTGCCAAGTGACCTGATGTAGGGGGACCAGTCCCTATTCTGCTCTGTGTCAGTGTGTATCAGGGAACCTTAGGACAGGTGTCAATCCATATCTGCCAAGTGACCCGATGTAGGGGGAACAGTCCCTATTCTGCTCTGTGTCAGTGTGTATCAGGGATCCTTAGGACAGGTGTCAATCCATATCTGCCAAGTGACCCTATGTAGGGGGACCAGTCTCTATTCTGCTCTGTGTCCGTGTGCATCAGGGGCTCTGAGGACAGGTGTCAATCCATATGTCAAGGTGTCAATATGTCATATGTCAGGTGTCAATCCATATTGATTGTGATTTAGGAATGTTAGGTGATTTCTGCCCTTTATGGATTAAAACCAGACTCTGTATCAACTGTGTAATTTTCCATGGGAGTTTTGCCATGGATCCCCTCCGGCATGCCACAGTCCAGGTGTTAGTCCCCTTGAAACAACTTTTCCATCCCTATTGTGGCCAGAAAGAGTCCCTGTGTGTTTTAAAATTCGCATCCCCATTGAAGTCAATGGCGTTTCGGGCGGTTCGCCGGTTCGCGAACATTTGCGGAAGTTCGCGTTCGCCGTTTGCGAACCGAAAATTTCGGGTTTGCGACATCACTACTTACAACATAATAGACAATGGTCAATGCAGGCACCTACCTAAAGTGACAAGTTTTATAGGGGATACCGGTTTTCACCACTAAAAATGTGACATTTTGGAGTTCCAGTGGACTAGTGTGGCAGAGTCCTTGTCCGGTGTCCTCTGTAGCCTAGCCAGCTTCTATACTTAGTAGAGCTGCAGTTATAGAGGGTGTAAACCACAGTGTTGTCCTAGCCCCTCCTGTGTCTGTATATAGGAGGATGGACAGGAACCACTTCCGTCTGCCCTCTAACAGAACTAAGTGATGCACACTGTATAACAACTTCTTCAGCCCTAATCAATCATAAGAGGGTGAGTGCTTTGCAAAAAATCTTTAATTTGAACAATGAACAACATGCTTGAAATCCAATCTATGAGAACCGTTAACACTGTTGTGCTGCAATAATTCAGAATTTCCAAATGAGATTTTGCAGTTATGAAAAAGCAGATAGTCATTATCATTATTGACAGCTACTTAAGCGAATAACGACTGGTTGAAATTTTTTTACGTTTAGTTGAGTCGGGCAACATGTTGATAAAATATAGAAGGTGGAAATATAATAAATATAAAAGTAGAAAAATTATAAAAGGTTGTGGAGAGGGAGAAAAGAAAAGATACTTACCCCTGTCAATACTATAGGCATTGTTAGGGAGTGATGCAGCAGCTGCCATCTTGGAAAGCTGGAACAACGACTCTGAGTTTCCTGGCTTTGAATCGAGGTTCAGAGTATGCAGACAGGGGTGCAGCAGCCACAGGCACTATAACCGCTGCAGACTGACCTCCAGGGCATTGTAACTGCCCTGGGACAGTGTATACCTCCTATTTAGATTTAACGCTCCACTTTGACAGCAATTGGGTTTGCCCCTGATCCTTGCTATTCTATGTATATTGACTTTAAGGGATAACGCTTCTGATGTGGTGTTCTTCAGCCCTCGATCTCTTAGGGTGGTAGGTTACTAGTGTTTTTTTATCATTAATATGGGGGCGCAGCTAATGAAACCAGCAAGGAACAGCTTCAGTATGTTCCAGCTCAGGGGATATAGGATGACACAAAAGTGGGTTAAGGGAGATGGGACAAGAGGCACAAGGTGTTTTAGAAGAGATGCTGTTAAAGAAAAAGAGAAGCAAATAATTTCTTAAGGAGATGGAAAGAATGACACAAGTGGGTGCAGTGGTATATTTTGGTTTTGTGCTGTGCTAGGCATGACTAAACTCGGGTAACCCCTTACCTAAATTTGTCACACTCCTTCCTGTGATTCCAGTTTAATACCAACATTGACTGACACACACCCCCTCATTGATACATGCACCGACATACACTCCCTGACAGATACACACTAATACACCCATTAACTGACACACACACACTCTCTCAGAAACACATACACTGACATACACTCACTGACAGACAGACACACACACACTCACAGACAATCACATCCTCACTAATTTGTCACACTCTGACAGACAAACACACATTCACTCACAAACACACACACATGCATAGACACACTCTGACTGCCACTCACTCATTCAGACATACACATTCACTGACAGAAACACTCATTTACAGACAGACACACACACACAATCACTGACAGGCCCTCAGTGAGAGACTCACACATTCACTAACAGGCACACACTCACTGACAGACACAGACTTACTGTCAGATAGACACAAACATTCACAGACACATACATACACTCACTCAGATACTGACACACACACACTTTGATGGTGACACACTCACACACATTTAATCATACACTGACAACTTATGATTATTTTTTTTTTACTTTAAGGGACACTATAGTCACCAGTGCAACTACATGTATTCCTGACCTTATAGTGTTAATGCTACCATCGAGCCCCCTGGGCCCCTCAAGCCTCCATAAATATAGTACAAATCTTACTGTATTCAAGCCAGAAGCTGTAAATCTGCCTGCTGTTAGACTAGGAAAAACTTAGGAAAAACAAGCAGTCTGCTGACATGTGATAGCCTGATCCAATCACAGTGTTTCCCCATAGGATTGGCTGAGACTGATAAGGAGGCAGATCAGGGGCAGAGCCAGCATGATTCAAACACAGCCCTGGCCAATCAGCATCTCCTCATAGAGATGAATTGAATCAATGAATCTCTATGAGGAAAGTTCAGTGTATGCATGCAGTGGGAGGAGATACTGAATCACAGGATGCTCGTTCACAGCAGATCTGAGTGGATGGAGGCATATTATGCCTCCATCAACTCAGAAGTCCCTCTGGTTCACTCTGAGTGACTGCAACTGGAGGTGTTCCTAGCTTTCAATGTAAACACTGTATTTGCTCAGAAAATACAGTGTTTACATGAGAAAGGCTGCAGGGAGCTATAGTTCTCACCTGAACAACCTCATTAAGCTGAAGTTGTTCAGGTGACTAAAGTGTCCCTTTAAGTCCACTCAGCCTCCCTACCTTTCGAAAAGCTTGAGTGGATTATTTTCCTTGTGTCAAATGTGGATCCTTCCCTTGGGGTCCAGTGTGTGTCCTTTCCCTGGGGTCTAGTGTAGATCCTGTCCCTGGTGTTCAGTGTGGACCCTGTTCCTGGGGTTTAGTGTCGCTGCCGTGACTGCCAGGTGTGTAATCAGTGGAGGCTCCCTCACGTCATTACATCATCTCAGTGTAAGGGAGCAGAGCAATGTGAGGATATGTATGGGGTAATAAATATTAAAATAATATTTTATAAAAATTATCCAAATTAATTAATAATTTGTAGTAATATAAAAAAAATTATATTTTGGCACTGTTTCCCCTTGATTGATTTGAAGCGAAGAGTTACCCACTTTTTTAACTCTTATACACCCTGGAGTACGTTCATTAGAGGATTTGTATTTCACAAATTAATCACAACCAAAATTATAATTTATTGTGACAATTAATTATATTTATATGTAATATGCATGACAATAATCAGTGAATATTTGGTATAACAATAATATAAAAAAATGACAATAATTATGACAACAATAACCACAACAAAGATAACTTCTAAATCATTTGTCTTAATGGGATTATGAGATTGTTAGACTACATAGAAATTATTTACAAGTAGGGGTCAATATCCTTAGCAAGTATTATTACAGATTTTCAAGACATATGATAATCAATAGCTTAATAACAAGATAAAGTTAGATTCATTTCCAAAGAAGTTACATGCAAAAGTTACAGATAATTCCTCTAGAATTTAATCAACTGTTATTTTAACAATGATACATACTTCAGAAATCTTTTAGCTTAGGTTTTAGAGATACATCACACAGAATGTGGAGTGCGCAGCTCAAAGTAATAAAAAGCAGATGCTGGCAGGCAGTTAGAATCAGTACACAGAGAATTAACTCAGTTCTCACAAAATAAACCCTTAAGCATTGCAAACAAAATATACAACACTTCTCACACAGATAGTCAATGTAACCATTCTTTATCATCCAGTAACCAAAATAACAATTCTAAGCTTTATGCTGCAGATATTTTCTGATTAAATATTAATTTATCCCTAAATTCAGATATGTTAAAATCTCTGGATAATAGCTTCATATGCTCAACTTGGCAAATTACCAGCAAATTTATATAATTATATATGTAATTATTGATCTCTTGCTGCAGTCTGAGGTTTTAAATTACATTTATAATTCTCTATGCTAAATATGATTTCAAACGTTTCAAAATCTGATCAGTATTATCCAGGTACATTTATGCATTGGGTAAAAAATTATTAAATTAAACCAGCATATTTACCAGTTTTCTTTAGGTGGGCTGGAGATGCAATCCAATGGATGGTGAATGCAAGTAAGAGTGTTTAAAGATAGAGAGATTAATAGGAAGTTAGAAAGAGTAGTTCTGTAAAGTCCAGAATTTAGTTGGAAAGTGTAGAGTGGTATTCCAGAGTATTAGTAAGGATGTATCCAGAAGTGTGTTCCTTTGTCTGGTCTGATGATGATTCTCTTGAATTCTCTGAAATTATTACAAAAGTGTTGTGTTCTCACTTTTTAAAGAATGTCTTCTCTTTATTTTTTTACGTCAGCAATTTAAAGTGACCAATGGGATTAGGTGGGTGCACCTCATTCCAATGATTGTCTTTATAGACATTGATTAGTAGATGGCGTCATTGCATCATAATAATCGTCATTACTTGTGGCAAAAGTAACCTCGCCACTGGTACTTGGAGGGGCCTACTTGCCAGCCTCTTGCCCAAGGGTTATGGCCCATGTATTAGACCTGAATTCAGGACTATAGAAAGGCTTGGTTTGTGCCTTTTTCCCTTCTACGGTTCAGTATATGGGGCTATCGAATGGATTATGCTTACGGTGTTCATTTCCGAACAAACAACCGAACAGTTGGACCACACACAAGTGCAGTGTGCAGCCTATTTGCCTCCCAGGCTGGTAGTTAACCGCAGCCAAATTGACTAATGGCTGTGTGGTCGCCGTTCGTACATTCGAACACGTGGCGGCAATCTTGTTTAGTCGAACTTGTTCAACGGTGTTTTGTCGTTGAGTTCATGCAACTCATATCGGACAGACGACGGCACGAACACCGCTGAACAGCTACCTTCCATGAAACTTCGGCTATTCGAACGGGAGTCGAACAGCGTTTGACTGGCAGAGGCCCACGAACAAGGGACACACTGACTAGGTTCATCAAGTGCTACGTTCGGTAATTCGAAGTGTATTTTGACTGTTTGAAATAGACCGGCCGCACAGCCTAATTCTCTCGAACTGTTTTGGGCATGAAACCATGCGTGCGGTCGGTCAAAAAGAGACTTCCAGGAATTTCCTGAACCCCTCATCTCATGGGGATATGTTGGTCACCCAGATCAGGGCTATCAGGGGATGTATTATGGGGGTATTATGGAGGTATGTTGTTCTTTGGGGTACTTTTCATACTTTGTAAAAATGTGTTTTTCTGCCTGGAGAAAATTGAGTTACATACAGGACTTGACTCAGTTATCTCCCAGGATGAGGGGAGGCATTGTGTGTAATGTGTGGGAGTGTCACCTACTGTACTGCATTTTCATTGGCTTGTAACAATGTCATCCTGTCCCCCACAATGTGCACGTGGGTGTTCCCTTGCATGAGGACTTGCATAAAAGGCCAGCTGTGGCTCCCATTAAACAAGATGCTTTACCCCTTCATAAAGTCTTGGCTCATGTTTGGGGAATTACATACCCTCAGGGGATTGCTATGTCACAATACTCCCCTGAGTGTAATTACTAGCTCTTCTAAGAGCTGTTCCTGCTGCGGAGTAGGAGAGGTCTACCCACTGGAAGCTGGATCCTGGTCCTTGGTCCAGGGTTGGTAGAGTATGGTTCGTAGAGTCTACAGTGCTTATGGTGTCTGGTGGAGTGCTTGGAGCCCACGGTGAGCACTAGGAGCATTGATTGACAGAGGACCCAGTCGGGGTGCCAGGCGGTCCGTCACATTGCTAATTCCAATTATTAAATGAAATTCATGACAAAAATGACATAAACTTTCTTTATCTTTATGGTTAATTCATCATGAATGGCTGTTATACTTTAAAGGAGAAGTAGTCAGTCTATGTAGACTTCCAGTCTCCTTTTTTAAGCTATAAAGTATATTTTTGACACATCCGGACTTTGGTTTAACTCACTCTTCCAATTGGTGTTATATAAGTCCATTGAAATAAAAAAATTTCAAAGTAAAATAAAATACTTTTCAAGGGCAGGACCTTCGAAGGGATGGATCAAGTCCCGAGCGTGCAGCCCAGGCACACCATTGATGACTTTGACAGCATCTGCAATCACCGGGATACAACCAGGAACGCTCATCTAAACACACTTAGACAAGCCACTATACCAAGATTAAGCAATTCTACTACACTCAGGACTTTCTACAGCATCAGCAGTGGTGAGTTCTATCCAAGAGCATCCACTTATGGATGCATGTTTTTGTAATTTTTAGTGTGTACAGACTGGGACTGTATATTCATTTTTTTTTTCTTGTTTTTTCTTATTTTTCCTTGTATCTTTTTTTTCATTTTTCAATACAGACAACAGTTGGTTGCAGACAGGGCTCTTATCCACATAGTGTCTGTTTATACTACAACACTTGTTATTGAGTCAGCATATCAATTAGAGATATTTTATTCCATGTTGTTAAGGCCTAAGGTGTTGCATTATTGCGTCCATATAGGATATAACTTTATGTAACAATCTGTTGTTTGCCATATTTGTATATTTTCACTGAGTTTAAGAGATATCTGACTTATAATAGGCAGAATAATAAATATATATTTCTGCTTTATATCTACAATTGAGTGCACTATCATATGAATTCATTATAAAATTAATTACTGGTAGGGAGTATATATTCTTGGTAATTCTAATCCGTGTTTGGACCACTCACTTAAACTGTCCTATTGTATGGAGCTAAGTGTGTCTGTATTAGTAATATATGTTAGTTTTAACAATAATGACATTTATTCATTAGGTTCTATCTATGAATATTCTTAACATATGCACTATTTGTATATAATTAAATTATGGTCAGTATATATCACAATTTTTTCCCCACCATAACCTTTTTGGTATATATTATATATAGAGGCTTGACATTCTCATGCCCCCCCCCATTACTGATTTCTATGTGTAAGAAATGTATTTTCTCTAATCACTGTTTACATTAGCCACAATTAGCCAGGATTGCTACCTCAACAACTTACACATTTATAGGGCTCCCAGTGCCCAGACTGCCACCACAACAACTTACACATCTGTAGGGCTGCCAGTGCCAGGATTGCCACCACCACCACTTACACTTCTATAGGGCTCCCAGTGCCTGGACTGCCACCACAACAACTTACACATCTGTAGGGCTCCCAGTGCCAGGATTGCCACCACAACCCCTTACACATGTATAGTGCTTCCAGTGCCCGAACTGCCACAGAACCACTTGTACATCTATAGGGCTCTCAGTGCCCAGACTGCCACCACAACAACTTACACATCTGTAGGGCTCCCAGTGCCAGGATTGCCACCACCACCACTTACACATCTATAGGGCTCCCAGTGCCTGGACTGCCACCACAACAACTTACACATCTGTAGGGCTCCCAGTGCCAGGATTGCCACCACAACCCCTTACATATGTATAGTGCTTCCAGTGCCCGAACTGCCACAGAACCACTTGTACATCTATAGGGCTCTCAGTGCCCAGACTGCCACCACAACTACTTACACATCTATAGGGCTCCTGTCTACAAGTGCCAGGATTGGCACCACAACCACTTACAGATCTATAGGGCTCCCAGTGCCCGGACTGCTACCACAACTACTTACTAGACATGTGCAATTTGTTTAATGGAATTTGGACATTCGGATGCTTACGAAGTTCTGAAGTTCCGAATTGCCAAAGTTCCGAATTGCCGAAGTTCGGTAGTTCAGAAGTGACAAACCAAACCGAATGCCATTGGTCCGAATTGCCGAAGCAGACACATTTTTTTACTTACCTGAATTTCTGAACCGAACCAAATTGTTTGCCTAGGCACATCCCTAGTAAACATAGTAAGAAAGAAAGAAGGTGAATATGACTTTCGTTTCTATGAGCTCTGGATTTTCATCACAGCTCTGCCAAAAACCTTAACATAGATAGGTACACTGAGCTATAGTAAACTGATAAGCAGCCTTGGTATGGATGTCATCAGTTTACAGAACAGTTTCACTCATCCATACATCCCATAAGCACCTGCTTAAGATAAGTTTCATACAGAGTATTAGATCTATTTTTTTCAGTTTATTTCTTCTTACTAGCTATTTTTTTAATTTTATTTTTTTCTGGATTATGTTTAGTTTTGCAAAAAAATTCCAATGAATGATCTGCATCTGTGCATCGCACCCAGGAAGGGCCTAACATATTTCCATTAATGACTAGACGTTGAGGTTCTTTTCATTATGAACTGTAATTTATTCTAATTTAGGAGTATCGGGTGTCTGTACGAATTACCGAACTCTGAGCTGCATCATGAGCCAAACCAAACACATAATCTACAAGTGTGTTTGTTTTAATTCATGATTCATAAATTTGCCGGTGGTGCCAAAATCAAGAGATGAATAATAGGAAAAAGTTGATTGATGGCTAGGTATCAGCCACTAAATTTTCAAAGATCAATAGAGGGAAAAAGGGAGGAACAGTAACAAAAATATATATTTATATATAATATATTTAATAAATAAATATAATTTTATATTATTTTACTGCTCCTCCTCTATTTTTCTCTACTGGTTACTTTTTGTCACTTGATCTGTTTATGTATATTATATATATGTTTTGCACTCTATCGATTGACCAATTTTTACACCCTTTTGGTTCATCTAATTTGTTTTCCTGAATCTTTTTTGACAATTTAATTTTTTCTATTGTTGGATGAAATGGTTAAGCCAAAACAAATTCAAAGTTTTCTGACAGAAGTTAGAGTTACAAGAATGTTATCTTCTTATTTGTTTGTATTTTTACCTGTTTTGGGCAATCTGTGTTTGTTTTGAATTACCGAACTCTGAGCTGCATCATGAGCCAAACCAATCACATAATCTACAAGTGTGTTTGTTTTAATTCATGATTCATAAATTTGCCGGTGGTGCCAAAATCAAGAGATGAATAATAGGAAAAAGTTGATTGATGGCTAGGTATCAGCCACTAAATTTTCAAAGATCAATAGAGGGAAAAAGGGAGGAACAGTAACAAAAATATATATTTATATATAATATATTTAATAAATAAATATAATTTTATATTATTTTACTGCTCCTCCTCTATTTTTCTCTACTGGTTACTTTTTGTCACTTGATCTGTTTATGTATATTATATATATGTTTTGCACTCTATCGATTGACCAATTTTTACACCCTTTTGGTTCATCTAATTTGTTTTCCTGAATCTTTTTTGACAATTTAATTTTTTCTATTGTTGGATGAAATGGTTAAGCCAAAACAAATTCAAAGTTTTCTGACAGAAGTTAGAGTTACAAGAATGTTATCTTCTTATTTGTTTGTATTTTTACCTGTTTTGGGCAATCTGTGTTTGTTTGCGCCTTGTTCAGGATATTTTTGACAGTGGGCACGATGCTTTTGAATTTATCTGGAATCCTGGATTCTGCAATCACTTGTACACCAGCTACAGTATGTCACCCATGTTCTTATATGTATAAATTCTGATGCCATACACTGCACCACCATACCATTTTCTCTCATGCACTTTTGGCAATGCCGTGACATGCTGTGACATGGGCATGTGCTCAGTTTCAATGCACGTGGATGTTCTGGAGATTTTTCATTTTTAACCTCCATTTGGCTTTTTTCTGCATTCCTTTTTGTGGTTCATTTTTGCTTGAAAGCACATTCCTCTATATATTGTGATTTTTTGTGGTTTTTGCTTGTTCTTGTGTTTGTAGTCCTCTAGTTTCCTTAATCCAATTTGGCTGATTGTATATGTGATTTTTTTGGTTCCCTGAGGGTCAGGATTCATCCCTGACTGTTTTCCTCTTACATTCTTAGAGGTTCTGTGTGTTAAGCCCGACTATCTAAAACATAATTTGTGTTTTAAAATTCATGAAAGCTGTCTGGGTGCCAGTAAAGTTGAACATAAATCCACATAAAACAATCTGTATGCAATGTTAGTAAAGTAATACTGGAAAATGCAAATGTTCATTTATTCACTTCATAGAACATGGCATCTGGCATTTCATTAATTTAATATATTACATTAGAACAACTTGAATGGCTTCTCTGCCCATTTGTTTTGATACAGAAAAGGCATTCTATAGGGTACACTGGGGCAATATAAAATACGTTATGACCAAACATAATATCCCATTTCCATTCATTTTAGCAATATTTGCCTTAAATTGTCATCCAACTGCAAGAGTGTCAGCTACAGGTTTTATATCTGATAGTTTTCCATTAACAAATGGGACCAGACAATGCCAGTTGTCTCTGTAGCAGACCATGGGTAACCCAACCAGTTACCTCAGCTAATTCCTTTCTTCAGCCAGTTAGGAACCCTTTAGAATACCCAGAGACACATTTTCATCCCCCCAGTAACTGAATGACACACAGTCCTGAAGGTACAACACAATGTTATTGGCTACACATAGCTTTTATGTATAACCCTGTGCAAGTGGTTTACCACACAAACATACAAGGACACATAAAAAGATCCTCCCCCTCCATGGGGTCCCAGCTGGAAAGGGACTCCGCTCCCTTTGTCCCCAAAGCCCGCCACTAAATCCACAGGGTTCCCCACACCAACCGCCAGCGGTCTTCTTCCTAGGAGTCTCTGTGCCTGGGAGTCTAGGCGTGGGTAAAAGGGACCGTCTCCCAGACACAGAAAAGCATGCCAACAGTAAAAGAGCTGATCTCTTTGTCCCTCAGGCTCATGAGAGCCCACCAAACTCGCCAGTGCCCCAAAAGTGCCCACACCAGTCTCAGAGACCCTCGCCTTGGTCCCTCGATTGACTAGTCTCCGTTCGCGAAGTCCTGGTGTGAAACCCAGACAAGGGAAGGGTCTCCTTTCGGGGTATGCATGCTCCCCTTGGCTGGCTTTCGTCTATATAAACGGCGGCCAACCAGGGAAGCACTCATTAATTACATCCCTTGCGGTTTCATCCCTAGGTTGAGAGTGCGAACGTTCTGATTAATTAGTGTGAACGTTCTAATGGGGCACTAGGGAGGTCCTCGTTCGGGAGATGAACGAGTCGGGAAACAATCCACGAATGCTCCCACTGGTGGCGTTTGCCTGTACGAATGGCGGCCACACAGGGAAGCATTCATTAAATGTTTCCTTTACAGTTTGTGGTTTTTACACTTATGTTGCAAGGTGTGAACATTCTAACCTAACATTCTAAATTAGATATTGAGTCAGTCCCCGTTCGGGAGGTGAATGAATTCCCTTCAGGAAAGTACTCCCAAACAGGGAGTGGGAACAATAAATGAAAATACAGAGGAAACACAGGTAAAAGAGAAGGGAAACCCACGAACAGGCAGTGGTTCCGCCACAGTCTCCATTGTTATTTGTTCTGGAGATGGAGCTTCTGGTTTAGTTAATTAGACAGACACCAAAAATAGAAGGCATCTCAGTTCATGATGAAGTCCATAAGATAGGCTTATTTGCGGACAACATCATACTGTCACTTAAATATCCAAATAAATCCATTAAACTGCTTCATTCTATTCTACAGGAGTTTGGTGAAGTGTCTTATTACAAAATTAATTCACAAAAGACCTAGGCCTTTTCATTTTGTATCTCCTGGTACGATCTGGATAAGCTGAAAGATGAGTATCCTTTTAAATGGAAAGATTCTGTTGAATGGAGTTATTCTATTATTCAATATTTAGGTATTAAGTTATGTAATCATTTATCCAGGATGCAAGTACATAATTTAGCAAAGACATGTATGGACCCTAAAAAAGAGATGGAGAGATAGTGTGGTCTTGATATATTGTGATTGGGCAGACTCTCATCTATTAAGATGACTATTCTCCCCTAGATACTATATTTTATTAGAACAACTCCTCTATCTACCCCTTGGTCCTTTTTTCAGAAAAGTCCACTCAACATTAATCAATTAAATGTGGAGAAACAAACCAAGTAGAGTGACGTTAACGACTTTACAAAATATTAAGATGAATAGTGGTTTGAGGGTTCCAGACTTCCAGACGTACTGTTGTGCTATAAATGCTAGACATGTGCACCAGTGAAATTTTCATTTTGTATGAATGACTTCGTACTAAATAAAAATTTCATTCGTCCATTCCGAATTTTGTACGTAAACCATTTGTTTGCGACAAAATTTGGTAAAAAAAAGAATTTGTTTTCGTCCATTAGGACGAAAAAAGCACTCCGCATGTGCAAACAAAAAAGCAAGGAGGGAGCCGGCAGCGCTACCAGCTCCCTCCTTGTAATAAAGAAAATTAATTCCTACCTCCCCCCCGCATTAAAACATATGGGGGTCACTATGACCCCTATATTAATAAAAGGGAGCTTAAATCCTGCCGCATGCCCCTACTCGTGGCATGCCGCGAGTAGGGGCATGTCGACTAAACCTCGAGCAGCCAGTGGCTGCTCACGGTCATTTAAATCTCGCACTGCCGGCTCCCTCCTTGCTTTTTTTTTTTAACACATGCACAGTGGTATTTTTGTCAAGCATAGGTTAAGTCACTTAACTCATGCTTGTAAGAGTCTCCTTGCAGCCTTGCACAGGTTAAGTGTAAGGCTACAGGGAGAACCAGCGATTTTTGTTTCTCCTCCTTGCTGTGGGGGTTAATTCCCTTGCAGCATGGAGTCTATTAAACAAAAGAACTGAAATGAAAAGGTAATGCATTCTGCATTTGCCCTTTCGTTTCATTTTTTATTTCTTATGTTCTTTCGTTTACATCTTACAAAAAAGTCTGAAATTTCGGACGAAATCGTATTCGTCCAAAAACGAATGCACATGTCTAATAAATACTGCCTCTGCCTAAAAAATTTAAAATGTAATTAATAGGTGAAGATGGTTTTAAATGGAGGCAGGTAAACTCCACTGCATTCTATTAATGAATTATCATGGCTGCCCTTACCCAATCGTCCCAAGATATCTGAAATGTTTCCTTTCACTAACATTACCCTCAAGGCATGGGATTTTATTTTTAAAGTTATTAAGCAATCCTCCAATTGGTCGAGAGTTATGTCTCTATCCATTTTGAATTATAACATGTCACAATTAGATTTATATTTTTAGCATTCCCACTCTGTACATAGTGTGGATAATTTTTTCTCAGGAAATTCCCTTATGTCATTTAATAAATTGAAAACAACGTTAGTATAAATGTTTCTATGCTCTCAGAATTTAATTTGATCTCTAAAAATTGAAGGTGCGTTTTAATGTGCCTGATTTGGATTGGGGATATAACATATTGGAAATCTATAATTTACAGAAAATGTATCTCCTTGACCAAAATTGTAGAGGTACCATTTCATTATGCTAATCATATCTCATTTAGACCCACTAAAAAATTGGAATTTATGTTAGTATGGGAAAAGGATTTGGGAACGCATTACAAATTGGATGATTTATTTATCTTTTTAGTCACCTGGTGTAACATAATGTGCTTAGCACCTTGAAAATCAGTATAAAAGTCTTTATAGGTGGTATTTAGTCCTATCACGGATACACAAAATGAACATACCCATTATAAACATGTTGTAGAGAATGCAGTGGTATAGGTACCATGTCTCATGCATGGTGGTATTGTCCCAAATTTACAAAGTGCTATAGGGATGTAGAATTAAAAATGTGGATCCATCCATTAATACATTTACATCCGAGTTGGGCTTGTTTAAACAATATCCAGAGATTATCAGTAAAGTTGATAGGATATTCTCATAGCTGTCCCATCTTCTCTTCTCGTTACTGGAAATCACTCACAATACCCTCTATCAAAGAGGTTCTATATTTAATGTTGGGTAACAAAACACACAAGATGACTCTTAGACAGACCACAATTATTAGACCAGCTTAAAATATCACTGGAATTTATGGGAAAATACTGCGAGAAAAACACGTTGTCTGTAAATTTGGACTAGTCAACTATTCTATATATTATCTGTTGTTGCATCTTGATATAATTAATATTATGAGTATATCCTAAAAAAATATTTTAAGTTTCAACTTACAAGCGTATATATAATGTGTGATTAAGTATTTTTTGATGGACTCCCCTTCCCTTTTCCTATTTTTTTCATTTTTTATTTTTAGTGTTATTATTGGAAGATTTTGAAAAATTGTTAATAAAAACTATTTTTATACAGGACATGGCATCTCGGAATACATAAAATTGCATCACCAATGTACGGTACCTGGAGATTTCTTTTACCATTAAACTCAGTATAGTTCTGTTATAGAATTGTGATGAGTTCAGAGGCTGAGTGTAGGGTACTTGAAGCCAAGTTCACGTTCATGGCTTTTGGAGTCAAATCTTGCTGAAACGAAATGTTATTATTTATCATTTGAATTCAGGATCACTTTTAAAGATTTGTTTTTGTTGTCTTAACAAAACTATGCCCATAAACCACATATTTGTAGGTTTTCCGCATAGCAAATAATGCACAATTTTCATATGAGATTTCTTTATATGTGATGTTTTTGGAAATGGATCAATGGAAAAAACACCTAGTCTATGCTCTGTAACAAATTCCCTACCCATAACTATACTAGAATTTGCTTTGCTATATTCACTATAACTTCAGCTGAAAACTACTGAGACACATCAACATTGAATCACGTAAATGGCAAGAGCAGTCAATATATCTCTTTAGAATGGAGACGTCCTACAAGGAATAGAATACACATCAATAGCAATAAAAAGCAAAGTTGTCAAATAAGTTATATGCTGTTATTATTTATATACATCCATGTAACAAGAGCAATTTATAGCCCATGCTGTCAATGAGAAGGCAATTGTCCTATCAGCTATACATATACAAAAATTATTTTTAAAAAAATCCCTAAATGCCCTATGTCTAGACATTGGAGCAATTCATAAAACATTGTTTGATCCCCAGGCAGTTTTCTATCATGTTAATCCTACATCCAGAGACAAACAATCAATGGTTTGTATATTATGCTCTTGAATACATTAGCATTTTATTCAGAAACTAAAGCAATTGCAGTAATAATCAATAAAAAGGCCAGCAACATAAATATAAATAATGAAAACACTTAATTATTTGGAAAAGGATAAGTGCCAAATTGTGGGCTGGTTTCTTGATTACTAATGGTCTTAACAGAGCCACTTGTATAGAAGTAGCTTTTAAAGACAAACTGCAATCACATATTTTCTTTCACTAAAACTACTTCCAGTAGAAGAGAAAAATCACAAAAGCATTGAATTGCAATACATTTTAAAATAAATCTCATTTTCTTGCTCTACAGGGATTAGCAATTTATGATGCACACCATCACCTGCTTCCAAGGTCTTTGCTGCTCTAGGCTGAAGTGTAGCAATCACTTTTAATTGTGTCCATGCACTCATCGAAGGTTATTGACTAAAGAGAGAATTCAAAGTGAATTTCAAATTTAAGACCAGAGTAGCCAAATGAAAAGCATGGCAGACTAGGGAAAGTATTTTGCTGTTCAGCTATTTTAACCTTAAATTTTAAGTTCACTTTTAATTTATAAAGTAAATAACCCTGATAGACTCTGACATTGTAACATGTGGGAGAACTCTGGTTCTTTGGTTGTTACCAAATGCAGAGAACAACTTATCCTCCTTTCCAGCTCATTCATCACAGGATTACTGCAGTTTCTGTACTCTCTCTTTCACCACATCCTGCTCCTATGCTTTTTGGCATCACAGAGAAGTTAATAATATCCCCTTCTTTGTGACTAGAATGGTTTCTGGAGGCAGATGCTAAGTTACATGTTTTCACTTTACCATAGCTGGTGCTGTGTTACTTCATTTGATTTTTAAAGGTAGACTATGCTGGACTTATTTACTTCTTTGTTTCATAATAGTTCATCATGCCCTCAGTCCAAGTTTGCCTGGGTCTTTAAAATACACATAGAAACATAGAAACGTAGAATGTGATGGCAGATAAGAACCATTTGGCCCATCTAGTATGCCCAATTTTCAATTACGTAGATACAATTAATGTAGATTTAAATAAATAATGTAGATGATAAAAATGGAATAGTTATTATTAGGAACATAATGTTGGTTTTTATAGTGACTGCACCACACCTGTTTTTACTATGTCACTCAAAATTGTTGATTTATAAACCATGTGCAAAGCCTAGTAAAACCTTAAACTAGGGGTGTATTATTTTTTGTTCTTATTCTGAAGTGATCTATTTGTGGAACATATCCTTGGTTTATCCTACTGTTTCTGGTTAGTTGGTTTGTGTACTTGTTGTCCATCTTGTTACTGACAGGTCTGAAAGTCCAGAGAGGTGCACAGTCCGGGCTTGAAGGGACATATTGATAATCAGCTAAATATGATCACAAAGAAAAAACATGAAGGAAACAGAACCAAACAGAAATATTTCAGGAATTAGGAAAAAGTTGCTAATTTTACAGATCAAGTCCTTTAGGGGATGGTAATATATGAGTGTCATCAGGTCCGGTCTTGCTATGAGGGCAGGTGGGAGAGCTGAATGGTCCAAAATACAAGCTAGTGGTCAAAAAAGCAGGATCTGTACCACATTAGGAACAGGTAATGTTTCTGCAAGTTGGATCTCAGGTGCATGAGCCACAGAACATCCAAACAGTATCTGGAGCTCACCTGGGCAACTTGTTCAGAGAAATAGGAAGTGAGCATAGAAGAGGAACTGAATTAATTGATATATTGTGAACCGTTTTTACTTGCCTGAAATCCCATATATAGAAATTTAACTGTGTGCATTTATGTATGTTAACTAATATATTTTACCTTTTTTCATGTGAACCTCCTCTACCTTTCATGCATGAGTGTAATAATTAATAGCAGATTTTTTTTTAATGCAAGAGATTATATTCTGTATGGTATATTTGGTATATTTTGTTTTTCATTCTGGTATTCATATTGAAACATGTTCTTTGAAAGTTATAGTACATACCTAGGTTCTTAACTTTTTTTTTTTTTTACTACAAGTACACACAGGTGCAGATCTATGATATATACATGCATACCCTTCTTCTCTTTTTCACATTATTTGGTGCCTGGAGAGTTGCTTTAAAAATTGCATAAAATAAAAATCTAAATATACTTATAATTGTGTTGCACGATGTCACACTGAGTATAGCTTTAAAATGAAAAATATGGACAGCAAATGAAACAGAATTCAGAAAATGTCGGCGTTAAGAGCCTCTCTGCTAAATAAAGATGGAAATAAATGTTCAGCTGCCACAATGTATTCTCAACAGAAAACCACTTAGCAGAATGTATTATTTAATAACTCCTTTGATTCCAAGGTTTTTTGTTTTTTTTCTGAATCATTATAGTTTCATTTCTATTTCTCCTATAAGTATAAATTCATGGAAATATGTTGCCGTGCTATTTAAGCAACATCGTAGCATAGAATGAGATCAATTATATAAATGAGATAATAGATGCATAAGTACAGAGTCAGAGTCTGATTTTCCAATGCCAGGCAAGAAAATATGGCCTTAAGCCAAACTCTTTCATCTTCCCAAATATGCATAAGGGGATAAAACCTAGTATGAGGTCATCAAATGTATCTTCCTTTCTCTAAATGTTTTCTAGTAAATAAATGAACTGAGGTTTTCTCAAGCAGCACTCTAACTCACAAATAATTAGGACTCCTCCAATGGCTTAAAAGAGTCACATAATCGCTGTTATTGTAGAGGTGAGAAACAAGAGTCCTCAAATGTTCTGTTATTACACGGTATGCTACATAAATGCATATGTATAGTGGAATTCCACCAACATGGTGTTTCCATTTAAATGATGGTGAGCTAGGTTCTTCAGCTCTTGAAAAGCATGCACGATACCATAAAGAGATGTGATATTTTTGGATTGCAAGTCCCATCACATCATGCAAGCCTATGACTGGCAAAGAAATATAGGATTTTTAATTCCATAATATCTGGAAGTAGTATTTTTATAACCTTGTTGAAGTTTCTTTTAAAATGTGTTGTGTGCAGAAAACCCCTGAACAAAGATCCGAGCAAAGTTTCTATACTGGGTTGGGAATAAGAGAGCAAAATAGGTATTCTGTAACAATGCAAAAGTCACTCGGTTATCCTACGTTGCAATTTTTTTTAGGACATCATCTGCCTTGTGAAATGATCTTTCAAACAAACTTGGATTTTACTGCCACGGAATCCATGGGTGCATTTTGCAGTTGACATGGCAGAGGAGACTTACTACAGTGCCACTGACAGGTTACATTAGAGTGAACAGTGACTTTTCAAATACTGATTCTGTATTTTTAGTATATCCATAGCTGGAGCCAGTAACATATATTCCAGGAAAATAACTGCTGATTTGGAATCTACCAAACGAACAGTGGTAACATTATAAAAAGCTTTTTATTCCACTGCCACAAGGTGCAAATGAAGCTCCCAGACAAATAGGCCAAAGATAGAGCATTTTGGAAGCCAAAATTTGATTGAGAAATAACAAGAGTTCTCTTAACAACATTAAAGGGCTTGCATAATCCAATTCATAGTTACATAAAATGATGTATGCATTATTTACATTATTATAAACATTACAATGGGGAATACAGTTGTTTTCTAAAATGGAGAAAAAAACATTAAGTAATATATGGTTTACTGTAGGGTGACATGATCATTCCAGAATGGAGAACTGGCTACTGTGTTTCTCTCCACAATTAAATCCATTTTTTGGAGCAAAAAAGAAGGTACATGGGTTATCATTGGCTAATGTTTGTTGTTTCTTAATTGGTACTGCAAAAATAAAATGTATCTCACATATATATGTGGTTGGGAAGGAATGAGTTAAAGACTTGGCTTGTCTGATGATAAGAGATGGAAGCTGATAATGAATAAAAAAGGTCTCACTGCCTTGCTTAAAGTTTACCATATTACATTAAAAAGAGTTTCTAAAATGTCTTCTTCCCTGAATGATGTCATAAATGTGACTTACAGTTGGCTACTGACAAAGTATTTGGCACAGAAGGACACTCTGTAAGAGAGATCAAGCATAAAAATAATGAAAGAACATTTTAAGTTCCAAACAGGTTAAGGCAGAACTCTGAGATTGTGCAACTTCACCATACTTAGAGTTTTGTAATAGGCAGAATAGCAGCATTATAAAAAGTACTATGAACTAATACCTTGGTATATAATTAGCTTTCAAAATGGTTTGCATTTTGACAATCATACCATAAATTAAATGATCTGAGAGAACATTTTGCACAAACCATCTTTGTTCAGTAGACCATAAAGTCATAATCAAACCAGCTTCATCAATCAATAGACTGCCTATATTTTGGTTCATGTTATCCTTAAAAATAAGGTTAATTGATTTTGGAGTTTCTTATATATTCAATGTATCTTCTAGCCCTCCTCTCCTGGGTCTTGCACACGTTACAAATACGTTTTATGCAACTTATAAGTTCATGAAATAAAAAAGCCAATTAGGAAGAATAGGTCAGTCACATGCTATAAAGTATTAATAGGTGAAAGTTGTTTAAATACAATAAAAATATAGTTAGAAATGTAGTATTGAAGTTCTCTTTATAAAGTACTAAATCATTTAATACAATTTATTTATTTATTTATTTATAAAATATTTTACCAGAATGGATACATTGAGATTTCTCTCATTTTCAAGTATGTCCTGCTCCACAAAACATTGCATTGTTACAATAGTATACAATATTACAAAAATACAATATTCAAACAATATATATATATATATATATATATATATATATATATATATATATACATGCACACATATATATATATATATATATATATTTAATAAATAACAGGTAGTAAATATATTCAACCATGACAGGTGCATTCTGTGCTAAGGTATGTTGCCATAGATCTCTTAAAAGATTTTAGATTGAATGAAGATTTGACTCTGTCCCTTGTCCCTGAAGTTATTCCATAATTGCAGTGCCTTGTAGGAAACTGAGGATCGAGCCACTTTATTTTTGTATTTTCAGTGTGCTAAATATCGTGCTAGTACTGGATCAGAGGTTACAGGAGGTGGGAACAGCTGGGGAGAGCATTCTACTCAGGTAGGGTATGAGCTTCCCAGAAATGCTCTTATGCACAAGGCTGGAAAGATGAAGAGTGGGTCGGGTTTTCAGCGATAGCCAGTTTAGCTCATTTAAAATGTCACAGTGGTGGGTAAAGTAATAACATTCTAGTACAAAGCGGCAGAATGAATTATATAACGTATTAAGTTTATTAAGGTGGGTTTGCAGTTCGGGTGCATACCCTCCATCTCCATAATCAATGACCGGCATTAGCATTGGTTGTCTGTTTCCTTACTGTAGGGCTTAGGCAGGATTTGTTTCTCTACAAGGGTACAAGTTTTGGGTAAAGTTTTGAAGAGATTTTTTTCAATGTAAACGCCAAAGGATAGACTGGGGTCTAGCAACATACCTAGATATTTAGCAGACTGATGTCAGTGTGCTATTTGAATTTGTTCCGATACACAGTTGTTGATTTTGTAGTTTACATACGTGTTTAGGACAAGTTTGGTATCCGCTATCCACTTTTCTACCTCTGTGAATTGGTTTTGGAGCACAGCCTCAAGCTGTGGTAGCTTTGGTTTACTAGCATATATTACAGTGTCGTCTGCATCCATGTGTATGGTTGAGGATTTGCAGACCATTTATAAATTAAGGCAGGCCATTTATGAATAATGTGAATAGCAGGGGGCTGAGTATGGAGCTATGGGAAACACCACATGTGACTGGAAGAGGGAGGGAAGCGCTATCAGAAATGCCCAGAAATGGCAATCGATCTGAAACATACAATCGAAAACCAGGTTAGCAGACGATCACCAATGCCTGAGTTTTCAAGTATTTGCAAAAGAATGCCATGATCTACTGTGTCAAAGGCCTAGGAAAAATCAAGGACAATAGCTCTAGTAAAGTCTCCTTGTTCCATGCCAATTTGGATGTCAATGCAAACTTTTAAGAGTGCAGTCGAAGTTGAGTGATTTGGTCGAACGTCTGATTGATCAGGGGTCAGGTAATTTTATTGTTGGTAATACTCAGTTGCGTCTGGATGCATTTTTTCAAGATTTTTGACAATACTGGGAGCAATGATATTGGGCGATAGTTAGATACCAAAGTTTTGTCACCACTTTTATGGATAGGTACAACTTTTGCAGTCTTCTAAAAAAAAATACTGTTTTAAAATCGGTTTTGAATAATGTAACTTTTATTATAGATCATATGCACTTTTTTAACATTTTCTTTTTATTCAAGTTATGCATCAAGGGGGGTACAGAAAAGAAAAAGGAAAGAAGGGTGAAAACAATGAGGCATCAAAGAATCATGTTGTCATACATTCTGTATGGTGCATCTGAAAAATCAGTATTATTTACTGAAAATATTATCCAACAATATAAATGAAGTGTGCTCGTAGTATATGTAAATAATAAATTACCTAAAGTCATTTTGCTAGACTGCAAGGTGAGTAACAAAAGTACAAGCATAATTAAAAAAAAATATGCAAAATATATCATATACCTTAGCTTGTTCGTGATCTCCAAGAATCCCCATATAGTTTTAAAGTCCTAGAACACCTGAATCAGGGTATAAATATTGACAAAGTTACTTTCATACATATTATTTCTGTCAATGGACTGAACCACAAAATGAATTGTCGGGGGTGAGGAAGATTTCCACAGTCTCTCAATATGTTGTTGGGTTGTTAAAATAACATTTACAACACTTTTTTGTTGGGCACGAGTGAAGTTGTTTAGAAAAAAAATTAAAGTAGAAATCTTTGGGAAAAGGAAAAAATCTAATATGGTCACTATTCTAGGTTTGAATGTACTAGCTTCCCAAAGGTTTGATTCATGGGACCAGACCACAATATGTAGTTCATGGTTCCTAAATCTATTTATAACAAAAAGGGTAAGTTAAGGGAGCACTCAGGGAAAAGAGAACGTAGCAAAAAAATGGGGATTTATCCCACAAGTCAGGCCCTTATGGAGTGCCAAGATCTTGTGCCATTGGTCTAAAGATATAGTGCACTGTAAATCTGATTGCCACTGTTGAGTTAAACATAATATTTTGTAATACATGGAGAAACGGTTTACAATTGTTACGTAAGTTGTAAACTTCATATACACTTTTTAACTTGTAAAATGTTTGCTCTTGTAAGTACAAAATGATACTACCATAAATCCTAAATATTTCCAGCATTCTGAAAGGAAGACTTTCTTGTTTATTATTTTTTATTGTGCTCACAAAAGGTTTTATTCTTTATTTGTTAAAGTGTTGCTGTTATCAATTTCACTTATGACTATCAATATACTTTAGTTTCACAGCCCAATTTAGAGTGTCGCAAATCTCAGATTTCAAGCAAATATAGAGTATTTATTAATTGAAAAAAATATATTTAATTCGTTTTTCACACCCTATAATACCTAAGAAATACCTACATGATTTATCAAGTGTACATTTATCTTCTTGAGCAAAGGATGAGGACGGAATACTTGCAAAAGGAAATTAGTCCCTTCACTTAATTTTACAGGTAGCAAAAAGTATATATCCACAAGGCACCATCCTCCTGCTTTGAGCTGTTGCAAAATTTGAGAACTATCAAAGTTACTCACAAAAGTAAGAATTGCCGGGAATTCAAAGTGGATTTCATAATTTAGGCTAGAATATATGAATTGGAAAAATTCTCCAAGCCAATTCTGTTTTCAGTTTGGCTATTTCAGAATTAAAATTGAAACACACTTTCAATTCCTAGCTATTCTTACTTGGATAGACCATTTAGGCACACCATTTAAGCAGAAAAGGTGAAGAAACCATCACCAACTTGGATAACACTGAAGATGGGTTCAATGCTCACACTGGAACAGCTGCTTCGTGTACTACGTTTCTGCCTTAAGCAATGTCATGGACATAGTAACATAGCTGAAAAGAGACTTGGGTCCATCCAGTTCAGCCATCCTCACATATGTTTTTGCTGTTGATCCAAAAGAAGGCAAAAAGCTTAGTCTGAAGCGCTTCCAAATTTGCAACAAACTAGGAAAAAAATCCTTCTTGACCGAAAAATGGCAAAACTCCAGAAATGCTCAAAGAACATACTCTAAATCCTTGAAAATCTAAAATATTTGTGATACTGATCCATGGAATTTAAAAAAGTAGGCTAGACACAAAATTACATGAAAAGTCGTAAATCATGTAGTTAGTTTGCATTTGTTCTTGTAATATGTTGGGGTTCCATTAGTAGGAAGTTGTCCTCTAAGATAATACTAAATACAGTTAAAGGAACAGCACACACACAAACAAAAATGCAGCTTTACATTTAACAAGACTACTTAAAATGACATATTTCACCACATGACCATATTGTTTTAAGCCCACCACTACGTCACAGTACCCAAATATCGGTGGGTCCTCCACTAATTTTAACATGGGAGATTTACATGCTAAGTTGCAATACTTATTTTCAGTATAAACTGTTTCAAAAGACTCCTCAATGTAAGCTTTCCTGTGGTCACCTTCAAAGGGCACCCATATATGTATGTATGTATATATATATATATATATATATATATATATAAATATATATATATATATATATATATATATATATTTTTGTATTAAATGTATTAACTTTATTACTTTTTTTTTTAATTTTTTCACCAACAGAGGGACTGCCTGTCAGTTCTGGCAGTCCCCTCTGCTGGCAACACTATGGACACCTATTGCAGCCACGTGACCGCTCTTTAAGAGCGATCACATGGCCCCCTGGGGGTCTTAATTTGCAGAGGGGGGACTGTCTGGGCTGTCACAGTACCCCCCTCCATAGAAGAAGAAGACCAGATTGGTTATGTTGCCTTTGAGAGAGTATGGTGGCCCAGGAATTACCCCCATGATGGCATACCATTTGCAAAAGAAGAAATGGGGTATGTTCAGTCTTTCTTAGTAACCTTTTGGCCCCCAGCAGCACCCCATTTAAGCATGTTCAGGTGAGTGCAGCCAACCCCATGCAGTCTTTTTTAGTAGACACTTAGTAACAAACACTGGCCAAAGTTAGCGTTCATAATTGTTTTTTGAATTTTTAACACATAAAAAAATACAAATGCTAACTTTGGCCAGTGTTTGTGATTAAGTGGCTACTAAAAAAGACTGGACATACCCCATATTGTATACCCTGGGTTGTCTACTTTAAAAAATATATGGTTTGATGGTGGTAAATTACATTGGCCAGCTTCAAAAATGTCCCAAATGGGACATGGGTGCATGATGACCAGCTGTGAAAATTCTAATTGTGAAAACTGGAATGCGCACCCTCCAAATAAGGTCTTTTAGCCCACAGAGAACCCAACGCACCTATACATACCATGATATCACATTACTTAGGAGATTTGATGAACACATATTGGGGTGTTCTTTGGTAGTAACCCTTACAGTTATCGGTACATGTATTCTTAATTTGCTATGTGTTTTTTATTTGGCATAGATTAGTGGTAAAATGGATGCATGCAAATAGTCAGAATACCCCAAGTTTATTACCTTAGGTTGTCTTCTTTTAAAAAAATATATACATGTGAAGGGTTATTCAGGGATTCCTGACAGATATCAGTGTTACAATGTAACTTTTGTTAATTTTGAAAAGAAATGGTTTGTAAATAGTAAAGTGCTACTTGTACTTATTGCTCTATAACTTGCAAAAAATAGAACATGTTAACATTGGGTATTTCTAAACCCAGGACAAAATTTAGAAACTATTTAGCACGGGTGTTTTTGGCGGTTGTAGATGCGTAACAGATTTTGGGGGTCAAAGTTAGAAAAAGTATGTTTTTTTTTTTTTTTTTAAAAAGGTCATCATATTTTATAAAATTTTTTATAGTGAATTATATGATGAAAATAATGGTATCTTTAGAAAGACCATTTAATGGAGAGAAAAACTGTATATAATATGTGTGGGTAAAGTAAATGAGTAAGAGAAAAATTATAGCTAAACACAAACACTGCAGAAATGTAAAAACAGCCCTGGTCCTTAACGGTAAGAAAATTGAAAAGTGGTTTGGTCACTAAGGGATTAAAGGAGCCATGTGAAATGTAAAGCTGTATTTTTGTTTGTGTGTGCGCTGTTCTTTTAACTGTATTTTGTATATATTTGGTCTTTACTGCAGCACCACTGCTTGGATATGCATGTTTTGGGTGTGCCCCCAATTCCCATATTTTCTCTAGGATGATACTGCCAGATCCCATACCACTGTCCCTGACATGCTTCATGCTTTCTTCTTCTGCTTGAGATCTGGAGTTGCCCACTAATCCTAAAATGTTTTGTGCCATACCTGTGCCTTTATCTACTAAGCCTTATTTATATATAACTGACAGCAACACATTACTCCATGTCGATAGTTTTCATGCACATCATCTTTAAACCTCACTGCCTTACTTTAAACTTTTAATAGTGTACAGGAACAACTCTAGTACTATGGTTGCAGATCATCAACTATCACAAATGTGAATGAAATTCAAACAGAGGGTACAAGGATGCAGGAGGCCTTACACAACTGCCAGAATGATAGTGACATCAAAAGCAATGCCAACTGATTTTTCCAACAACATTCACTACAGCATCAGGCCAATGAAAGACTATTGCATTTACAAATTGGAGCACCATAGCCAAGGATCCAATCCTCCTACTTTAAGGAAAAACCTATGTTGTGTTAACATAGAGATAAAAGATCTACTGGTTCACACAGATCCTGTACATTGCTACGACAATACTAAGGAATTTGTGAATTATGGCTGTGTAACATGCTTTGCATGTATTACGTGTAGGCACATGAGCCCTAGAAAATAATTTTTCCACATACATAGTGGCAAACTATATACTATATAGCACGTGTACTGTGGATTTTGTGATTTTTAAATTGGTGTGTGCCCCATGTGGACTTGCATGTGTTGGGAAGACAGACCCTTTGTGAATGCATACGTAACCATATGTTTTCTATCCATATAGTGTACAGAGATGGTACATCAGACTTACCAGTACCAAAGTATTTCTTGGAATTTTGCGTACTTTCTCTATACTTAATTTCACGCCCATAGACAATATACCTCCTCTTATTAGATGAGGAAACCGAAAAAAACTTTTGTTGTAAAAGGATATCTATTGGATTAAAAAAGTACATACAGTTCTCCAAAGAGTTTAAATGGAAAAGTTTCAAATACTGTATTTTTGTAATCATAATGGTGTTTTCATCCCATATATTATTCATACCATCTAAGCTGCAATGCCCTTTTCCTCAGTTCATTATCTAACTTAAAAATTAGATGTTGATCAGTGATTTTAATCTGGCTAAGTATGTTTAGGAATAACTACTAGAGTTTGCTGTATAATTATAATACAATATTTTTTATAATTATGGTCAATTATATTGATAAGCTAAAGTCACCTTTGTTTAACACATTTTAAGCTTTAATTGTCCAATTTTCTGTTAATTGGCTTTAGGTAAGTAGTATTCATTACCATTTTGATTGCAAGAATAGGGATTTTGTCACAATAATCACTGCTATTTAGTTAACAAGCCAAAATGAATCAATGCATCTATGAGGAAAGTTCAGTGTCTCCATGCAGAGGGTGGAGACACCGAATGGCAGTGCTACACAGTGTGCAGCACTGTCCTATGAAGCACTTGTATTGTACTAGCCATCTGAGGAGTGACCAGTGGAGGAATCCCTAGGCTGTAATGTAAACACTGCCTTTCTCTGAAAAGACAGTGTTTACTGCAAAAAGCTTGAAGAGAATGATTATACTCACCAGAACAAATACAATAAGCTGTAGTTGTTTTGGTGACTATAGTGTCCCTTTAATTTTGCAATGATCAGGACATGGTGTCTCTGTCGCTATGGCAATGCTGTTTTATGCGTGTTCATAGAACTGCTGGCGTGTTTGCACTGGAAGATTATTTTAGTTAGACCAAAACTGAATTGAGTCTTGACCCATGTGGTGTGTTGTTGCAGATTTTTTAACTCAAATTTTCAGCCCTCTTACACATTGTATAGTGTGTGTGTGTGTGTGTTCAGAGACATATTTTAGCCATAATACAATTGTGCAAGACATGCTCGGAGATATGGCGTGACAAGGGGCGGAGACCACCAGTTTCAATGTTTGGGGGATGAATAACCTTGGTAAGTGCATTTCAATAATCTACTGTATATTGTATGTTGTGTATATGTATATATATATATATATATATATATATATATATATATATATAAAGAAAAAGGCACTATACCTTGCACTCAAACTCCATATTTCCAGACCGGGTGCACTCCCAGGGCTCCAAATATTCAAATGACAGTGTCAAAGGTTGCACTCACGGATTCATTAAAAAGTAACTTTTATTAAATTTTCCTTAAAAATCGACGTTTCAGTCCTATTCAAGGACTTTCATCAGGATTATGTAAACAGTATATAACAAACAATTTGACAATATATAGGATGCAATAAATTAAAAATAGACTCACCACAGGTGCTCCGTGCTAAGACCGGCGTTCAAACCGGAAGTGTGCGCATGTGCGGGAAATCTCCGCCCCCCAGCGTTACGTCATGCGTACAGCGCCGTCGTTACCACGGTAACGCAGCTAAATATAAACAATAAAATATTGCGATCTAAATATATGCTGGGCAAACATACCAAAACAGTGATCTGAATGTAGTGATCTAAACATAAGTGACATATTAATTAAGAACACCAGATACTGGCATAAGACAAGTATAAATGTGGACTGTATATATAAATAAAGTGCTAATGGGTCATAATAAGTGCTAGTGCAGAATGAAATCTTCACTTAAAGTGCTATGAACGTGCAAAATTTAAAGTGCCACAGTGCTAATGTGAATATATTGTGACCCAATACAGTTTATATAAATATTCAAGAAACCCCAATGACTAGATGCATATAATAATAAACTGATCAACCAAAAAATTATTCAAAACTTTTTTTCTACTTTTGCTCCTCTCTCACTCTAAAAATGTATACCTTCAAAAAATTAATTAATTAGTGTCACTATTATATCCTGCATCAGAGCATATAGATCAAATTTCTAAAAATAACTACTGATGCTTACTTGTATACAATCTATTATCTAATAAGAGGACGACAGCAAAATCATCATATAAAAAATGCATGTAGGAAAACGTGGAATAAACATAAATATAAAATCGCACATTAAAAGAACATTGAGGGGCATTCAGGCCTAAATAATTACAAAAAGGAGTGTAAAGAGAGAGCTTCATTTAATCCTTTTGGAGACACAGTGTCCAGCTCATGTATCCAATAAGCTTCTTTATTGAGTAGCATTTTCCCCCTATCACCCCCTCTTCTAGGGACAGGGATATGGTCAATGGCCATAAATTTCAATGTAGCCAATGGATGCTTTAATTCAAAAAAATGTTTTGCAACCGGTTTATCTGAGCAACCATCTCGATATGCCAATCTAATAGATGATCTGTGTCCCCTAATCCGTTCACAAATAGCCGTCTCCGTCTTCCCAATATAACACAAACCACAGGGACAAGATAGTTTATATATCACATGTGTCGTCTTGCAGGTAATGGTATATCGAATGGTATATTTTCTATTATTATGAGGATGAAAACAAGTTCTTGCAGGTGTCATATGGCTGCAAGTCACACAGCCAAGACAACGGACAGATCCTCTTACTTGTTCCTTCACTGTGTTCATATAACTTTGGGAAGGGTCCGTATGTACTAACATATCCTTTAAGTTTCTATTCCTCTTATAACAAATTAATGGCCTTTCTTTAAACACTTTCGGAAGTGTGTCATCACTTGACAAGATTCTCCAACTTTTCCTGATGACTGATGCCACTTGGGGAGTAGATTGGTTGTATACCATAGGAAAGACCAGACTAGAAGGTTTCTTCTTTGTTTCAGTAGCGCGTGCACTCAGTGCTTCTTGTAGCGCTACTTCCAACATATACCTATCATATCCTCTTTGTAGAAATTTATTTTTCATTTCAAGTATCTGGACATCCCTAATTGCTACATCCGAGTTATTCCTGATTACTCTTAGGAATTGTGCCTTCGGTAATGAATTTTTCAGAGCCCTGGGATGTGCACTTTGGTAATGGAGGAGTGTATTCCTATCCGTAGGTTTTGTATAAAGGGAATATTGAAAATGTGTTGCTCCCAATGAAATTTCCAAATCCAAATAGTGCACCTTCTCAGTGCTGATATCCGCAGTAAATCTTACTGGTGTTGGAAGTGATGTAGAATTATTAAAATCTTTATTAGAACCTGTATTGAATTATTGTACTAACTCCATTTTAATCTCACACTGTGACAGAACTCTCCATTTTGTTCACCTTACATGACAGTATTCAATATAATGAATAAGAGATTGTATTTTCTCTCTCTAAGGACATAACTAGCCCCGGAGTTAGCGGATCTCCGTTGACTTGCAACATAGTATAATCCAAGGCCAGGAGAACAGCGACTAAATGAAATGTTCTATTCATAAAAGAACCTTGGACCAGACCACGAGACTGACATCACTAACTACGTAAAATGATGCCCAAGCCCCCCCTTTCCACCGAGTAAGCCTCGTGCTAAAGAGCAATGGCGACGACATCCCATGATGGGAGGGTGCCTCACTAGTCACTCAAATCTCTGAGCCAATTAATAATATTAATGGGTGGACACTGACATAGCCACTTAACATTTAACCCAATTAATGATGTTTATTTGTTATTATCTGATATTCAATGATGATGTCATTTTGCATATAAAAAGGCCTGCGTGCCCGCTTTTTAACTAGATGCTAATAAATTTCCTGAAGTGTTTTTAACCTGAACTGCATGTGTCAGTGTGAACTTACTTCTGCGTATACGCAATTTATTCATCTCAGATTTGGACAGGAACAGATAGACTTTTAAACATTTTTGTTTATTTCTAAATTAATCTACATCAATTTGGCGTCCATCCACGTGGGGCATCGGGCTATGGCCTCCGGCCGGTAAGCCGTCCTAAGGAAGACGCTGTTGGACGGAGGAATCGGGGGGGAAGGAAGAGAGACTGATCACCTCTGAGTACACGGTAGAGACTTCTGCAGGAGCCACCGGTATGTTCCAGCCCCTTTGATTGACCCGTCCACGTGTCTGTGACTGCTTCCCGGGAGGGCATCAAAGACAGGTAATATCTTGCCCGGTGTCTCGTTACCCATTTGTTTACCTGCATTTAGTCTATCTGTTGCCTGGGTGTGCTAGTGGTATATGTTTTGTTCTTTCCCTCTTTTGGGATAAAGGGGGGTGGACCCGTGGGTGGTTGCCTGGGGGTCTTCTGTTGCCTGTTTTTACCCCTTTTTAGGAGTCACTTGGCCCAGACTGTTGGGAAAAAAGGGGGGGTGGACCTGTGGGGATTTTCCAAAGGGGTCCTGTTTTCCTGTTTACTTCTTTTAGGTACTGTCTAGCTAACAGTAGTAAGGAAAAAGAAGGGTTGGGGGATCTGTGGAGGGGACTTGCCTCCTGGGGTTTCCCGGTTACGTCACTTTGATATTCTAGCTAGCCACATTGTGTACGTTGCTCTGCTTGCAGAGGTTATGGTACCCTCCAGCTTCGAGCGCTGAGGCTGGTGGCATTCCAATTTATTTGTGGTGTGTGGATTCGGGCAGGCATTGTTGTCTCCATCACCACGGGGTAGTGTGACTTGTGGGTGGGTCCATAGGGAGCACTACAGGAGTGAGGATAGAGGTGGCCACACTTAGTGGACTGCTGTAACGAGGGAGGCATATGGATTTCGGACCGGTGTTAGTCGTTATCCTTGGCCGCTGGTAGTGAAACTTACGAAAGTTGTTCTCCGAGCGGGGACACTACGAGGTTGGGGGAGGTGGCCTTGGTGGCCACAAGAGTAAAGGAAAGGGATTACTGTTGATGCATGCACTGTATTTCAATTGAAATGTTGTATTAAATGTTGTCTTAAGTGTGGAGTCATTCAAACTCCTGGGTCTGTCTCTACTTTCACTGTTTACTTTTACTTTACTTCCTGTACTATTTACACTATCCACTCCTATTTCTCTTGAAAGAGAAGTGATTGGTCACACACTTCTCACCCCGCTCCAATCCGTGGTTACCATCGAGGGTACACGGATTCAGTGACTGGTCTACGTTTTGGGAAGACGCACTGGGAGGGACCCACCCTTCCTAGTGGCAGTCGAGCATTGTAGACGTTCTGTTTCATTTTCCTTTACCTATACTTGGGACGCTTTGTATAGGGGGATATGGGACAGGAAACGAGTAAGCCCGCTAGGGGCTGGCTCGCGTGTGATTTAGTTGAAGATAGAGAAGGTGAAGAACTGGTTAAAAATGTTGCAAAGATTGCTAAAGTGTGTAAAATTGCTGTGCCTTCATGTGGTAGATTACAACCAGAAAGTTGGCGTAGATTACTGACAGAGAAGAAAGGCAAGCTTACAGATAATGATTTATTGCGTACTGCTGAAGCATGGTACAGAGTAGAAAGGCTATCCAGCAGGAGGGTTGGGTAGAGGAAGAGATAAATCATAAAGGGTTAAGAACTGTATGTATATCATAATAATTGTGTTACTGGGAAGTTATCCCAGCCAGTGCCCTGTCGGGGGTTCCAGGAGGTGACCACTTCCATCATCCTGTCAGTAATGACCGAAATGTAGCTGACCATGGTCACCATCCCACCCCAATCTTAAAACGCTGTGGGGTTTTTGTATTTTGTGTTAGCCATTACCCTGGTAGAGGGTGGGGGTTTAAATGAAATGTTGTGTTTTTGTGTCTCTTTGCTTTGTAATGTAATTGTCCTTCTGTCTTGTTACTGTACAGCGTTGACATGGTTAAATTCGTGCTGGCAGGCAGTCTCTCTCTTGTTCCACTCAAATCCCCCTCTGCTAAAACACCCCCCCCTCCCCTCGCTTCTGTGAGACGCGGGGGGGAGGGGGCGGAGGGGGGTGGTGACATGCTTGCGATTTAGGTCTGTCTCTTCGGTGTTCTGTAGAGTTATTCAGAAGCTACTGATAAGATTTTTAGCAATGGAATTTTTGCTAGAAAATATTCTAATTGTGTATTTTGTTATCTCAATAGAAATTGATAGGATGGTTAGGGAGTGAATCTGATGCAGGAATAGAAGTTATTAAGTTAGTATATGTTTCTAGAGACAGCTTTGTGGGCTGTTAGATGTATAATATTCACAACTGTCTTATTTAATCCGTCAAGTCTGTCCACAGTTCAGATTTTCATTTTGCCGAACAGAATGTTACTTCCCATGAAACCCACGCCTCCAGAGAGACTTAGTATGCCCTAAAGGAAAATGGCCCCTAGAACAAAAGAAGGTTGTCCTTAAGTGCCTTCACTCTGCCCTTAGTGAGGTCATATCTGCCCATATATCGTGTCAGTTCTGGCCATCCATGGCTGACGAGATCTACTCCTATCATGCTCATCCTATCTTAAGACATGCTGTCTTCCTTAATTCCCACATATTATGAACAAGAAAGTTACAATTACTAAAATAATCCTGCTAATGTTTCCCTATATCAGAAAAGTGTCTGTGACAAGTGATGGTTAATATGTAGAAAGGATATATATATACCGATTCACGTGTTAAGTAACAATATGTTTTAACTTTGTGTACAAAAAATTGATAACATGCTAGAAGAAGGGTTACTAAAAGAAATTTCTAATAAACAAAGATTTCTTGAACAAATGGTAATACAATTAAAGATTGGTCTCAAGATGTTTTGATCTAATTGAAAAAGAACCAGAAAACATTATGAGCCTAACTACTAACAAATGGATAAGGGGGAGTGTGTTCCAATCTGTCTTTATTGGATAATGTTAACCACCAAGATTAAAGACTGACTAACATATTTTTTTAATGTAAGCCCAGATATTTTATTATTATATATGCATAGAAGTCGAGACTTTGGGCATTATAGTGTATTGATTCTAGATCTGTTACTAGCAGCAAGTGCTTAGCCTTATGCCTATCCCACGCATGCTTAAACACTCCTTTACTGTGTTAACCTCTATCACTTCAGCTGGAAGGCTATTCCATGCATCCACTACCCTCTCAGTAATGTAATACTTCCTGATAGTATTTTTATTTAAACCTTTGTCCCTCTATTTTTGAGACTATGTCCTCTTGTTATGGTAGTTTTCCTTCTTTTAAATATAGACTCCACTTTAACTGTGTTGATTCCCTTTGTGTATTTAAATGCTTTTATCATATTTCCCCTGTCTCGTCTTTCCACTAGGCTATACATGATAAGATCCTTTAACCTTTCCTGGTAAGTTTTATCCTACAATCCATGAACCAGTTTAGCAGCCCTTCTTTGAACTTTCTCTAAGGTATCCATGTCCTTCTAAGGATATGGTCTCCAGTACTGTATACAGTACTCCAAGTGAGGTCTCACCAGTGTTCTGTACAATGGCATGAGCACTTCCCTCTTCCTACTGCTAATACCTCTCCCTATACAACCAAGCATTCTGCTAGCTTTTCCTGCTGCTCTATTACATTGTACATTGTCATTAACAGCCAGAAACTGGAAACCAGAAAGGATAAATTAATGTATAGCTAAATGTAAAGCTTAACAAAACCTCCATTATCTTTTTCATTTATCTCGCAGAAAAACAATGTTATTTGTCTATTTTGTAAGTTTTAATACATTATCAGTGAAGAGTAAAATAAGTTTTATCCCTTTTGCGAGACATAAAATTGCGATAATGTATATTTGTGATGTAAGTAAGAGTTATATTTTATGATAGGTTGAAAAAAAAAAAAAAGAGAGAGTCAGGGATAGCGTCTGTCTCTACGAGCAAAAGTCTGGTGTGGGAGATGTAGTGGACTAGCCACTGCGGGATACCCACGGAGTGAAGCGTTCGAGGCCTGTACAGACAGATGTGCTTGTTAGCCTTTTATTATTTTTCTCTAGGGAAAGCATAGGGCCAGTTAACAGTTGTTGTACATGTGCTATTTGCAGCCTCCATTGCATTTCTACTTAGTTCTGATTTCTGATGTATCCTCCACTGCTACATACCCACGCCTCCAGAGAGACCTGTCTGCTCCCTTACCTGCCCACCCCTGCCTACTCCTACTCCTCCTCCTACTCCACCTTCTCCTCCTTCTACTTCTCTCTCCTCCTCCTTCTCCTCCTCTTTCTCCTCTCCTCTACTCCACCTTCTCCTCCTCCTACTCCTCCCTCTACTTCACCTTCCACTCCTCCTATTCCTCCCTCCCACTCCACCTTCCCCTCCTCCTACTCCACCTTCTCCTCCTCCTACTCCTCCCTCCTCCTCTTATTCAATCCTACTCCTCCTATTCCTCCTTCTACTCCACCTTCTCCTCCCTCTACTCCACCTTCTCCTCCTCCTACTCCTCCCTCTACTTCACCTTCTACTCCACCTTCTCCTCCCTCTACTCCACCTTCTCCTCCTCCTACTCCTCCCTCTACTTCACCTTCTACTCCTCCTACTCC
Organism: Pelobates cultripes; assembly: GCA_933207985.1. Classification (NCBI taxonomy): domain Eukaryota; kingdom Metazoa; phylum Chordata; class Amphibia; order Anura; family Pelobatidae; genus Pelobates; species Pelobates cultripes. The sequence goes on along the minus strand of OW240916.1, from coordinate 215,378,814 downwards.
TCCCTCCTACTCCACCTTCTCCTCCTCCTACTCCTCTCTCTACTCCACCTTGTCCCCTACCTGACAACATTATATTTTGAAAAAAAAAAAAAAAGTTGCTCTGGCCCCTCTTCCGCCACTTCCCAGGGGGGAATACCACACTAACAAAAAAAAAATAAAAAATTATTATTCAGACTGTTTTGGGCACTCTCAAGGAAATAGTGCGGTCCTGACCCAGATTCCCATGGAAGTAAGACACCTGTATCATCACTGGGAGGTGGCTGCCCCTCATGTTTTCTTCACTAAGTCCCCAGAAATCTCATAAAAGGAACCTGACTCAATAAAACATGAAACACTAAAAATCGATATCAGCTCTCTACAGAGGGGGGGGCAGCAAGAGAACTGTAAATGGAAAGACAAATACCCTCAATCTCACACAGAAATAGGTGAGGATATCTCTTCTACTACTCCTCATGGTTGCTTTGAACAGATGAAAGAAGAAACAAGACACCTCTCAACAAGGCATGCAGTAGCTTTGCCAGATCCTGACTCCACTCTGTTTGCGGATGAAGAGGAAAGGTACCATACTGGATTTGCTGTTGCTACAGAAGATCAGGTACGTCAAGCATCTTTACTTTCCTCACCCACATCTGCTCAAGACACCAAATTGACAGCCTTCTCAGTGGCATGCAAAATGTTAATCTGGAAGACAAGAAGATTTCACACAGCGACTGGCACGCCAGTTAAGCATAGCACGGCTATTAAGAAATTGGTGGATGCCCTACTACTCCTGCTGAAGAAGTGGCCTTGCCTAACAAGCCGCAAGTGCACTAAGGAAAGTGGACAGAAGAGTGTCCGCTGAAGAAACTTCGATATTTACCATGAAGATCCTATCCACGGATCTCAATATCCTGAAAGAATGACAAGCAGCTGCTGATCCTGAAGAAATACAAAGCTGGAAACAGAAAGGGGCAACCCTTAAAGACTTAAAGACGAGCTGTACTCCAACACTCTTAAGTTCTGTTTACCGGAAAAACATGTACTGGGCAGTGGGCCCATGGAGTTTTTTTATACCTATCCAAGACCCTCATGAACACTTTGATCAATAAATTTTCTGAAGCACCTAGAATTACTCCTCTAATCAACAGTTACTGCCGATCCTGTGTCATTTGTGCCAAGGACAGCTCAGGCAGAAGAGGAAGAGAATTCTAAGCACCTAGCTAACTCTCACTATCTCTTTCAAGAATCCAAGTGACTATATCCAGGTGCCAAAGAGTTGCTGGTTCAAATATGCACTAGTCATAATAGACATTTTGCCAGGATGGCCAGAGGCCTAGTCGGTCATCAATGTGACAACCAAGACCATATACCCAATAGTGCATTGTGAAAGTTGCAGAGATCACTCAGTGGATTCACTGTTCCAGATTCAAGACTCTCTCTGCAACATGGGAAGTAACATTTGTTGATCTTGACAAACTTTTGACTCTAATGGAAAAATTACCTGTTAAAAGACAAAAATAAATTTAAAGATATCAACAAGTAGGTGGTTGATGGCCATAATAATGCCTGACCACCTGCCATCGATGGAAAGCCGAGGACCCCAAAAGGAGACCTCGTGAAGATAAAGAGATCCAAACGCCAAGCTTCCTCAGGATTATTTGCCCATCCTGAGTTTGTGGTGATATTAATATTGACTAAATGATCCGAGTCCACCTACACTGATGTAGCGTAGGACAGGTTTAATACTATGGTGAATAAGCAAATGTGCCCTAGCCAGGGTTATTATGTCCATACACATAAAACATGACAAGGTACTCTTGACACACCACATTCATGCTTCAGAACACAAAGAGGAGCACCCCTCTAAAGGGAAGTTTGATATATAAATACATATATATTGATGCCATAGGTGTGCCAAGGGGGGTACCAGATGATTTTGCAGTTAAAGGAAAGTTTGAGTCCATTTTCCAAACCGTCACTGCTAATAATAATATTTTGATTTGCATTTATTATATCTATTGCAACCAACAACGTTTACCTGTCAACATGACTTGTTGTGCCTATACTCCAGATAACACAGGTCCACATGGTAATGTAAGCTTGTCTATTTTATGATGTCCCTCTGAAGAACTAAGAAGACTTTAAAAACCGTTACTTCACAGGGTTTCTATGCCTTTGGGCTAACACGTCTTCTGATACTAACAAATAAAGTTTATCTTTTAGAATCTAACATTTCATAGGGGGGACTGGCGCCCAACGTGATGTAGATTAATTGATGTAGATTAATTTAGAAATAAACAAAAATGTTTAAAAGTCTATCTGTTCCTGTCCAAATCTGAGATGAATAAATTGCGTATACGCAGAAGTAAGTTCACACTGACACATGCAGTTCAGGTTAAAAACACTTCAGGAAATTTATTAGCATCTAGTTAAAAAGCGGGCACGCAGGCCTTTTTATATGCAAAATGACATCATCATTGAATATCAGATAATAACAAATAAACATCATTAATTGGGTTAAATGTTAAGTGGCTATGTCAGTGTCCACCCATTAATATTATTAATTGGCTCAGAGATTTGAGTGACTAGTGAGGCACCCTCCCATCATGGGATGTCGTCGCCATTGCTCTTTAGCACGAGGCTTACTCGGTGGAAAGGGGGGCTTGGGCATCATTTTACGTAGTTAGTGATGTCAGTCTCGTGGTCTGGTCCAAGGTTCTTTTATGAATAGAACATTTCATTTAGTCGCTGTTCTCCTGGCCTTGGATTATACTATGTTGCAAGTCAACGGAGATCCGCTAACTCCGGGGCTAGTTATGTCCTTAGAGAGAGAAAATACAATCTCTTATTCATTATATTGAATACTGTCATGTAAGGTGAACAAAATGGAGAGTTCTGTCACAGTGTGAGATTAAAATGGAGTTAGTACAATAATTCAATACAGGTTCTAATAAAGATTTTAATAATTCTACATCAGAAGAAGATTGAGTTCTCGAACCATTTCATAAGCTGATTCACAAGTTCCGCTCCATATGATGAACAGGTCATCAATAAACCTGTAATAAGCTATTATATTGCCTTGATATTTCTCTAATATATGCTCCTTCTCATAAACATACATATATGCGTTGGCATACATAGGCGCCATAGATGCGCCCATTGATGTACCAGCCACTTGTAGGTACCACCTATCTTCAAAATGGAAATAGTTGTTCTGTAAAGTCAAGGTAAGTAATTCCAAAATATACTCTATGGGGGGGCCATGATACATAGTAGATTGGATCAAAACTTGCCGCATAGCATCTACCCCAGCATCATGTGGTATCACCGTATACAGGCTGTGTACATCCATCGTTATTAAAACTGGTCTTTGGGCACCGTAACATAATTCATTGATGTTAGTTATGAGGGTTTGAGTATCCTTAATACAGGTAGATAATTCTCCAACTGGACTTTGGAACAGGTAATCAAGCCATTTTGCAATAGGCTCTAAGATACCATCAATAGCCGAAACTATAGGACGTCCTGGCGGCGACTTTAAGTTCTTGTGGATCTTTGGAATCGAGTATATAATGGGTGTACGAGGAGATATTTTGATAAGATATTGATATAATTTGGAATCAATATAGCCTGATCTCAAGCCCATAGATAACACGTCTTCAATCTTGTTCTGGATCTTAATGGTGGGGTCTCCATCTAATAATGCATAAGTTGTTCTGTCTGATAGTTGCATATTCAGATCATTGGCATAATATGTATAATCCATAATGATGATCCCACCTCCCTTATCCGCCGAGCGGATAACTATTGATGGGTCCGTCGCTAATCCTTTTATAATTTTTCTTTGTTGTTTCGTGATATTATGTTTCATTTTATGTTCACGTTGCATAAGAGATTGAGCTTCTTTATTAGTCATAGAGAGGAAAGTCTTAATGGACGCTTTATTGGATGTGGGGTCAAATGTAGACTTGACCCGAAAAACATCTGTAACTTCTGTACCACGTTCAACTATATTAGAAAAATATTCCTTCAGTCTCATAGTTCGCCCGAACTTGTGTAGTTCGATCTTCCAATTAAATACATCAGACTTGGATGTAGGCACGAATGATAAGCCCTTACTAAGGAGCTCTATCTCGGTTGTATCAAGGGGTCTATGAGAGAGGTTGAATATAGGAATTATCTCCTGCGAGGGGGCTTTCCCTGCACAGGCATTCTTTCCTTTATGGCCTCGCCTCGTTCTTGGTCTACATCGCACCTGAATCGGCTCCTGGTTATCGTGCCTGCTTCGTCTGTGGCTAAAAAAAGGGCTTTTGAGCCATCTGTGGTATTTCTAATATCCATATCACATGCGCACACTTCCGGTTTGAACGCCGGTCTTAGCACGGAGCACCTGTGTTGAGTCTATTTTTAATTTATTGCATCCTATATATTGTCAAATTGTTTGCTATCTACTGTTTACATAATCCTGATGAAAGTCCTTGAATAGGACTGAAACGTCGATTTTTAAGGAAAATTTTATAAAAGTTACTTTTTAATGAATCCGTGAGTGCAACTTTTGACACTGTCATTTATATATATATATATATATATATATATATATATAGGAATTATATTTAGGAATTATATGTTAAACTTTGTCCCAATTTTAGAGATTTTATAGGAATCTGACATGTGCACTAATAAAAGTTTTGTTTTAAATTTGCATTAGAAGTTCTAGAGTGCTAACCCTTTTCTTGCCTTTGTGATTTTTTTCTGGATAAAGCACCAGGCATGTATAATATGATTAGAGCTCTTATTAGTATCAAAATCAATCATTATGGTGTGTTTGGTGAATCAAAAATCTATTACTTAGTAGTCTGTATTATTTAAAACTGTTCTATCAACTCAAGGTTATATAACATTTTATAATAGGTTATCTGTTAGCATGTTTGTTTTTTACATAAGAGCTTACAAAACGTATATATATTCAAGTATTTTATTATTAACAGTATTATCTATATTTTGTGGGTGATTTGTTATGTTCAAAAATGTCAAATGTTTGTGCTTGACTCTTTCTACACTAACCTGAAGTATGTGATTCTTTCACGGGTCATTTGTACCATTAGTTATAGATGCCTTGCTAATTGCATGCAAATAACTTTGTATGGATTTTTCTAAGTGAAGTCTGGTCCTGTATGAAAAGCTCACAAGCAGAATACTAATAATTGAAGGCCGTGGAAAATCTTGGGCACTATTAAATGTGTGTTTATGAAAAATAAAAGAGGTACATTTACTGAACGTTATCGATTGCTTTCACTTAAAAGAGTAATCACACAATGTAAACCAAACCAATGTTTTCCTCTAAAATGCTATTCTAAGTTTAATGCATCACTGTTTTTTTTAAAAATAATATACAAACTAGAATATTACTGGTATACCGTGATATACTTTAGATTTGTGCTGTGGTACACAGGAAGTACACATTATCAAATTTTAAGGCTATTCTATATAAAGCATGTGCTTTCATAATCTTAATGCCACATTTGTAATTGTGTCTGCTAATAAATTGATGGTCAGCACATGGACTACCTGTCATAGGAGACTACACTGCTTTAGGGAGATGATTATGGTTGGCATTTTTTCTTTTTTCAAATTTACCAAACTAAAAAAAAAAACCATCAACAAAAACAACAACTCATGGGTTGATGGCTTGGAAAGTTTTAATTAGCCCTTATCTCTAAGACATCCACTGAAAGAATAAATATACATTTTTGATCTGAATTTACCACAAGGTCAAAAACCAATAAGCTGTAGACAGCAAAATGCATTACTTTCATTAGAGAGCAACATACATTCCAAAATATCAATGATAAACAGGAGGGACTAGAAGTAAAGGAGTATTTCATGTACTTTAGGAACCTATCATTTGTGCACAAAACTGAGAGAGTTCTTACTATCTATATCTAGATTACCATTTTAGAGTTTCAGTAGAAGAAGCAGTATACACTCAATATAAAGGTATTGGATGTGACATCAGGCACAGATATAGAAGTTATCATTGCCAGGAGAACAATGCATTTTGCAACAAAAGGATAGTAAGATATGGGAGATGAGATTACTAATGATGTTAATATTGAGTCCCCCACTTCTCCAGTAGCAACCTATTGTAGAAGAGAAGATCCACAATTAAGAACATTGAATGGATTTCTCTTTCAATTTGTGAAATATGTTGGTACTATATAAATGCTAATAATAATAATAATGACAATACAAACACTAACTGCTTAGGTTGTTGTATTTTTAAATTCATAGAACTAAGAGTTGCTATGTCTGCATGTAGACATAAAATATCTGAACATTTTGAACCCATGAAAAAAAAAATATAATTTCACTCTTTTATTTTCTAGGGAAAAAAATAAGTAATGTAGTGTGGCATACACTTGCAAATATAAAGTTATTTTGTTACATTAGAAACATACAGTGCAGTGTGTATAAAAGCGTTATGATTCAAAGTAAAATATGGCATTTGGCTTGGTCTGTAAATAAAAGAGGGCCTACCACAGTAAAAGATTTAAAGGAGGAGAGATGGGTGGGATGACAAGAACAGCACGGCCCAGTTAAAAGGGAGAAAAGGGGTTATATAGGTTGCTAAACCCCTCCCACAATTACAGGCTTTTAAAACTTGTGGTCGGCAACATAAAGGCCATGATGTTAAACTAGTAATAGTGTGAGTTGGTTGTGGTGTGCCAATGTTCAGGTAGGCCTGTAAATAAAAGAGGGCAAATGGATGCAAAAGAAAACACACTTCATTACACATAATCTTACTATGTTATAAACTGATTACTTCTAACATCCCAGCCTTTTAATGATGTGAACTGGGATATCAACACTGGGTGCTGCTGATGCTGCCTCGATTCTGAGGAAATGACCAGAGAAGGGAGCAGGATTAAGACCAAGTCTTAGGAACAGAGTCCTAATGTAAAATATACAATTTGATGTGGTGAGTTGACAACTTTGAATTGTCAGAAGGGGTGTATTATGTTGCTTATCTGTGATGGTTTGTCGGTAGAGATCTTTGACTGGGCACCGATTACTCTCAGTGTGATGTAAGGATATTTCTAATGGTTGGTCTTAGAATTTCTTAGAATAATTACGTAATGATCTGTGTTTTTTTTTTTTATGTCTTTTATGTTGTCACGGTTCTCACCTGATAGACAGACGGCAAGACATGGTCGCTCTTGGAGTTCCCAACAGGGGACTTGAACCGGGGATCTTCTCAGTCCTGGTCCTGCTTTCTACCTCTGAGCCACAGCAGCTATTTACAGGGAAGACTGATTCCAGTCCTGTTCATCCTGACATGGCTACTACTCTGGGGGCTGCACCTTGACTTGGCTGTGTTTCACCTGACTCTGATCAGTCATCAGCAGGGTATATAAACCCAGCCTCGCCCTGTGCTCAGTGTCAAGTCTTTGATCCTGTTTGTTCTAGTGTTCCTGTTTCATCGCTTCGCATTATTGACCCCGGCTTCCTGACTCGTTTATTCTGACTTCTGGCATCCCTTGACTTCGGCTACTCCTCGTTGTTCCTGTCCTCTGGCATCCTTTGACCTCGGCTATCCCTCGACCATCCTGCTGGTTCAGTCCTTGCCTGTCCTGCGTATTGGTACTGCATCCTGCACAGCCCCCGTGCACAGACCCACAGGCCAGGTGAATTCTTACCTGACCACCTCGGCCTGTGGCTATCTGCAAGGGTGAGCATCATATCTGCGCTACAGACTCCCAACCCAGGTAAGACCCTGACATAAGACTTGACCATTATGGAGTCCGCAGAGATGTGCTCACCCTCGACCCAGCGTGTGTCCAGCCTGGCCCAGACTGTTTCGGAGCTGCAGCAAGAAATTTTATTCCTTAAAGGCGCAGTACATCCAGCCCCGGAACCAGCTTTTCCTGAACCGTTTGTCATCATGCCCGACCGATTTGATGGTAGCCGCACATCCTTTCAGTCTTTCAAGATGGATTGTGAGGTGTTGTTTTCTTTAAAGCCTCGAACATATGCCACAGAATTCATCAGGGTCAGAGCGGCTATCAACCTGTTGTCTGGACGCATCAAAGTTTGGGCTCACCAAATGTTGCAGACGAAGAGTCCTGTCCTGGTCAGCTGGGAATCCTTTAGTACTGCTATGGACTCACAATGTAAGACCACTGTGGCCAAGTCAGCTCCACGTACTAAAAAATCTCAGATTCTTCCTAACCAAGAAACCGAGTACCACCACTACGCCCCAGAGATGCCTCCTTATGTTCCAGCTCCCAGGAAAACTCCAGAGGTATCCGGTGTTCCACTTGACCCTGTGGAACCTATGCAATTAGGACTCGTCCACTGCAAAGTGACACCTAAGGAAAGAGACCGAAGGAGAAGCTATAGCCTATGTTACTACTGTGGAGAAAAAGGGCATTTCATCACGCTTTGTCCTGTTCGCCCTCCTAGACCTCCAGCTCTCCGACTTGGTACTAGTTTCCTTCGCCCTGTGTACACCGCATACCAGCCTAAAAAGCCTAATAGAAGCCGTTGTGCTTGCACATGCTTGGCTTCTGCGAGAAAACCTCCATCCCCTGCTCCAGAGCCTCCTGCATCTACTCCCGAAGTTGCTTCCTGTGATACCACCACTACTTCCTGCCCGCCCAAAGAGGTTTTACCTGTGGATTGTGCCGTTGCTTCTAATGGCACTATAGTCCGTAAAGTAGACCTTGAAATGTTCGAAAAAGCATTGTTAGCTGCGAACACTGCTCCTGCCAAAGTTTTGGAAGTGCTTGCCACCTGTACCCGGAACCTAAAAGACCTGGACAATTCTCCAGCCGTACCAGAAGCTGGTACTGCGGACTCCCAAGCTGTAAAGGGAATCCTTGCTGGGGAGTTTGACTATGGGGACTCACTGGATTCAGATAGTGACCCTGGAGAGGTGTACTATGCTGACAGTGAACCTATTTACGCCCAGAGGTCGTTTTTAAAGGGGGGGGTACTGTCACGGTTCTCACCTGATAGACAGACGGCAAGACGTGGTCGCTCTTGGAGTTCCCAACAGGGGACTTGAACCGGGGATCTTCTCAGTCCTGGTCCTTCTTTCTACCTCTGAGCCACAGCAGCTATTTACAGGGAAGACTGATTCCAGTCCTGTTCATCCTGACATGGCTACTACTCTGGGGGCTGCACCTTGACTTGGCTGTGTTTCACCTGACTCTGATCAGTCATCAGCAGGGTATATAAACCCAGCCTCGCCCTGTGCTCAGGGTCAAGTCTTTGATCCTGTTTGTTCTAGTGTTCCTGTTTCATCGCTTCGCATTATTGACCCCGGCTTCCTGACTCGTTTATTCTGACTTCTGGCATCCCTTGACTTCGGCTACTCCTCGTTGTTCCTGTCCTCTGGCATCCTTTGACCTCGGCTATCCCTCGACCATCCTGCTGGTTTAGTCCTTGCCTGTCCTGCGTCTTGGTACTGCATCCTGCACAGCCCCCATGCACAGACCCACAGGCCAGGTGAATTCTTACCTGACCACCTCGGCCTGTGGCTATCTGCAAGGGTGAGCATCATATCTGCGCTACAGACTCCCAACTCAGGTAAGACACATATGTTAAGACTAGATTACTACGGTAAATTTCCTTGGTCTTAAGAAGCCATAAAAAGCTATGCAAATGGCCGCTAATTATTACATTATTTGTCTGAATGTCGAATAGGTTAGTGACCAGTATGTCAAACTGGGCCCAAAATTTGGGTCCGTCAATGGGAAGTCGCTTGGATGTATCAGGGCAGTTTACTTTTTGTATGCTTTTCAGGATATTCCTATAGGGTAAGAAGACAGGAAATACTTGTAATTTGGGATTAGTAAATGGTGTTGAACACAAGTTAGATAAAGCTTAATGGTATTATGGGATAATTTAAGCTTAAGGTGGCAAAATGTGGCAAATGCAACCATGGTCTTAATTAAATAATTATTGGAGATATGGAATTCAGTAGTGAACTGAAGAAAAATGGCCATAGCTCTGTTGTAAGCATTACTAGTGTTGGAAGATGGTACGACCTGAGACAGTGATCTGCCATGTGACAGTAAAAGTGTTAGTCCATAATATGGTTGTGGAAAGCAGGGGTTCTGGAGGGGTATACCCCCGCAGTTTGATTGTTTTTTTAATTATTTTTATTATTACCATTTATATAGCGCAAACAGATTTTGTAGCGCTTTACAATATTTTGAATGGGGGATTTAACTATAAATAGGACAATTACAAGAAAACTTACAGGAACTATAGGTTAACGTGGACCCTGCTGAAATGAGCTTACAGTCTATAGGAGGTGGGTATAAAACACATTAGGACAGGAAATAGCAATCAAATAAGGTGGGAGTGGAGGAGAGAGTAAATTGCTGCCCTTTAGGAGAGAGCAAGAGACAAGCATATGAGGTAGAGGCTACTCTGGGAGGCCATACCCCTTCTTAAAGATATGGGTTTTCAGGCACTTCTTTAAAGATTGAAGACTAGGGGAGAGTCTGAAAGATATAAAAAAAATTTACATTTATTAACTTTAGTATTTTTATATTTTTTTACCTTTTTTTTTTTTAAACTTTTTTCACCAGTTGGGGGACTGCCTGTCAGTTCAGGCAGTCCCCCTGCTGGCAGCACAATGGACACCTATCTACTGCACCCTGAACTATTATTTTAGTTACCCATTCAAAAAAATCAAGATTAGTTTGGCAGGATCTCCCTGAAGTAAACCCATGTTGTCTCTGATCTTGAAATTCATGTGATTTTAGATGTTCAACAACCCTATCCTTTAACATGGTTTCCATTACTTTCCCCACTACTGAAGTAAGGCTTATTGGCCTATAGTTGCCCGACTCCTCCCTATTACCTTTCTTGTGACTGGGCACAACATTCGCTAACTTCCAATCTTCTGGGACTACTCCTGTTAACAATGATTGGTTAAATAAATCTGTTAATGGTTTTGTTAGTACACCACTAAGCTCTTTTAATAACTTTAGGTGTATTCCATCAGGTCCCATTGACTTATTTGTCTTTTCTTTTGACAGTTGAAATAGAACCTCTTCCTCTGTAAACTCACATGTAACAAATGACTCATTTGTCCTTTTTCCTAATTGAGGCCCCTTTCCTTTATTTTCATCTGTAAATACGGAACACAAATATTAATTGAGGCAGTCAGCTAGACTTTAATCTTCTTCAACATACCTTCCTTCCTTCCTTTCTTTTTAATTTAGCTAATCCTTGTTTTACTTTCTTGTTCTCATTTATGTTTTGTCCCTTGTTTTTTTTTTACTGACTGTGCTATTTTCTCTTCTGTGTGTGATTTGGAAGCTCTTATAACTTGCTTATCCTCTTTCTGCCTAATCTTATAGATCTATCTTTCTCACTCTGGGTTTTTTATAATTCCTAAATGCTAACTTTTAGTTTTTTACTATTTTGGCCACATCTGCAGAGTATCACAGTGGGTTCTTAAATTTTTTGCTTTTACTGACAAGCCTAATGCAATTTTCTGTTGCCTTCAGTAGTGCAAATTTTAAATAATCCCATTTCTCTTGGACTTCATTTAAACTGCTCCAGTTTGATAATGACTCCTTTACACATATTCTAAATTTTTAGAAAAGTCTGTTCTTCTAAAGTGTAAAACTTATGTTTTTGTGTGGTCTGACTCAGTCCATGTTCTTATTTTAAACCACACTGACTTATAATCACTGGATCCTAAACTTTCACCTACAGTAATATCTGATACAAAATCTCCATTTGTTAACACTAAATCTAGTATGGCCTCTTTATGAGTTGGCTCCTCAACGACTTGTTTTAGAGACAATCCGAGTAGGGAGTTTAGAATATGTGTGCTCCTGGAACAAGCAGCTCTTTTGGTTTTCCAGTTCACATCAGGAAGATTAAATTCACCCATGATGACAACTTCCCCCTTCATTGACATTCTAGCTATTTCCTTAACTAGTAGATTATCTAACTCTTCTATTTGTCCTGGGGGCCTATAAATCACACCTGCATGAGTTACTGTGTGATTACCAAATTCTATCGTAACCCAAATGGACTCTATGTTCGCCTCATTAACTTTTATTAGGCTAGATTTTATGCTATCCTTCACATACAGGGCCACCCTCCCACTTTCTTGCCTTCCCTGTCTTTTCTATATAAAGAGTACCCTGGTATTGCTATGTCCCAGTCATTTTTCTCATTATACCATGTCTCAGTAACAGCAACTAAATCTACATTATCAATTGCCATTATTGCCACAAGTTCATGGATCTTATCCCTAAACTGTGAGCATTTGTAAACATGACTCTAAGCTTATCATTTTTTAACATACTTGCTACATACACCTTCTGTCCTTGTTTTGGGCAATTATATTGATGTTTTATCACCCTTTTGCCCCCCCTCCCCCTCCGACTGAGAACATTTGTTCCCTTTTGAGAAAGATGCAAACCACCTTTTTTGTACAGTTTATTTCCATTCCAAACAGAGCTCCCAAGAGACATAAAGCTAAATCCTTGCTCCTGACACCATTCACCAAGCCACAAGTTAAAGTCCCTAATACGCATCCGCCTATCGTTCTGAGGGTTATGCACATGAAGAACTTCAGAGAATGACAGTGTGGATGCAGCCTGCCGTATAGCATTGGCAAAAACACAAAAAAGCCTCTGAAACCTCATTGCAAGCCAAGTCATTTGTCCCTAGATGGAAAAGTGCATCCAATTCCCCTTCCTGCTTTGCTCGCTTAACAATATTACAAATACATCTCCTGTCTCTGTGAGCAGTAGCTCCAGGAAGACATCTCACAAGACCACTTTTGTCCAGCTCCACACCTCTTATGATAGAATCCCCAAACAACAACTGCTTTCTATCAGGCCTCACCATAGTCTCCAAGCCTGTTTCTATAATACCACTACACTTGGTGCCTGAGAATTTCTCCACTAGCCTCAGTGTGTCTAGTGGGGACCAGGATAACCCCTGCAAGTCCAGAGGGAGCAGGGAGGAGAGGAGTGCAGCAATACTGAGCTTATTGGAGCAAGTAGATCAGCTGCTTCCCCTGAGCTCTGTCCCCAGTAGGTCGCAGCAGAGTTTTCTGGTCTTCGTGGATGACAGGATTCAGGTAAGTTTGGTGGCTGCAGAATAATAATCAGGAAAACACAAATTTAAATGAAATATCTGTCTAGATAAATGATCAAATAATTAAAAATAAGCTAAAGTGAATGGGCAGGGTTAAATTGATCAATTTACATTGGGTTATTCATTGGTCATTTGACTCCCCTAGAAGTTTTACAACATATAATGAAACTTAAAGCTCAAATCTTGGAATTACTAGAGACATAGAGTAATCTGTTGGGCAGGTGCCAACAATAAAGAAAAAAAAATACGAATCATAAAATATGAACAAATACTGCGTGTGATGGATGGCCTCATCCCCCTTTTTTACTTTGCACAAGCGCAAGCTCACAGCATCATTTTGGTGCCACCTCATGGTGTATTGTCAGGCTAAGAGAATAGATGCTATGAGATATTGTTTGCAATGTATACATTTATATCTGTATTGTGTGAGTACCTGTATTATACACAAACATGTATTCCTGACCCTGATCCCTCCCGGAACTGCTCATGTGAGTTATTGGAAAGATCTGTAGTTTTGTATCAAACTGAAAGGTCTAAAGACTCTACAAAGGACACATTCGAAAGAAGGAGGTGGAGTGGGGACATTCTTTTAATGTGTTATGTGAATACATTTCTGTTGTGCCCCTTGCTGGCATATTCTCCTGCATCTCTGACCCTAATAGAGGTCTACCCGCACTGAAAGTTAGAGCAGGCTATGTTCACACTATGTTCTTTTTCTGTGTTTATCTTTGAGTGACAACTTGGAAGATATAAGTTGACTGCAATGTTTTACAACATATTGTTATAAGTGTTTATATTTTTCACTTTATGCTCTTTGGCAAAGGTGTGCACAGCACAAATAAATCATGCACATAAACACTTTATATATTTGTATGCACTTTAAAATTTATATAATTTTACATTGGTTTGTTTAAAAATGTTAAAGTCTTAAAGATACAGCGCACCTTATTTGATGTTTTACATTAGTGTAAATGTGTGTGCAATGTTTTTTTTTTTTATTGTATGTTGTGATCTATGTAAGCTGGATGTTTGTACTATAAACTAAGTTGTTTTTTTTTTTATAGCTGCCAAGAAAAAACATGTTTGCTTTTTTCCTGAGGTCTCACAGCCATATTGCTATTCATTGCCCTCTATAGAGTAGTTACTGAGTATTGCCAGTGGACTAGATAGAATGTTCTATAGTAATGTAGTATGCTTTTATTTCTATCAATGTGTAGAACTGTTTTATTTGTTGTCAATAAGTGATTACGTTTCTTTGTGACTTTAATTGGATACAAACCTATTGCTGCATGCAACTTATTGGATATTTTGATAAGTTGACATCAGTAATTAATATTGTCTATTGATATTCATTAAATCCAAGAGATTAATCACAGTTTGGAACTATTGGTTACTAAGGAAGATGGATATAGTATATGCCTAAATATTGTCTTCAGCATATCTAAATAGCAAACCACTTTAGCCAGTTAGCCCCAATCAATCATAGATTTATATTTTGATTGCAGTGTGCAGTGATCAACTGATGAGTATCCTATGGGAGGAAATCTTGTTATTGGAAGCATAGGTAGTATTATGGTACTGGATCTATTGCTTTGAAGGTTGGGTGTGGTACCTGCATTGTACAATTGAGTGC
>OW240916.1:215338883-215359044 GCA_933207985.1 Pelobates cultripes | reverse complement strand
CTGATTAAATATAAAAAAATAAATTAAAAAAATTATTTAAAAAAATTAAAAAATATATAGATGGGTGTTATTTCGTTCTAACTGTATTGTGATATTAATATATATATATATATATATATATATTTATATCAAAATATACGTAGAACAAAATAATATATATATCTACATACTTAAATATATACGTATATATCACTATATATATACCTATATATAAATAAAATTATTTAAAAAAAAATTATATAGATATACACATATAGATTCACATACGTATATATATATACATATATTAATTCTACATATATATTTATGTAATATTTTTACATAATTAGGTATCTTAATTAATTACAATTAGCGGGACCTGCCTGACAACCCATGCCTAAAGTAAAGGGAATTTAATTGGCTAGCACTATATTTAACCCTATAACTTTCCAAGACACCATAAAACCTGTACATGGGGGGTACTGTTCTACTCGGGAGACTTCGCTGAATACAAATATTAGTGTTTCAAAACAGTAAAATGTATTACAACAATGATATCCCCAGTAAAAGTGACGTTTTTTGCATTTTTCATGCACAAACAGCACTTACACGGATGATATTATTGCTGTGATACTTTTTACTGTTTTGAAACACAAATATTTGTGTTCAGCGAAGTCTCCCAACAGTACCCCTCATGTACAGGTTTTATGGTGTTTTCAAAAATTACAGCGTCAAATATAAGGCTTGTGTTTCATTTTTTTCACATTAAAATTCGCCAGATTGGTTACGTTGCCTTTGAGACCCTATGGTAGCCCAAGAATGAAAATTACCCCTATGATGGCATACCATTTGCAGTAGTAGACAACCCAAGGTATTGCAAACAGGGTATGTCCAGTCTTTTTTAGTAGCCACTTAGTCACAAGCACTGGCCAAAATTGGCGTTTTTTGCATTTTTCACACACAAACAAATACTAACGCTAACTTTGGCCAGTGTTTGTGACCAAATGGCTACTAAAAAAGACTGGACATACCCCATTTGCAATACCTTGGGTTGTCTACTATTGCAAATGGTATGCCATTATGGGTGTAAATTTAATTCCTGGCTACTATAAAGTCCCAAAGGCAACGTAACCAATCTGGCGAATTTCAATTTCAAATGTAACATGCTATATTTGACCCTGTAACTTCCCAAAACGCCATAAAACCTGTACATAGGGGGTACTGTTTTACATGTGAGACTTTGCTGAATACAAATATGTGTATTTTATTGCAGTAAAAGCAAACAGTATTATGACATTGACAGTTAAAATGTCATGTAGAACTAAAAAAATCAAAAAAAATCTTATTTTCTCCCATTTTTTTCATATTAAATTATGTTTCATAGCTAAATATTTGATATTAAATGAAAGCCCTGTTTCCCCTGAATAAAATTATATATAATAAGGGTGGGTGCATTTAATATGAAAGAGGTGAATTACGGTTGGACAGACATGTAGCACAAATGCCAGGTTTTGTTTACATTTTGTTTCGTTCACAACGTGTACATTTGGCTCCGTCCTTAAGGGGTTAACATTATCCGGGTTATTCATTAAATTTGGACTGCAAGATTTGTATGCTGTTGCAGAAATTCATCTATGTCAGGATTTTGTAAATAAGGCCCTGAATGGGCCTAAATTTGGTCTGGATTTCAGCTGGGTCGATCATTGCTGGACGAGTGAATGCAGCAAATCCGGGCTCCGAGAATTTAAATAGTTAAAAGCCTCAGCAGCACAAGCGTTAATTATGTGGTGGCTGGCCACGCAGTTGGCACTTAGAAATAGTTGAAAAAAATAATAATCCTATGGTGTCCATAATACCGCCCTATTACTATAATAGTGTACTGTACGTTTTGCCATATGACTTCAAGAGAAGTGAGACTTGACTGTCATAAGGACTTTGATTGGTTTGTTTAATAGCCAGCCAATCAGAGAGCTTTTGGTCATATGGCAAAACCTTGGAAATTTCCCTATGCTTTGCATGAGCTGTTATAGTGTAGGAACCCTATAAAAGGGCTTTCCCCGCTAGAAGTGTGCACCCTCCAGGGGTGAAGATGGATTATTTTTTTGTTGCCGCTCTGGTTTCATTTATGCAGTGGGTTTATTTTTTGTGATCAAGCATTATTTTTATTTGTTAGTGGTGTTAGGAATTCTGGATTTTTATTTGGCTTTTTTTAGGGCAGAAGAATTATGATGGTAAGTATAATTAGCAAGTACTGGCCAGCCAGTATGTTTCCCCTCTTAACCCAGCAATGTAAAAAATTGCAGTTTTAGACAAAACAATGTTTACATCGGAGGGTTAAGACAACCTCTAGTGGACCTCTCCAGGACTTTAATGTAGGTTTACGCTGTGACATGACGGATGTCCTCACGCTTTGCATGAGGACATCTAACGTCTTAAAATTCCCCATATGAAAGTATTAATTTAATGCTTTCCTATAGGGAAGCTCTAATACTTATGCATTAGGTTCCCCCATCATCGTGTCATCATGGGAGAAGGAGACCAAGCCAACGCCAAGAGACTTTGGAGCTAGAATGACTTAAGTGGAAAAAAAGGTGGTTTTAACCCATTTCTTTACAGAGGGTGGGCTGCTGACCTACATAAATAGGGAAACTGTTACATTTGGAATACAGTTTTGTAAAAATGATTGACACACTTTCCTACTAAACCCTTCAACTTTTTTTTTTCACAGTTTTTTTTTATGTTAAAGGACGTTTTTACTTGAAATCAATTTATGAACATTAAGCAATAGACATTACATTAACAGAACATACTATAAACATCCATACATTCACACAATCAGAGCTAGTAAAAGGATTTAATTACTTTTGTATCTACAAAATTTGTAATTCTTAAATATGTGAAAATCTCTCTGTTAGGAACTTGGAACTCTTTAACTATTGACTGAAATGGTATTAGCTTATCTTCTTGCATAATTTCTATTAGTCTAATAGTATTTTTATTTGGCCAATTTCTTAGTGAGAGATTCTCCATATTCTGCTCTCATACGCTTAACCTGCATGATTTTGGTATACATTATCCCCAAAACTTTCTTTATCTCTTGTAGTAACTGGGATAGGATTAAGGATTAAGGATTTATTTACAACAGTATCAGTATATTTTTTAATGCTATTGCACCATAAATAGTATTCGAGTTTGCTAACCTCTGTAGCTTCCGATTCAATAATAAACCAGGGTGCTGATACCATTTGGTATTCCTGCAATTTATATACATGTCTAATAATATTTGTGTAATATATATGTTTTATATTTGGAAAACTTAATCCTCCCTTACGGAATTTCTTAGAAATAGTTTTTAAACTGATCCTTGGCTTTTTTCTTTTCCATATAAGTTGTAAAACTAGCTTGTATCATATCCAACCAACTTTTAGGCATTTTAAAAGGTAGCATTGAAAACAAATATGACCACTTTGGTAAAATGTATGAATTGATGGTATTAATTTTCCCCAACCATGATGTCTCCACATTTTTCCATATGTTTAGGGTTTTATTTATATTTTTTAATAATTTCATAACATTAATTTCCATTGTATTCATTACCTTAGCAGGTATTGTCACACCTAGATAACTTATTTCTTTTTTGTCCATTTAAATTTATAATCTTTCTCCACAATGGAATCATCAATGTTTTTATACATCGCCATATATTTCGTAATATTTAATTTATAGTTTGAAACTAGACTATATTTATTACTCTCTTGCAGTAGACATGGTAGAGATTGTTCCGGGGAAGTAATCGTTATAATTGTATCATCGGCATAAAGTGAGATTTTTATCTCTCTATTCTTTGTATAGAATCCGTTGACTTCTAGATTTTCTCTAATATTAATTGCAAGTGGTTCCACCGATAATATGTATAACAGAGGAGACAAGGGACAACCCTGTCTCGTCCCATTCTTCAGGTCGAACCAGCCAGCACATATATTTGCTCCAACTGTTCTCACTGAAGGAACATACTATAATGCCATTATTGCTTTAGAGATCCAACCATTGAGCCCAAAGCATTCCGGAACTCTCTCTAAATATCCCCAACTGACCCTGTCGAACGCTTTCTCTGCATCCAAAGACAGGGTCAGTAGGGGAATAGATTTTCTTTCCGACTGATCAAACATATCTAAAATCCTTCTGGAACTATTAGTTGAAGATCTACCTGGAATTAATCCAATCTGATCTAAGTGTATTATTTTAGTTATTATTATTTTCATTCCTTCTGCTAAAATAGAAGAGTATAATTTTATATCCACATTTATCAATGAAATGGGTCTGTAATTACTTACATCAGTAATTTTATTAAGTTTTAGAATTGGTAGGAGATTTGATTGTAATTAGGCACTTTTGTGCTATCTACAATCTCATTAAATAAACTAGTCAAAGGTTTGATCAGTATAGGTTTCATTAGCTTATAATACAGATTGGTGACCCGGGGTTTTATTCATTTCTAATCTATCTATTTGTCTTGCTACTTCATCAAGAAAGAAATTTTTATTTAGTTGTTCTAAATCTTCAGCTGATATCTTTGGAGTCTTTGTATTTGTTAAATAATTTTGAATATCTGCATCTTTAGGGTTAGTTTGTAAATTATATAGATCACTATAGTATTTATTAATTTTTTTTCCCAATTTGTTCCGGGGAAGTATATATATCTTTACCATCCACGAGTCTTTCTACCATATTTCTTGATCTTTGTTTTTGAAGTTTTTTTTGTCAGATTTTTACTAGCTCTGTTACCTGTATAATAATAATAATTATTATTATTTTATTATTTATATAGTGCCAACAAATTCCATAGCGCTGTACAATTTATTTCTAGTTACCTTAATTTTTTCCTCTGTTTTGATATTAATTTTGTTTTGAAGTTCCATTGACAATGTTTTTCTTTCAGAAGATGGCTGAATTTTATTCAAATTTGAAATATTATAATAAGATATATATAAATCTGAAAGATTTTTCCTGTATGTCCCATTTTAATTAAGTAGCTCCTCATCACTGCTTTATGTGTACACCAATTTACAGATTGTGTAATGGTTTGGCTAATTCCTCTTTATTTTTATCTTTTTTAATTAGCTGATCATTTAACCTCCATGTATTTATATTATGGGCTATGGATTTCCCAATTTCAATTAATACAAAACTATGGTCTGACCATAGATTTTCTTTTGTTTTAATTTTATTAATAGATGATAGCGAATTGGCATTAACGAAGCACATGTCAATTCTTAAGTGAGATCCGTGAGCATTTGAGAGGTGGGTATAGTTTCTGTCTATAGGATGCATGGTTCTCCATACATCGTTTAAATTATACAATCTTCATAGATTAGTTTCTTAGATTGTTTTAGGGCTCTTTTATCCGCTTCACTATAGACTGAGCTATCTTATCTATTTTGTAGTCTAACACCCAATTAAAATCTCCTGCTATAACTAATATACCCTTTAATACCTTCTGAGCTTTAACCTTTATCTTGGAGAATATCGACATAGGATCCACATTTGGTAAATAGACATTTACAAAAGTGTATGGCTTGTTATCTATATTATACACCAGTATTAGATATCTCGCCTCTTTATCTGCTTCTTGGTATAGAATATCAACCCTTAATATCCTTAGCAAATATAATTGCCACACCTCTTTTTTTCTTTGTTTATAAAGAGGCTTGTCTAATTATTGGAAATTTCAATCCTCCCCATTTCTGATGGGAATTTTATAGCCAATTAGTTTCTTGTATAAAACCTATTTGGATATTTCCCTCAATAAAATAATTATATATCCTATTTCTTTTTGTTATAGTATTTAAACCCTGTGCATTTGTAGACATTAACTTAAACATTGATAAAAAAGGTTTATTATTGATTGGGGACCTGCTCTGATTACATATTACACAACACATAAACCATTCATACTTAGATGGCTGACCTTTTTTATGATCACCAATCTCATACAATACATATTCTCCTTTTTTTTTTAGATAAAAAAGATAAAAAAATATATTCTACCACCTGGTTTATTCTGGAAACCTTGAATCATAGCACATTATAACCTGAATGGCAAAATATAGTCTGAATTAGCCAATTAATGACTAGAGACGAGTTGGATATTTTTTTCAGAGCACCGATCATAACTCTACAGATTGTTTTGGAGATCTAACTTGCAGAGCTCAAACGAAACTACAGCTAAAAGTAAAATTCTCTTTTTATGAAGTACTTTTGAAAACTTTCCAAATGCTCACAAACTAGTCGGAACTTATTTCAAAATCATTTTTGTTCAATATTGCACTCAATCTCCGTATGAAATTGAGGGATTTAGACTCAAGAATATTTGGATGATTACTATTTAGGAACGTGTTTTTATAATTTGGTTTGCCAATCAATCGGAGTAGCCGTGACATGTACAGGAACACTTTATTTCTCAGAGTTAGAAATATCCAATCTCGTGTCTGTCAGAAGTCTACTTTCTCTACATGAAAAAAAATTAGATAACGAGAGAACATTTACCAAAAACTGTCTTTCTTTGTCAGAATTTTGTGAACTGTGTACTAAACTTCTAGTGTCAAATTTTAGTTCAGAATGTGTTTTTCCCCTATGAGTGTTACATGAAAATATAAAGTTTGCTCATGATTTTGCTCAAAAATCTGTTATTAGCTCTAGAGATGCAGTGAAAAAAACAATAGTTTTTAAAGAAGTCCAGAGTTTGCTTTGTGAGCACTGTGAAGGGTTCTTGGAGTTAAAGTTCCATCATTCATTTGTTATTATAGAATGCTGATAGCAGAACTCCAATCCCAAAACCTAACTTTTCATGTAAAGCATTATTTATTGAGTAAAAAGTGAAATCCTGCAATACAAAAGGGAAGGAAAGAGGGATGGATGGAGAAAGGGACAGAAAAATGGTAAGAATATGGTACAAAACTTAATAAAACCCCGAAATAAATAGTATAACTGTGATCTAATGTAGGCATCACACCTAACAAGTGTGAGTGCATGGACTGTCTTGTAATATAAATTTAATATGAAGCCCAGTTCTAGCTGAAAAACATGTTTGCCTCACATGTCTTCTCTTGTGTATTCTGGATACCATTTTGTTCATCACACACTGTATGTGTTACACATTGTGTCACTCTGAAGTTCAACCTAAAATATATATTGTATATGGACCTATATGTTTGTGGACCTCAATTTGATTTCTACCACAACATTAAAGTACAGAAACTAATCAGTTTTATGTTACTAAATGTAAGAAAAATTTATATTTTTTAACAAATAAAGCAAACCATTACACATTTGATACATTTATTAAGAACACAAACTATGCTAAAAATGTTTATAGTGAGTGTCATGAGCAGAGGGAAGGATAGAACTAACAAACAGAACAGGGGATTGAAAGCATGCATATTGACTATTGATTGCCTATCAGAGAAGATGAAAACATAGTTATTGCACTTCATTCAATTAAGTACAGAAAATTATGTAAGTCTTCTAAAATCCCATCAGTTCTGACGTGCCTTAAGAAGACTTATACAATGCTAGTGGAGAACTTATGTATAGTATATAGTATCATTCCTTCTGTTATGAAATGCATAACGCAGAATACGACTTGCAGGAATCTGACTGTATCACTGACATAGCTTGCTACACACTGCCCTAAGAACTGCTGAGAATAGGCAATGCAGGGATAGGAGGCCTCTGGCCACCCAGCTGCTATGGTCCATGGCTAGTACGATGCTTGGCCAGCCAAGTAAATAATTCCAGCATCCATTCACCCCTCCCTATATAATAACCTTGCAGCAAAATATAACATATTTAAAATTCGCTGAAGGATTATTTTACCTCTGCAGATGGCTAAATATATATTTTTTATTATTATTCCAAAGTGAACTAGCATAGCACTGCTGTTTTTAAAATCACCACAGTGAATTTTATTAAAGAATTCAATGTATATATTTTGTTACACGAGAAACACAAATAAAATTGGAGAAGCATTCTATGCAATGCAATATAAAAAAAATAAGACTTCTAGTTGCAATAAGTTATTTTACTTGTGCTGAAATGGTGCATGTTGGCTACTTCAGTCTTGCTTTATGCTAAAGGTTTGCTCTGCTAGAGATAGCATTGTAGGACTCCCTATTATCATAAGGTAATAGAATGATGTCATTAACGATCTGCTACTGCAGTATAATGGCACAATAAGCCTCCTGGAGACAGAGACATTTTATACACAAATTGCTGCACTCACACTGCAGTTGCTCGGATGGCACCCCATAAACCATATGGCCAAGCTTGTTGTGCACTTGTCTCTCTGACTTTCAATAGAACCGTTTTACCTTAACCTTCCAAAATAACCTTGTTACTGCAGGTTATCAGAGTTTCTGCTACAGCAATATATTCAGTCATATGGTATTTTTAAATTTTTTTTATTTTGGGCAGTATCTGATTTGTAAATGTATCATGCTTGAAAGTTTTATTTTTTTTTAATCTTAAATTTAGCCTAAAAGCAGCAATATAAGACCTTAGTCATATGCTCATACATATGTATGTGTAAGCACAATGCTATATTGTTACACCTGAACATATTTGCATAACTTCAGTAATATTTTGCATGTTGTCACTTGACAGCTGGAAGACTTTGTTCATTTATGGACTCCCTTCCCATTATCCTGATTTGTGATTGTTTCTCCACAAACTAGCTAAGGTTACAAAAAAACCAAGGTGAGTTTGTATTGTATTGTATTTTGTATTTTGGAGTTGAGAATGCAGAGAAGAATGATTTAGAAGGAATATGACAATACAACAGAGCTACTTGCAAGTCTAGCACCTTATAACCTTATAAATAGATTGATGGTTCCATTTAGTTGGGCTTAGTTGGATTGAGGTGGGATATAAAGGGTTATAAAGGTTAGCGATGTTATAGTAATTTTAACAGAGTTCCTATACATTGTGCTGAAGATTACTTCCCACCACCACCAAATAAAACATTTTGCACATTGGCACCACTGACATTCTTTCCAGAACACAAATGAAAATGTTATATTTGAATATGTTTCTATTTTAGATAATAATCTCTATCAGCAGGGTTCTCTACAGATCTCTCAATATGTGCTCTCATTTGGAAGCCTTTTTTCTAGTGCTCTATGTTGGATTCTGAGTTGGGATTTGCTGTATTTAATCGTAATAATAAATAAAGAATTAATAACAAATGAGAAGTGCAGATCAACCAGGCAAAGTTGGCTTTAAAAAAATATCCTATTTAGCTATTTGGCCTAACCTGTATGATTCCCATGGCAATTCTTTCTTTGCTTGATAAATATATTCAGGAAAACAGAAGATATGGCTGAAGGGAATATGTAGTTGTGGGGGACAGATGCATTATGAGACATGTGGGAAGAGAAGCACTGTGGAATATGAGGCTGGCGGGAGGTGCTCTGTCGGACATGTGGGTTGGGGAAGATAAACTGAGATATACTGGGGAAAGATGTGGTTGTGGAGAAATGCATTGTGGGGAATGTGGCTAGGGCAGATGTATAGTGGTAGATATGACTGGAGAGATGCAATGTGAAAGTTGTGTCTGATAGGAGATAGGGGCGGGATGTGACTGGGAGTGATCACCAGAGGGACACATACCTGGAGGAGACATGGCTTGATGTTGATGTGTCTAGGGATAGATGCACTGAGGAAGATGTGACTGGAGGAGGAATAATATATGTTGGGGGGGATGTAGCTGTAGACACGTACTGGAGAGAGATGTGTTTGGGGATACACAGTGTGATGCAATGCAGCTGGAGGTATACAGTAATATAGATTAGTTTAAACCTAATATTGTAGACAATGCCAGCCCTGTGGGCTCTCCCTTTATTCCTTCCAGTAATCATAAGAAGCTATGTCATTCTTCTTAAAATAAAGATGGTGACTTAATTCCTACTAAGTCTATTTCTATAGCTAATAAGGATACAGCTATGAACATTTCTGTTCAACAGGTTATATTTAGTGCTATGGATGCTATGTCTGCAACATTATCTTTATCTACTTCTAAATCTATTAGCAAAAGCTCATTCTTCTGCTAAGGACAATTTTAGGTCCCGTAAGTCATCTAAAGCAGACCAATTTTTGTCACTAAATTTTACGTGGACATGGAAAGCCTCTGCTACATCCATACTTTTGGGGCAAATAAAAAATATAAACACACTGAATTTGTAACCTCCAGAAAAGAGATTGATGAGTTTATCCTTTATCCATTCTAATTATGCAAGAGAGCCTGTGCCCAGCGGGCATATCATACGAGGTAATGAAAAATTACTAAAAAGCAGATTGTGAGTGTCACAGACTCTGATAATTGTACACAGGATGAGGTTGTGTCTAATTCTGATTGAGCCTGCATGCTAGATTCAGATGAATATTACTCTAATAATGGAAATCAGCTCGAAGGAATGACAAATGACAAATGATAAATCCTCAGATGAACTTGTTGACCCACAGGGAGAACCTCTGTTTAATCCAGACAATCTTCATCACCCCAGATAAGCAGAATGGTTTCAGTCTGATCACATTACTAAATACCTTCAGCATAGCGGTCAATAGAAGCATGTTAGGGACCTAGTTATGTTCCACTTACAAGTTTCTAAATCACATAAATTGTCTTTTTTTTTTTCATTTATGATTTTTTGATAAATTGTCTTTGATAAAAAGACAATTGATAAATAGTTTGATAAATTGTCTTTCTAACAGTCATTTACTGAATTTCTGATAATAACAACTAGCCACTGGTCTGGAATTAGGAGGGTTATTCACCTAGTTACTGCCGTGCTCACACATGTTTAACCCCTTAAGGACACGACATGTGTGACATGTCATGATTCCCTTTTATTCCAGAAGTTTGGTCCTTAAGGGGTTAAAAACAAAAGGGGAATAAATAAATTATATTACAAATACAATTTTTTAAAAGGACACTCTAGTGTTAAAAATAAATATATTAGAGTGTTTTTTTCTTTAGATTGAGGGCCCCCCAATATAAAATAAAAAGTGTTTACATGTATCTGTAATCTAGGACCAGAAAAGTCTGTTTGAAACAGCTGTTCTCCCCTAAATTGAGATAATCCGGATTGATGATGCATGGTCCCAACAGAAGTAATGTGGACCTATGGCATATGTGCGACAACTGATGTGTCCCATTAAATGTAATGCTTCTAAAAGAGAGCATTTTCGTTTTTATATTTCATTAATATAGAGTGTCTATCTTTGTGTGAGCCAGTCAGCTCTCTATAGGATATCTGAAGTTTCTAAGTTGCTTTTTGTGGTCTGTCACGTAGAGACAGGTTTTACATTTGAAAGGATCTTGACAGCCAGCAAACCGTAGGCACAAGTTGGAAATCAGTCTGCAACCAGCTGTTAATAGCTTCTATTATAGTATATATTACCTGTTAACATAAATTTAGTTTATAATTCTCTTCTAATGGGGAGATTTTGAAGTTGGAAAGCTCTCACTGCTCACTTAGTTTAGTGATAACTACATTAGCAAGTACGGCTGGTCAGTAAAAATTACCAATAAGGCTGGAAGAAAACTTTAAAGAAACATTGTAGTGTCAGGAATACAAATGTGTATTCCTGACACTATAGTGGTAAACACTGTTTCTGTCGCTGGCCCCCTTGCCTCCCTTTGAAAAGGTGATTTTACTCACCCTTGCACTGGTCTCTACGTGGCTGTCTCCACCTTGTTCTTCCTCTATGGCTGAGATTGTAAAACTTGATCTCTGTCAATCCCATAGGGAAAGCAATGGGAGGCTGTTGGCATGCACAGCAAAACACCATGCTGCGCCAATCAAGCATCTCCTCATAGAGATGCATTGAACCAATGCATCTCTATGGGGAACAATTAGCAATTTAATACAGAGCATGGACATACTGAATGCTAGTGCTGCACACTAGGTAGCACCTCTAGTGACCGTCTGAGTGCCTGCCACTGGAAGTGTTACTGGGCAGCAAAGTATACATTGCCTTTACTTTGAAAAGGCTGTGTTTACATTAAAAAGCTTGCAGGGACATGGTATAAATACTAGAACCACTACATTAAGATGTAATGGTTCTGGTGACTACACTGTACCTTTAAGTTCTGAATGCTAATATGGTTGTAGATTAGTTCACTATTGCAAATGAAGGCTCTGCACAAATATCAGTGAGGTATTATTGAGTTCCAGCTGAAAATACTTTGTTTTTCTTTGAGTTATGTCTGACAGATGGTAATGCTCTATTATGCTGCATTAAGCACACTCGTACGGGCATATTCATAGTATGGTCATTCCCTAATTACATTATTTTGTTACCTTTATACTTTGATCTACTATGCACTTTTGTTTTATAAAAGTGCATTATGAGCTACACAGAGTTTCTTGTTCCTTTTAAGAGGAAAGAAAAAACAGAATAATTTAAATTCTAAAAAAAAAATTGTTGAGCATTTTAACAAAAAGATTGCCAGTCTGGACCTTGAATGTGGTAGGAGAAAAATAACAACTTCGTGCTCACCCTGTATCTATTGCCCAATATCATTGCTCCCGTACTGTCAAAAATGTTAGAAAAATGTGTCCATACGCAACTATGTGAGTATTACCAACAATCAGACTATCTGACCCATGATCAATCAGGCTTTCGCCAGAATCACTCTACTGCAACTGCCCTATTAAAAGTTTGCAATGACATCCAAACTGGCATGGAACAAGGAGACCTAACTGGAGCTATTTTCCTTGATTTTGCAAAGGCCTTTGACACAGTAGACCACAACATTCTACTGCACAAACTCAAAAACTCAGGTATAATGTTCTGAAGTTAGCAAGAGGAAACAGCAGAGTAAGTAAGAGCAAATAAGAACAATAGTATGAAGAGCTCTGAAGCTGGAAAAAGAGGATTTCACCTAATCCTTTAAATACTAAAAAAATGTAAAACACTCTGAGGTGTCGGTATCCAGGAGCTACGTGATATTACAGAATATATGAGAAATTATTTTCCTTACCTTAAGTGCACAACCTTGTAATGTAAAAAAGGAAAACAATGGTAAAAGATTACAATAAAATTAGAGACTCAAATATATGGTATAATAACATGCATAACACACTAAAACTATAGAGACTTGATACCAAAACTTGATGATTAAAGGGATATTGTGTGAATCCTAAGTAATAGTTCAAATAATTTTAAAAAGTCCAAATTGGTTTAAAAGTCCAGATTTGTTTAAAAAGATTGATTTAACAGTCCAAGTTAAATCGAATGATTAGATCCAGTTAGTGCAATAATAATGTATCATAAGTAGCTATGACCCAACTTGTAACAGCATTGCTGGATAAACAAGCACCTATGACTTTGATATACTTATATTGTAAAGATGTAACAAAATCCAAAATTGGTACAATCGGCAGTTTAGTATAGACAAACTAAATGCCTTGCTGATGTTATTATTTGAAGCTAAATTGATTGTTAAAAAAATGAAGATATTTATTGAAAAATATAAAACTGTATGAAAATTCAAAATATTAAAATAATGGTGAAATACTGAAGTAGGTGAATAGTCAATTACAGTCAGGTCCATAAATATTGGGACATCGACACAATTCTAATCTTAAAAAGTGTGAGGCACATATACAAACTGTTGTAATTCTTACACCGTTCACTTGATTCAGATGTAAATACCCTCAAATTAAAGTTGAAAGTCTGCAGTAAAAGCACTTCATGTTTGTTTCATTTCAAACCCATTGTGTTGGTGTATAGAGCCAAAAAGATTAGAATTGTGTCGATGTCCCAATATTTATGGACCTGACGGTATGTCTCAGATAAAAAAAAACAAAGTAAAAACCTGTAATCCAGACCCAGGTACCAATGGATTGTGTAAGAGTTAATTCCTCTTCTCTCTCCTTGCCGGTGCCGGTGAGGACGGCGTGTGAGTTCCTTCGTTCTCCTCCTCCACCCTCACATCGAGGGGTGGAGTATGAGACTCACAAGGATGATGTAAACACAACTAGATACCTGGTCTGGAGTGATGATACTCGACAGGAATGTATACAGAGACTCTACTTTCTCCCCCCAGATTCAACCGCTGGTTGCCTTACGCGTTTCGTAGGGTAGCCCTACTTCATCAGAGGCTTGTTATTTTACCATATATTTGAGTCTCTAATTTTATTGTAATCTTTTACCATTGTTTTCCTTTTTTACATTACTAGTTTGTGCACTTAAGGTTATACTTACTTAATTTCTCATATATTCTATAATATCACGTAGCTCCTGGATACCCACACCTCAGAGTGTCAAAGATTCAGGTATTGGTTTCCGCTAACCTGGTTTTGATCGTATTTATCAGACCGCTCGCAATATGTGTCCATTTCTGACAGCGACTCCCTCCCTCTCCCAGTCACATGTGGTGTTCCCCAAGGTTCCATTCTCGCCCCCTATTATTTACATTATTTATAAATGTTCTGCCTAATGTCTGCAAATCCTCAAATGTACACATGTACGCAGACGACACAGTAATCTATGCGAGCAAATCCAATCTATGGCAGCTTGAGGCTGTGCTCCAAGACCAGTTTACAGAGGTAGAAAAGTGGATCGCAAAAAAAAAAACTCTTCCTTAACACTGACAAAACTGTCACAATGATTTTTGGAACAGTACCTAAATTATACAAATTACACAATTCCCACCTATCCATTAAAACGAATTCAAATAGCACACTGAAGGCAGTCCACTCTTTCAAATTCTTGGGTATGTTGTTAGACCCCAATCTATCTTTTGACCTCCACATAGAAAAACGTGCATCTAAACTTTACCCAAAACTAGGTGCCCTGTACAGAAACAAATCCTGCCTAAGTCATACAGTAAAGGAAAAGATTGTACAGCAAATGCTGATGCCAATTATTGATTATGTGGATGTAGTAAATTGCATCTGCACCGCAATCAATATATTGTATAACTCGTTCTGCCGATTTGTGCTACAATGTAATTACAGGACTCACCATTGTAACATGCTAAAATAACTAAACTGGCTGTCGCTGGAATCCAGATGCACCCTTCATCTTTCCAGCCTTGTGTTTAAGAGCTTTTCTGGGAAACTCCCACCCTACCTGAACACAATGCTTTCCCCAGCTGTTCCCACCTCCTATAACCTATGATCCGGTACCAGCGCTTTATTTAGTCTACCTCAATACAAAAAGAAAGCAGCCCGATCCTCCTTCTACTACAGGGCGCCACAATTGTGGAACAACCCTTCCGCACACTTTAAAATCTTCCCCAAGCCTAAAGTTCTTTAAGAGATTCCTCTCTACATACCTCAAAACAGAATGCACGTGTTACGGTTGATTATATATTTCTTGCCTATTCTATGTTAAATTTTTAAGTATATTGTGTATTAATATTGTTTTTGTATTTTACTGTACCATAATGTATCAATGAAATGTTTTGTGGACCAGGACATACTTGAAAATGAAAGAAATCTCAATGTTTCTTTCCTGGTAAAATATTTTATAAATAAATAAAATAATTTACATCAGCAAGGCAGATAGCATACCAAGACTATTGTGATTATTAATTTTCCTCACCCTTAATTTAACTCTTATTTCCGATTCAAGATTCTGATTGTTGACTCTAATTACAAATCAGAATCAGAAGTCGGTGTCACATGCAATTTCAAATGTATTTATTTAATGTTTAATATAATACTTGACAAGGAAGGATACATTGAGATTCCTTTCATTTTCAAGTATGTTCTGAAGATATCTGAACGTGAAACCCAATTGGATGCATACTTGCAAAAACATATTATTCAAGGATATAATTTTTAAATTATGGGGTAATGATCCAATGATAAATCTGACTGCCATTCTGGGGTCAAGTAAGAATTTGAGCTTCAAAATGGGTGTTTTGCCTTCTTTTGGATCAACATCAAAAGACAGTTGTGAGAAAGGCTGAACTTGATGGGCACATTTCTCTTTTCAGCTATAAAACTTTTTTAATTCAGTCAAGAGTCAGTCAGTTCACATCCCAAAACAAAATCACATCTGTCTCATGCTGATTCCGCACTCTGATTGTTGATTTGGTCAGAAGTCAGTCCATACAACTGAAAATATCATGTCCTTATCCAAGAAATATAAGATATATTCTGCCAAAGCAGTATTAACAATATAAGGCAGTTTTCCCCAAACTCCGACCCTCCAGATGTTGCTGAACTACAACTCCCATGATTCTCAGCCTATCTATATTATTAATAGAATCATGGGAGTTGTAGTTCAGCAACATCTGGAGGGCTGGAGTTTGGGGAAGCCTGATATAAGGGCTTCAGTTTACCAAATCGTAATTATTCAATTTGTAAACAAGTCCAAACATTTCTTAAAAATATTGTTCATTAAGTAGTGGAATCAAACTATGACATCACTAGTGACAATAATTACATCACTGGCACTCTCCCATGACAGTCTAGTCCTCTACCAACACTACTTATATGCCAATCTCACACCTACAACTATCTTATCAATTCTTCCCAATTCTTGGTACACCTTGGAAAATATCTTTTTCATTATTGCAGTCTCAAATTCAGCTTTAATACTCTCATTGCACATCTCTACATATTTAAATGAGGAAAACTAACCAGATGTCTGAAGGAATGGAAAGGCAGACAGTTACAGTTAATGTATCCTGCTCCCTGCTGCTGATCAAATGTCATTAGAATTATGTTAATGTAAGTATTTTGGTACCAATAGGGTTCTTGTCTGTGTGGTGCTGGGAGAAGAGTTTTTTTTTTAAAGCAAGCTATATGGCATTGATATTGTTTATATCTTATCAAGATTTCAGCAATATACTTTAGGGATTAACAACCATTTTAGTACTACATTTATAGAATTATGCTAATCATTGTGCTTTAGCTCTGAAATTCCATATTTCTGTATGTTTGTGAAAAAGTAGAAATGTTCTAATGTATTGTACTATATATATATATATATATATATATATATATATATATAGATTGTAGCAGGTCTAGGTTCAAGATTCAGACAGACAAGCAAGTGCTGGCCAACCAAACAGACATTGTGGTGGTAGACAGGGAACAAAAGAATGCAGTTGTGGTGGATGTAGCAATACCCAGTGACTATAACATCAGGAAGAAGGAACATGAGAAGGTGGACAAATACCAAGGACTGAAAGAAGAACTAGACAGGGTGTGGAGAGTGAAGGCAGTAGTAGTTCCAATTGTGATAGGAGCACTCGGGGCTGTGACTTTCAAGTTGGGGGAGTGGCTTCAACAGATTCCAGGTGGGTCATCTGAGATCGCTGCCCAGAAGAGTGCAGTTCTAGGAACAGCTAAGATACTGCATAGAACCCTCAAATTCCCAGGCCTCTGGTATAGGACCCAAGAATGAGGAATAACTCCTCTCTTCTCCCCAACTCCTCTCTGTTGGTGTCCCCCAAGGTTCAGTCCTTGGTCCCCTACTGTTCTCCATCTATACTGCCTCCCTTGGTAAACTCATTAGCTCCTTTGGCTTCCAATATCATTTCTATGCAGATGAAATGCAAATCTACCTGTCCTCTCCTGATCTCTCCCCGTCCCTCTTGACTAGTGTCTCTGACTGTGTCTCTGCTGTTTCTAACTTGATGGCTGCCCACTTCCTTAAACTAAACTTGACCAAAACTTAAATTCTGGTCTTTCCTCCCTCAAGTGTTGTTACTCCTGTGTCTCCCTCCCTCCAAGTCAACGGTGCTACCATCAGCTCCACCACGCAGGCTCGCTGCCTAGGTGTTCTCTTTGACTCCGACCTCTCCTTCAAGCCTCATGTTCAATCTATCTCCAAATCCTGTCATTTCCATCTCAAAAACATTGCGTGCATCCGCCCCTACTTAACGCCAGATGCAACTAAGGTGTTGGTCCATTCCACTGTCCTTTCTCGCCTTGACTACTGTAATCCGCTTCTCAGTGGTCTTACGTGCTCCTAACTTGCGCCGTTACAGTCCATAATGAATGCGGCAGCGAGGCTCATCTTCCTGTCCGCCCACACCTCCCATGCCTCATCCTTCTGTCAGTCCCTACATTGGCTTCCTATAAAATATAGAGCTCAATTTAAAATTCTGGTTCTTGCTTTCAAATCTCTCCATAATGCACGCTCCCACCTATGCACGCTCCCACCTATCTATCCTCCCTTATACACAAGTATGTCCCGTCTAGGCCCTTACGATCTGCTGAAGACTTACGTCTATCTTCTGTCCGTACTCCCACCTCTGATGCTCGCCTTCAAGACTTCTCGAGGGCTGCACCGTTCCTGCGGAACTCACTTCCCTCATCCGTTAGATGCTCACCCAGTCTCCACTCCATCAAAAAATCATTAAAAACCCGCTTCTTCATAAAAACGTATCAATTAAACTGTTAATAGCTCCTGACTGATTCCTCTTCTGCAACTGTCACTAGTCTAATACTATCCTTACCTTTTTGTGTCATTTTACCCCACTCCCTCTAGCATGTAAGCTCATTGAGCAGGGCCCTCAACCAATCTGTTCCTGTGTGTCCAACTTGTCTGGTTCGTCCACCCATTGTAAAGCACTGCAGAATTTGACGGCGCTCTATAAATATCATAATAATAATGTATAGTATAGGGCTATTCCAGCTAGGGAAGCAAAAATATAACATAGTGAGTCTAGGGCTATTCCAGCTAGGGAAGCAAAAATACTATACTATACTATACTATACATGTGTTGAATTGAAGATAGGAGGAGATCTTCGGGCATGTCCTATGCTATTGAGGGAAGTTGCTAATATTTATATTTTCCACTATAATCACTTTTTGGGAGAAACAGTGTTATTGCATGTGGACACTAGAAACACTTTTTGTAAATTTGTAAGTTTGTGAGAGATACTATTTTATCAGATTAAAGGGACACTCTAGTTGATATGTATCAACTTCATATCATTGAAGTGATTATAATATTTGGAATCCCCTGGCACTCTCCTTCAGGTAAGTGTTAAACTGTTTAACCATTTTAAAAGGGTTCACAGTGAACTACCTTCTTCCTGGACATAAACAAAAAATGTCCTTTGCTTAGATTTGTCTGAGATAGTAAAACACAAAAGATTGAGGTAGGCCATCAGAGTTTGAATAGAGGGCTTATTTCTGTGTATTTTTATGTGATTTTGTATTAACCAGCCTTGTTATAGTGCAACCACTGACGCCACATGTGCCTTATCAAGGGTGAATTTTAGTGCAGTTAAACACACACAGACTGCTGAGTCCATACACACACACACAGAGACTGCTGAGTCCATACACACACACAGACTGCTGAGTCCATACACACACAGAATGCTGAATCCATACACACAGAGACTGCTGAGTCTACACACACACACACACACACACACACAGAGAGAGAGACTGCTGAGTCCATACACACACACAGACTGCTGAGTAAATACACACACACACACACACACACACAGACTGCTGAGTCCATGCACACACACACAGACTGCTGAGACCATACACACACACATACACACACACAGACTGCTATGTCCATACACACATATACACACACACACACAGACTGCTGAGTCCATGCACACACAGACTGCCGAGTCCATACACACTCACAGACTGCTGAGTAAATACACACACACACACACACACAGACTGCTGAGTCCACACACACACACACACACACACACACAGACTGCTGAGTCCATACACACACAAACACACACACACTGCTGAGTCCATACACACACACACAGACTGCTGAGTCCATACACACACACACACACACACTGCTATGTCCATACACACATATACACACACACACACAGACTGCTGAGTCCATGCACACACAGACTGCTGAGTCCATACACACACACACACACAGACTGCTGAGCAGTGGTGGATCCAGAGCCCGATCTCGGGAGGGGCACTTGTAGATTATTTAAAGAAATAATCCAGACACAATAACCACTACAGTTCAGTGTAGTGGTTATGGTGTCAATAGTGCCGGGACCCCCTCCCAGAGTAAGTAGTCAAACCGTTTAAGAACAGTTTGACAACTTACCTGAGGTCTGCTGGGAAATGGGGCTGTAGTAGGGCATAGGAGCAGTGGTGTGTGAGTGGTGCAATGTGTAAGGGGTGCAGTGTGTGT
>OW240916.1:215292064-215338783 GCA_933207985.1 Pelobates cultripes | reverse complement strand
CTAAAATGACAAATACAGTCCCCTTAAGGCCACATAAAGTATTCTGGTTTAACTTGCATTATGTGTATTGACAATTCTGATTTCTGGTTCCCAAGTACTCTGTTAAATGTTTATTCTGCTTTCTAGTATCCTGATTATAGCTTGCTCCTGGCTTCGCTACTTGTACTTGTATTTAGATGTCACTTCACTTAACTGGAGTTTTATTGACCATCTCTAAGGATCTTGGAACATGTCTTACTTTCCATTCTACCTCTTACGCATATTAAGGTTTTGCCTTGGGTTGTTATTACGTATGTAAAAACACATTTGCTAAAAAAAGAAAAAAATATATAAAATTTTGACATTGAAGAGTTTACGTTAAATTTTTCCATTTTCAAAATATCTAACTTCTAGATTAATAGTGGAGTGAAGCTCTTTATTAACAGAGCTCCATTGGATGGATATTTGGTACATTTTTTAACATTCTTCTTGCCCACTTAGCATGAGGCCTGAAATCATACTGTACCATAAGGAATCGAACACTGTGACACCACTACAAGGCAGCAGATTTGAAAGAAAATGCAAGACTATTTAATTTATAGCAAACAGTAAATTTTGTCAATGGACAAAAATATATATCTTGCCTGCTGGTAGAAATTTCTGATCATAAAGACAGGCTTCTATCAGCTTAGATGCATGTCTAATGTATTTGGTGCTGTTGATTGCACACATTGAATTCCTCTTCTTCCTTGGGCAGATTTGTTAGTGCTGGATACTGAAAAATTTGCATCCTAGGCCTTGTTCCTTGGTGGTACTTAAGATGACTACATCCTTTATAAAATAAAACTTCACTGACACTTTGAAGATTATTCTGTTTGAGGGGGATTGTTGCTGATTGGCCCAAATTCAGACAAATTGCAGTTAGTACAGTGAGTTTGGAGTGTGGTGTTTGGGAAGCACCAACTCATAATGGTAGCAGCATTTTCTTTGTAGTTTTGCATTTTCTTCGTTTTTAATTCACAGGGATATTTTTGAATTAGAGTTTGTAATTAAAGGAACACTATGTATTTCTGACCTTATAGTATTAAATCCACCATTTAGGTGGCTTGGCCCCCCTTAGCCCTCTACAAAGGAATTAAAACTCACCTTATTTCCAGTGCTTCATGGGTCTGCCGGCACCGGCCCCACCCCCGATCCACCTCCTTGATGACATCATCAGAATCGCCGAATTTTAGCCAATCCAATGCTTTACCATAGGGAAAGTAGGTGGGATGGGGGCAGGGCCAAATGATGTTTGGCCAATCAGCATTTATTCATAGAGATGCATTGAATCAATGCATCTCTATGAGGAAAATTCAGTGTCCCCATGCAGAGCATGGAGATGCTGAATGGCAGAGCTGCCTACTGTGCAGCACTGTCCCAGGAAGCATCTCCAGTGGCCATCTGAGGAGTGACCACTTGGAGGTGTCCCTAGGGGCAATGTAAACACTGCCTTTTCTCTGAAAGGCAGTGTTTGCATGAAAAGGCCCGCAGGCAATGATTATACTCACCAGAACAAATACATTAAGCTGCAGTTGTTGTGGTGACTATAGTGTCCCTTTAAATTAATTTCTAAGTCTAAGCATAACTACAAATGCCATTAGCATAAATCTCAATTATGAGTTCCTATCAGTCATTCATGTTTTATGTTGCATCAGTACCACTCACAACCCCTTTAACCAATGGTGTCGTTATTTCCACATCCAGTCAAAATGTTTAATCTGCCAGCACATTACTTACAAACATCCACAGCCAGAGTATTATACCATTATATTTAAGGCATTGGAATACATGGCATGCAATTCAATAATGAATATTTTACAGAATTAAAGTCATTAGAAGACATACAACTATTTGTTCTTTCAGGTATTCTATCAACTTCTAGCAATGCCTTATCGCATACACAAAGCAATCTTTCAAGTGTGTTTGATTTTATTTTTTTCAGTGCTTTGAATTTTTTATACCATCACCACAAAATGAAAAGACCATTTAACAAATTAATGTAACCTTGACATGACAAGCTTTTTCCAAGTCACAATCCAATGTCACACTCTACAGCCATTGCTATCTAACCATTAGTCATCATCTGACAATTAATCATCCTTCTTTCAAGCAAGGCTAAAATGCAGAAAAGATTGGTGTATTATACAGCTGTCTGTATACATTTTACTGTTTTTATTCACAATTTGTTTTTGTTTTTTTCTCCCGAGCTGTCCTTCAGGGTCTTGTTAGTCTTGCAATATGAAAACAATGCATCAATTGTTACTGAAAGGGCATACTTTGAGTGCTTTTCTTTTACACTTTTTTCATATAGTACATTTCTAACTTCTTTGACTGGGGAAGCAAAATCCTTGATAATACAGTTCCAGAAGCCTCATTAATAATAATGATTAAAGGGAAGTGGTATAGGCAATTTAACTACCCCAGAGGCTCTCTTTCTGGCCTTGGGGTTTCACGTTTGAAAAGACACAATAGCCACTGTACAGTCCCATGAACAGTGGGTAGATGTCACCCATTAATATCTGCTTTTATTGACCCTCTGAATCCTGCCCTGAATTTTCCCTTTTTAGCGAAGTGGTACTTGTTCCTTCTCCACTCGGGTTGCCTGAAGAATCTCTGATGATGTAGAAGTAAAAGGCTAATTTTCAAGTTTCAAAGGACTGACACTGAATGTCTATTTGTTTAAGGCGAGTAAACATTTACTAAATAATTTAGGTTATTATATTAAGTTTTGAAAAATTGTCAGTGCAATGCTAAATTGTGTTGCTACTGCTGTAGCTGATATTAATTTATATAAAATGAATTGCGTTTAAAATCTAATCCTAAAGAAATACATTTATAATTATATTGACAGTGGGCATGTCATACTAAAACAGCAATAAAATTATACCTTATTCTCAAATGTGCTAACGTGCATGCCCAATTCATCTTGATGATCAATCAATTGTAAATTGTGAAACATCTAATTAGCTTTGGGATTGAGAATCAAAGAAAACCGTAAATCTTTTCCTGTATTTAACTTTTTTTCAATATACAGAAAATATAATGTTGAATTTAAATTAATGTTTTTTTGCCTTTACCATTTGCCCACAGATACTATTTCTTGTTGTGTTTTATTTTTCTGTAGGTACTATATGTTAGTTCTGTAATATGCACCACATTTTAGATGTATATAAATATTTAGTTTTTTTTATTGTAAACTGCACAAAGGAGATGCTTTGACTTTTCATATTTCTGAAGGAATCCATGGTGCACAATGTATTCCTTGTAGAAATATTTACTCATTATATTAAATTGTATTTGAAAATCACACCAGAAAAATATGTTGAACTAGTTGTAAAATTGCAAAATTTATAAAGAAGGCCGAACATCTTGCAGGTTAATCAATGGCTTTGTAATTCCTCACAAAGACTGGCAAACACATCCAGTACAACAATGTATTTTAATATCCATTGGAGAGCATTAGCTTTTCACTTTAGGTGAATGGATAGCAC
This sequence comes from Pelobates cultripes, assembly GCA_933207985.1. Taxonomy (NCBI): domain Eukaryota; kingdom Metazoa; phylum Chordata; class Amphibia; order Anura; family Pelobatidae; genus Pelobates; species Pelobates cultripes. Next base: position 215,335,271 of record OW240916.1, on the reverse strand, counting down.
AGAGGGCCATAGAAAAATCCAATAAATATCCACATCGATGGTTTCTAATATAATCCCAGTGACCCAGGAAAACCACTGTCTATCTTTGGAAGCTCATATAGTCACTTTGGAGACCTGCTTAAGCATTTTGTCTAGATTTATGTTCAGTGACTGTTTTATAAAGTCACATAAAGTATGCCTTGTGCAGTGTAACGTAACTAGACTTTGAAAGAATATACCACCTGCTAAATCCGCGTCTGGATGTAGAGTAAGGATAAAACTGATAGTTTAACTATGTCATAGAGCTTCATCAACACATCTAATCAAGTTACAAGAGACAGCCTGTGAGTACTGCACTGGCAAATGCTAAAGTAGGGCAGTGGAAAAGACACTTATTAAAAGATAGTACTTGATTTCAAGGTCAACCTGAATACTTGTTATGAAGCACAGTAAAAGAAAACACACTTACTTTGCAAATAGCTTTGGGCAATGTCCAAATGACAGATATTGCATTGATTATTTGGCTACCAAGACATATTATATTTGATGTTTATATCACTGCTCAGAACAAGCTGGTTGGCTTTGATATGTATTGTAACTTAAGTTATAGCATTTTAACTTGGTTGTTATTTATTCACTTTACAATGAGCAAGTATTGCCATGTGTTATGTTCTATGAAAAGATGACAAAAATAATATTGTAGCGTTTGTGGCTTTAAATTAGTGATGCATTTAAAGTTGGAGTGTCACTTTCCAGGATTTCTTTTTATATATTTAGCAAATAAGTATTTATATACATTTTACATTAAAAAAATAAATAAATATATATACATATATATATATATATATATATATATTTTTTTTTTTAAATAGAGAATGGCGGCATATGAGGAATATCCATCCAACATATACTCATAAGATAAATTCCAATAATGAATTGTATATGTCTCTCAGTAATGTCATTCATGTCATGATAATTCTTTTTTTTTTTTGTTACTTGCTCATAAAATGAGTAATGTTTGGACTCCTTATATTTGGCTCTGTATTTCAGAGAGACTGCTTAGTCTTCTTGAGTTTTTCCTCGTGGTTGGATGGTGGTATTCTACTAGGAACTCTTCTCATTTGATTTTGAGTCTCTTGTCTCTTGGTTTAAGGTTACAAAAAGGTCTACTAAATTCTGTCCTCCCCTCTGAAATACTTTAGTTGTATAAAAACACAATTCATTTATATAAAAAAATTAAAAAAATTAAATTCAAGATTACTAAGTGAATATAAACATTTGCAAAGACTAAAATAAAATAATTATATCTACATATAACTCATGTATCAAGACATGATTTGCTGTAGTTGAGTTCAAAGTTGGTACTGTATAGGTTATTACAATTTCTAATGTGATTAGTGATGAGAACAGGAAGGTAAAGACTATTAGACACTATTTAACACTTTACTATGTGACACATGTATATCATACCCGGAATCATGTGTACATAAATTTTAATATTGCAAGCAAAATTTTATGTAAACACATTCAGTCATGAATACACATTGCTATATTCTCCCAGACACACATTAGGACTATATAGCAAGTTATATGTCTTTGAGCTTTAGTGTGCTTGTGTCTGCATTTTTCAGTCTGTATATGTGTGCATAGTTTGTTTATGTCTATGGCTGCAAATGTGGGTGATATGGTATGGAACAAAATACTTGTGGTGGTGTTTTATTTTTTTCAAACTGATTGGTAGTGAAGGTGTAAGACAGTGATAGAGACACACCCCAAGATTATAAAGTGACTGATATTTGTAACAAATAGTAGAATTCCACAAGATATTCAGAATAAAAAGGACATTTATTGATTTGCGTGTCTTTGATATTAGCCACATGCATGTGTGTGTGCAGTCCATTATACTAGGGTGAGCACCCAGACAAAATCACCATCTAAACTATATTTAAAAAAATATTACTTCAAAATACATTATTTTGTTTTAGAGATACCAAGGTCTATGCATAGATGTTAATCAAAAACATAACAAGCTAATCCAAAAGCACTTCTAGAGACAAAAAAAGAGGGATGTAGGAAATATAGGCCCTGCATTAGAATTGTTATAGACAACAAACTATGCAGCAATGTGCAATGTCAATCAGCAGTGGCCAAGGCCAGTAAGGTATTGTCATGCATGAAAAAGGGCATTCATTCTCAGGACGAGAATATCATTTTGCCTCTTTATAAATCACTGGTAAGACCCCATATTGAATATGCTGTGCAATTTGGGGCACCTGTTCTAAAGAAGTATATTATGGCACTAGAAAAAGTGCAGAGGCGGGCTACAAAATTAATAAAAGGAATGGAACATATCAGCTATGAAGAAAGATTAACAAATTTAAACCTATTTAGTTTAGAAAAACATCGCCTGAGAGGGGATATGATAACATTATACAAATATATTCAGGGCAAGTACAAACCATTGTGTGGAAATCTATTCACAAACCGGACTTTACATAGGACACGAGGTCATGCATTTAGACTGGAAGAAAGAAGATTTCGTCTAAGGCAAAGGAAAGGTTTTTGTACTGTAAGAACAATCAGGATTTTGAATTCTCTGCCTGAAGAAGTGGTTTTATCAGAGTCCATACAGATGTTCAAACAGCAACTAGATGCATACTTGCAAAAACAGAATATTCAAGGATATAATCTTTCAATGTAGGGTAATAACTGCTTGATCCAAGGATAAATCTGACTGCTATTCTGGGGTCAAGAAGGAATTTTTTTCCTAGCTTGTTGCAAAATTGTGCTTCAAACTGGGTTTTTTTTCCTTCTTTTGGATCAACAGCAAAAAACAAATGTGACGTAGGCTGAACTTGATGGACGCAAGTCTCTTTTCAGCTATGTAACTATGTAACATTAGTGAATGTTTGAGGCTCTAGTGCTTGAATTTCTGCATGGATATTCTGCTTGAGCATTTCAAGATGTTGACTTACAAGATAGACAGTCACTAATTAGATATAAAGAGAAAAAACAGAATACGTATGAGGAGACTGTATCGTTTATTTATGATTTTAATTGTCAGAGTGAACAATTTAAAAATATTTTAATTAAACACTGGCCCATTCTGAAGAGTGATGAGGTACTTAATCAGATTCTCCCAGAGAGACCGAAAGTTATCTATAGGGGTGTCCCAAACCTAAAGTGTGATTTAACTCAAAACTATTCCTCTTTAAATAAAAGTAGAACAAATCCATTTAATGAATCTAGTGGGTTTTATGGTTGTGGTGTATGTAGCGCCTGTAAAAACACAAACAGCCATAAGCGCCACTTAACAGAATTTCAACACAGAGATTATTACATGTTATTCTAAATATGTGATTTACATGATTTACTGTACGTGTGGCCTTTCCTACATAGGACGCACCACTCGTCCTTTGCAGATTAGGATACAGGAGCGTAATATTAGGAAAGGCTATATGAAGCACAGTTTATCATTGCACTTTAAAATGAACCATAATAGTGACCCGGGACAAATGACTTTTTTAGGAATCCAAAAAGTTGATTTTAATTGGAGAGGAGATGATATCATCAAAAAAATGGGCCAGACAGAAATGAAATGGATTTTTAATTTGAATAGTATGCAACCTAATGGTCTTAATAACGACTTTGAGCTCTGCCATTTTTTAAAGTAAATTTTTATGATCTCTAAATTTTAACCATTTATAATATTTATTTAATTATTTTATATAAAAAAAGTTCTGTATACATTACATATTTGATGGTTATATACTTAACAAGATCGATATACATGTCTTACTATAACCCATATGTTAATAATATGGGCTGGTTACATTTTTTGTTGCCTATGCACTATATATATTGCACTTTATAATTCACTATATATTTATTGTAGTAATGGGTAATAATTTGGTTTGCTTGTACACCCCATGTATTGGCTTATTACCTATACTAAACTACCTCCTTTGTTTGTCTCTAATTTCATGGCTATTTTGCATTATTGGGACACTGCAATATTCTTTTGTTTGAGAATGGACTAATGCCCACAAAGAATATGGCGAACTCTGCTTCAGGCAATGGCTGTGAATGAGACTGAAGTAAAGACATGCGCATATGGAGCTAGAGATACACGTGACGTCACTTCCGGGTTTGGAGTTCCCGGACCGACAGTGAACAGCTGTGGGAGACACACCTCCACACCACACACGGCGTGATTGGCCGCTGAACGAATGTGAATACCAATCAAGCAGGCGGTTTAGGAATTTAAGTGCCGCCCATTCAGGAAGCAAATTCATCCGATCGAGAAATCCCTACCAGTGAAACGCATCTCAGACCACCAAGGAAGATCTCCACACTGATTTTATTATTGGTATATACCCATTGTGGTTTTTATTTATATATTTTTTTGTAATTCACAATAAATTGTTATTTTTTTATACATACTATGAGTGTGGATCTTCCACTACTTCCTGTATCCTGATTCAAGAGGGGTAGTGCCTCCCTTAAAGGCACATTGGCGTCTACACATATAGCCTAGTATAACAGGCACCAATTCAGGTGAGCACTTTTCATGCACTGCTGCTCTTGATTGTTCACCTGTATATACATATCTGCACTAGGATATTTTGTGTTTTCTCTCCATATTTCCCTACATCTGTAAGCTGTTTATCCGGAGGAGGTTTGGTATAACCATATATACCCAAATTGCTGTGATTTGAGCATATCTCCAGGCTCTTCACCATGTGAGTTAGATATGTACTCCCCCCTACATTTTATCCATAGTGCATTGGCATACTGCACCATCAATGTCTCATTTTTGTACTCTAGACCTATTGTTATACATACAAGCGATATTTGATTTCCCCAAATATAATTAGGGGTAAGATATTGAATCCAACGCTCCACTGAGTGATCTTTTTTGTGGCGGTACTATCCACCAAGTTCACCCTTCTTTGCATTCTGCTTGAGCTGTCAAGTGCATGTGATTTGTTCATGTACACACGCTCCTTCAGATATCCACACAGGAAGTAATGGGAGCTGAAAGGTTGGGTGAATGTGGCAGCCAATTAAGGTGTGAGTTAATTTAAATTATCCACTTGCTGAAGCCCCATACTGTTGAAATAACATTTCAGGATGATTTTCCTCTTTGCATCAAAGTCATGGACCTGTCATTTTGAAAATAAAATGCCACTATTTAAGTGTTCTTGCATAGCAAGACCACTTAATGTTATCTCACATATATATTATTATTAAGTGTTCTTGCATAGCAAGACCACTTAATGTTATCTCACATATATATTATTAAGTGTTCTTGCATAGCAAGACCACTTATTGTTATCTCACATATATATTATTATTCTTATTATAGCCAAATTTGCCACCCTAACTCCTCCCACAGTTTTTATACTACATAGCCAAAAATGTACCAAAACGTGCAGATTGTACCCGATCGGATTGCTATTACTTTGTGGAACGTTTCGCCGAATGGTTCACGGAATATCGTCGTTCTTGTGGCGCAATTTGTCCCAAAAACTTCACTCTACAAAGCTCAAATTTGAAGTGCAATTTCTAAACTGCGACTGTGCCTTCAATTTTAATACTTCAGAGACATACTATGCATCAAAATGTAGGTCTGAGTCTTGTGATTCTCACAATATAAAGCTCTTCACTGTAGGATTTATAGTTTTTAAAATACGACTGTTTGAAGATGGCAACCGCCAAAATACTCTGACCTGTGTCAGGCTGCAGCAGCAAGTGATGTCATAGACAGGGCCTTTTGAACACCTGCTAATGTTTTTATAAATGTATGGTTTAATGTAACTGTGCAACAACGTTGCAATTAAATGTGCTATGTAAATGATAACAGTTACTCCGCCCACTCCAGTTGTAGACTACTGGTGGAGGCAAGAACACTTCACACAATTTCCCCAGAAATTGTAGCTTTTCTAGTTTTACTTGTTGTTCTTTTGTGAAATTACCCTTGATGAATCTCCCAATGTTCACTTATAATATGTACCTGCAACAAAAAGGTTTAACTCCTAACAAATAAATTATTTACCTGTCAATCTCTGCTGTGAATTTTCACCTACCCTGTATAACTTTTTATGGCCCTTTACCCCTGTTAACTCTGTTACTGGTTCCCAACCCAGCCCCCATGGACCACCAACAGTCCAGGATTTATGTATTTCCCTGTTTTATTCCCATGGAGATACTGACATAACCTGGACTGTTGGTGGTCCATTAGGATTGGGTTGGAGAACATATTTCCTCCTTTCTCTCTCTACCTCTTCTTCTCTCTCTCACTCTCTCTCTCTCTCTCTCTCTCTCTCAGTTTCAAACTCTAATGCTCACATCTGGAATTCCAGGCTGCTTCCCCACCACACTTGCTACCTTTACACTTTATCCTTAAATTGATATACTTTATCCTGCTCATTTACTTGATTTGCACAAAAGTAAATGTTTATCTAAAGTCTAATTAAGCACTTAGCTCTGTTTTCAAAATGTGAGTATTTCAACACAACGATTTACCCATACATTCAAATCTTTGTTTGTTTTGAAACATGTTGATGAATGTAACACCGAAAGATTTCTCTTGAATCCATATTTCCTGATTCCTCATACATAAATTCATATTTAAATTCCAATTTATTCTGGGGATTTCAAGTGTGCTTCTAATTGCTATTTAGTATTTTTTTATATTGCACAATAAAATGGAAAATTGTTTTCTTCTTTCTTGCAATCTTATTTCAGAAGCATCTTTAGCACAATGGTAATGAGAATCACACATTTTCAGCACCTACCACTTCAGCAAAAGATGATTGCAAAAACTCCCATTATGCCGAGACAATGCTTTGCATCTGGAGTGTAAGAATCTACAAATCCTTGATTGGAAAGTGCCTCTATCCAGTATCAATCTGTATCAGTGTGCATTTATATATCAATAGAGGAGACATTTTGATTGTAACTGTTACATGCACATCTCTGACGGCTGCTAGTAGTGATAAAGCGAAGAAAGTTTTAATGAACCCTGGATCATTCCTTTTCATTCTATTGATCAGCAAATACAATAAATATTGGGTACAGCTACAAAAACACAAGCTGTCATAGCTACTAGACGTCTCTTTTTAATGGGCCTACATATCATAGATGACAGGGGATTGCTGTCAAGCTAGTAATTCAAAGGTCATTGGTTGCATGTTATTACTATGTCTGCAAATATACACATCCTTTCGCATATTAGAAACTATGTCCTGTAAATTGTAATTTAGCTGTAAAAAATATTTACTGCAGGTTCTTTGACAGCTATCACAAACAGGGTGTTAGAGATTTATAAACTAAAACATTATGACCTAAGATTCTAAGGTGAAATAAATATATTTTGTGAAAATTGATGCAAACATTTAAATGTTATTAAAAGGAGAAAGTATTAGCGCTATTTGAGTGATGAGTGCTTATTTTAATATAGAAATGATATCCACCAGGTTTAAGTAGCTGCTAAATCACCGCAGTATCTTTATAGGAAAAATAGAACAAGAAAAAGTATCGGTGCAGCGCTTATATGAATAGGATAGGTATGGTATATCTGAATCTATACCTTTAATTTCAATATTTTCTTTTGTATTATAGACCTTTCTGTGTGTACCTTTAAACAAAACATAAAAAATACACAACATAGTGCAATCTGTATAATACAAAATAAAGGATTTTGAACAAATGCCATGTAAGTTGCCATTTGGCATTTGTTCAAAATCCTTTATTTTGTATTATACAGATTGCATTATGTTGTGTATTTTTTTATGTTTTGTTTAAAGGTACACACAGAAAGGTCTATAATACAAAAGAAAATATTGAAATTAAAGGTATAGATTCAGATATTCCACACCTATCCTATTCATATAAGCGCTGCACCGATACTTTTTCTTGTTCTATTTAAATGTTATGTTTGAAAAATAAGAAGAGACATTTACTTAAACAATTGCATTATATATTTTTTTTCTGTCCTGAAAGAGCAAACTCTGTACTCTAAGCCCTGTGCAGGCAAGTGGTTGGTTATATCTTTCTTTATCTTTTCTTTATCATTCAAATTATTTTTTTTTTTTAATTTTAAAAGTTTTATTTTTAATCAAAAAGGCATTACACTTTGAAAAGTTTGGTACAATAAACTAGCAATGTATCAAACATTTGAAAGTAACACAATGTATACATAAAAGGGACCATTTTATGAGAAAAATTGTTACACAGTCATCAATCATGTGAATGCACAGCTTTTCGGGTTAAGCATAAAGTAGTGTAAAATAACAGTGAGGTTATGAGATGTTGAACTTATCACATGGTGTGAACCTAAGACTGTGTGCATCATCTATATTGAAACAGTGTGAGTTCCACAGTGGTGGTGGTGGTGGGGGGGGGGGGATTTCGAATGTAACACGTAATGTCACTTGGGTTGTTTGAGGTCTGTTTAATGGCACAATTTAGCATTTGCTAAGATTAGCCTGGAAATTGAATATTTTACTCTATTGAGCCATTTCTTGTATGGTATGGGGCAGGGAATGGAGTGGATCTGATACTGTGAATAACATGTCATCTGCAAATGCAGTTATCTTGTGTTTGACCTCTCCTTCCCAAAGACCTTGTATTTGGGGGTTGTCCCTAACGCCATGTAAAAAATGTTCCAGGACTAACACAAATAGGAGGGGTGAAAGAGGGCAACCCTGTTTTGTGCTGTTGGCTATAGATACTGGTTCTGATAGTTGGCCATTGATGCGCAATCTTGCTGTTGGTGTGGAGTACAATGCACCGAGCCACTGTAGCCAATTAGGGCCACACCCCATATGTTCTAGGGTGGTGCACATTAGGGTCCAATCCACCCTATTAAATACCTTTTCAGCATCTATTGAGAGTAATAAATTGGAACCTGTAGAGAATTTGGTGAAATGGATCAAATTAAGAATTCTTGTTGTATTGTTCTTAGCCTCCCTGCCTGGTATAAAGCCCAGCTGGTCAGGGTGTATCGAAGACGGTTGGATAACATGTTTGTAAATATTTTAAGGTCAATATTGATCAGGGATATGGGCCAGTAACTTCCACATAGGGTCAGATCTTTCCCTGGTTTAGGTAGATGAGTGATCGTGGCATTTAGAGCTTGTGGAGGGAGTGTTGGAGTTTTAAGAAGAGAGTTTGGGGTTCCCCATCTTCATTTAATACATCCAAATAATCTAATTTAGAGCCTGCAGTTCCCGGCGCTAAATCAGCATGCGGCCATTCAACTCGGTAGTTGGCCACACCTCTCAAATCAAATTTTAACACAATAAACCACACTTACATTATAAGGCAATCTCTGGAAATGATTTAAATACTTGGAGGTACTTTGAAAACAATCCAGTGGTGAGTGAATATAATACTCTAATAATTATTGAACTAACGCTATTTTGCAGAAATTTGTTTGCAGACACTTAACTGATTTAAACTGAATGAACATGTTTAAGCTAAATCTCCACATATAGTATGTCTCTAAATTGCTTGCAGTGACAATAAGGACAGGGAAAATAAAGGCAAAGTAAAAATGATCAAATCATTTTAGCAGTTGGAAGTAAATGCAATACACAAAACATTGGCGGCTTCATTCCTATGGAACATTTTGTCTACTGCCATCATACTCCACCCTGGTCTTCAATCTTTTACAAAGTCCCTTACAAACCATCTCTTCAGACTAGGTGGTCCCATGGTAACTATCACTTCTTAAACCTACCTCTTACTCTCTCAGTTTAACTAGTGACTCTACATTACTCTCTCCTTCTAATGCTGCCTCTGTCCCACCACACTGCCCTTCATATTGTGTTATGATATCCCATCTCCTCTAGATTGTAAGCTCATTTGAGCTGGGTCCACATTAACCTATTGTTCCTGTTAAAATTTTGTTTTGTTGATTACTCCCCTTTAGATTATTGTAAAGAGCTGTGGAAAAGGTTGGTGTTGGCACTATATACATGGCAATAATAATAACAAGGTAAGGACTTTACTGGAATAGTAGCACTGGGACATACTGAGATTAGTTACAGTACCAGGCAGCTAGTCATTTCAGGTATTAAAATGGAGTCAAATACCACTCGTAACAGTGAATGTGAATCTCAGGAAGAATGAGAAATGTATGTTCTTGTCTGCTTGAGATAGAGCCCCTAGACTGCATAGGTGATCCAAACATAATTACCAGGCCCTGATGGGGATTGCACAGATTATGTCACTATACATGCAGTATCAGATTCTTAAACCGGTGTGTATATATAAACATATGAAACCAAGAGAGCTGTGCTCATCTGAATATGCATACATTACAGGGTGATGCTGAAGACGATTAATACTACATTCAAGACACAGCGCACACACTCACTCACTAAACACCAATTTCAAAGTTCACCAAATGTAATTTTTTAAACCCCTGGCCTAGGCAAAAGTGAGTTTAGTTATAGTATATGATCATAGATTGCATACGCCTGCCACAATGCCAATGTACCACATTTTTAAGGTCCCACCATAGCCACCTAATGCCTGCTCTTTGCACACCTCCATGTCACTAGTGCCTCATCCCAGTGCTCTATTTATGGATTTTCCAAATAGTGGGGGTTAATCTAATATGAGAAGGCGTTAGGATAGGACCGCCAAAAATGTGGTACATTGGTGTTGTGGCATGTTTTTGCAACGTATGATCATATACTGTAACCAAATTCCCAATATTTTTGCCTATGAAACATGCAATTAAAAATTTAGGTAAGAAGGAAAAGACAGAGAGAGAAAAAAATTATTTTGAATCCGCATTAACCCACACAAAATGGCAGCACTAGAGAAGAGGAGGTCTGGTTAAATAATGGGACAAAACCCCTCCCACTATTCCAGGCTGTCGCCTTTACCTATATGAGACATGCAATTAAAAATTAGGGTAGATGGAAAAGACAAAGCATGAACTAATGTATTAGTGAATAAAGCATAATGGCTTCTTAGTGCTAGCATATTGAGTTGCATTAATCCAATGAATTTCAATTACTGTTTCTCTATCATTGCTAAAATATTTGTAAATAATTAAAATAATGCTTTCTCATAAGAAATATGAATAGTTTCTAATGGTAATGAATAGGTATTATATATGAGAATAAAACATTTTGAAGAATATGATGAATACATGTAACAACAGAGCGTTGGCAAAGTTCAATAATAATTCCAAACACGAAGAACACAGCCACTTAGAAAAGGTCACTTTTTATGTTGTAGAAATAAAAAAGATAATCAAACACAGAACATGCAACATAAAGATAAAACAATGGAGATACATGGTTAATGCAATAGAATTTGATGGGAGAAAGAGGAGCTAAACAACAAGAAAAAAGATGGCTATTGTTAACCTAGGGTGGGTTTATAAAACCCGCATTTTTGGACTATGATGGTAAGAGGGATGCAGCCAAAACAGACGAATGTTATTGAAGAAACATTACAGTGATGTCAGATATATGGAATTTTAAATATTGTATTGCTTTTGGCCTGAAATTTAAGTTACTTTGTTAATTGTTTATGAATAAACTCCAAAGTGTTTGTGTGATACAATGAGTACTGTGAGAGATCAAGGTGTATCTCTAATATATAAATCTAAAAACAAATAAAAAAAAAACCTGTTTATTAATAATATATCATCTTTCTTCAAACTTTACACAGCATGTTTTATATAATTCAATAATTTATTAACATCTTTTTTTGTCTCTGTGTGGTGGTTCAATTAAATTCATTATTGTTGCACAAATGATATTGCTTTAGTGATTTGCATTTTCTGTACTGTGAATCCACAGCAATAAACAAACTCTGCCTCTGCTATGTTGAATGTGTATCTCAAATACATATTTTAGATCATTCACCAGTGTTGAATTGGTGAAAAGGAAGAAACCCTTTGGGAAACTGAAATGTTAAGATGCCTTAGATGAAACTGTAATAGGCCACATTGATGAGTTCTACTCTACCGTATTGTCATTTATATGAAAGTGAATCAAGTTATATAAACTCTCCAGAGTGTTCAAAGAGATCTTGTGACTTTTTTGTAGTTTGTGTTGTCCTAAAAACCTGTTTTACCTGAATACTACTGAACTAATAGGCATGTGTCGACATTAAATATGACACTGAAATAATACTTTAAATAATTGAAAACAATGCATATTTTATCATTATTATTAGTCATTTTACTAAAGAATCTGGTAGTTTACATTTTACATTTTCATAAAAGAAAATTATTACAAACTGGCAATGCAACCGGAGACAATACTGAAGCTCAATTGTATGCATCATAATTGTTAGTTTGATAGGCTCCATCACCAAGTCACCAAGTTTACAGATTTAAAAAAATCACACTGGAATTAATATATAGAAATAGATAATTTGAAAAGATCATTTGGGTGCAGTTATACATTCCATTCTACTAGCAAGATGGAATTGAATTGGAATTATAAGAATTTATACCACCCTCTTAAAATGTTCTTACAATGCAATGCAAAAACTCTTACAATGCAATTGTGGTTTTACTGGATTATACTCTATAAATATTAATCGGCATTTATGTCATTTGTTTTACTATCTAAATGACTAATGGTCTCATAAGATTACTCTTTTCAATACTAGCACTTTCACTGAGGTTTAATTGTATGGCGTTCTGTTTCTCATGTCACAACAGGACACCGTGATGGATAAATATGGCTATTTACTCAAATCAAGAATTGAAGAGATTTACTATTACAAATGAATTAATATTATATCTGACAATTAAAGTTATAGTAATGATGTAGATTTATAATTTTAAAGTTAAAAGGGGGATCTTAGCATTTAGTGCTAAACATATTTTGTTTATGATAATATATAAGGCAGAGAGCAAAATACACACAAACACACACACAAAATTGGAAAATTAAAAATGTAACCTGTAAAAAAAAAATTACAAAAGAGTGATATATTTAACAAGCTTTATTAAATGCACTCACTCCAATTTATGAAGAGGCAAAATGATATTCTCATCCCGATAAAGTATGCACTTTTTCATGCATGATAATAACTTACTGGCCTTAGCCACTGCTGATTGACATTGCACATTGTTGCATAGTTTGTTGTCTATAACGATTCCCAAATCCTTCTCGTGTGTGGTTATCTCTAATTCGCTTCCATTTCGGGTATACGTTGCGTGTGCATTCTTGACATCGAAGTGCATAACTTTGCATTTTTCTACATTAAATTTCATCTGCCTTTTGAGTGCCCAGTCCCCCAACATATCTAAATCCCTCTGCAGCAAAGTAATATCTTGCTCACATTCGATTACTTTACAGAGTTTTGTGTCATCTACAAACACTGAAACTTTCAATGTTTTTTTCAAGATCATTATTGACCATGTTAAATAGAAGGGGTCCCAAAACAGAACCCTGAGGGGCACCACTTGACACCTCTGTCCAACCTGAAAATATACCATTAATGACAATTCTCTGTACTCTATTTTTAAGCCAATGTTCTACCCAAAAACAAGAATTTCCATCTAGACCATACAACACTTGATATTTACATACCTAGGCATCTTGGAGGTCCAGATATAACCTCAGCTAATTGATTTGGGAAAATTTGTAGGAGAAACCAAAACATTAGCATTGCATCCTCAAAATAGTATGGGTGGGCTAAGAAGCTAGAGAAAATAGTAATTGATAAAGCCACTTGTATTATCTTGGTTAAGATTAGAATCATAATAATATGAATATCTTGTTCCACTATAGTTTGGAAAGTTTTTTTTAATATATATATATATATATATATATATATATATATATATATATATATACTGTATACACAGGTATATATATTTGTAGACTAGAAAAAAAATAAAAGTTAATCAGTAAAAGAGGGGTTTTTTTAAAAGTAACAACGCATGGTTTTACATAGCTTTTGGTACATCAATTACTCTTTCTCTGTCTTCATTTATTGTATTTGCTGTTGTGCTTAATTGTATGCCATCTTTTACTAAACCACCCTTTGAGCTAGCTCATAAAGCTAATCAATTCATCCCCTGGCAAATGCAAGCTCTTATAGTATATGTTCATGGAAAGACAAAACAAAACAAAAGATGAAAGAAGCTATACACAAGTTAACAGAGGAAACATGTGGTTGTTATTAACGTGCACAGTAGTTAAATTTTTTTTTAAAAATAATGTGAATAGTTTTATGAACAATTTCACCCAGCAGTTTAAATAAACATGTTTATGCAATCAATGTTTATTCCCCGGAGAATGTTTTCTTGGAACATTTTTGGACTGTCCATTTGATGAGGTCAAATAAATAATAAATACGACGTTGTGGAATACAAAAAAGAAATAGGTAAAAAAAAAATATAGAGCCAAGTTAAGGTGGATATATTTGAGTTTCTATGTGTGTTTTTTTTTTTAACAGATTACATTAATGAGTATTTCCATTAACTGGATAGATGTCAGTCCAACATAACTCTTTTGTGTTGACTGGCGAATGCAACATGCAATAGAAAAACATAAATACACTAAGATCTAAGTTCACACTCTCTTCAAAGCAAAATACAAAGTAGCAGTTTTATCTGTGTTTTGAGACATCAATAACGTGATGTTATATTCAACACAGACAATAGGCTAGACTCACACTGGTAAGCCCCTCACTGAGAGACAAGCTGTCTATGGAAGAACTGAACATATGCCTTTCTTATTTTAGACATGAGATACATGCATTGCATATGAGAATTTTAAATAAAACATATATGCAAATGCTGTTGAGTGATACTACTAGTGTTCTATAAAGCGATAAACAGAAATAGGTAAAAAAGAATCCATTCAGTATAATTAACAAATAAAATATAGTTTAATTAAAATAGCAACTACAAATTTAGAATAGTTACATTTGTACGTCAAATTTACCAGAACATTCTTACTTCTCCATGTTGAACAAAATCATGACATGTTGGATTTTGAAAGTGTAATAACTAATGTAAAATTATAGAAACATAGAAATGTGATGGCAGATAAGAAGCATTTGGCCCATCTAGTCTGCCCAATTTTCTAAATACTTTCATTAGTCCTTGGCCTTATCTAATAGTTAGAATAGCCTTATGCCTATCCCATGCATGCTTAAACTCCTTTACTGTATTAACCTCTACCACTTCAACTAAAAGGCTATTCAATGCATCCACTACCCTCTCAGTAAAGTAATACTTCCTGATATTATTTTGAAACCTTTGCCCCTCTAATTTAAGACTCTGTCCTCTTGTTGTGGTAGTTTTTCTTCTTTTAAATATAGTCTCCTCATTTACTGTGTTGATTACCTTTATTCCATCATCATAAAAATGCAATGTACATTACCTATTTCCTTATAAGGTAATGTGCCCCTACTCATGTCCCTCCCTATTCCACGTTGATTCTTCATCTCAGCCTTCCATTATCCCATAACTTCCAATTTCATTTCAAAGCCAACTCAAACACTTTACTCTCCCATCCAGCTCTGCTTCACTCCCACCTTATTTGATTGCTATTTCCTGTCCTAATGTGTTTTATACCCCACCTCCTAT
Source organism: Pelobates cultripes (assembly GCA_933207985.1). Taxonomy (NCBI): domain Eukaryota; kingdom Metazoa; phylum Chordata; class Amphibia; order Anura; family Pelobatidae; genus Pelobates; species Pelobates cultripes. The sequence goes on along the minus strand of OW240916.1, from coordinate 215,319,703 downwards.
AGATTGTAAGCTCATTTGAGCAGGGTCCTCTTCAACCTATCGTTCCTGTAAGTTTTCTTGTAATTGTCCTATTTATAGTTAAATTCCCCCTCTCATAATATTGTAAAGTGCTACGGAATATGTTGGCGCTATATAAATGGCAATAATAATAATGATAATGAATAATAAATTCTGTCTAATCTCATATTTTCCTGTTGGTCTCTTATTGTGTTCCACAATCAGTACATCCTTCATATTCCATTTCCTTCCCATCATTTTATAACCCTCAATACTATACCTCATCCATTATTCTCTGTTTTTGGCCTTTTTGACATTTCTCCTATAACTGCCTTTACACAATTCATTTGACAGATGTGATGCTTTTTATGGTCATTGCAAAAACAGACTATACCATTTCTATGGCCTCCATAAATGAGCCCTTTGCACATTGCAAAATGCATCAAACATGTAGCCTTTGGCTGGAAAAAGTACAGAAACTCATAAAATAACAGGTTGGCTTGCTATTATATTATATATGATGTCATATTAGGTGATTTTCTGATGTCTAAATAACACCATCAAGATGCCATCAACGTATTGGCAAAAATAAAAATAATAAAAAGTGGTCAGTGATGAAAATGGGACATAAATAAGGCACCTCTTTATTGCAGGTCTTTAGATGTAGTGACTGATCTTCATCTTATCCCTTAGCTATGTTTCTTCATTCTATTAATAGTTCTATAACGCTTTTCGTAGACTAGTACTTCATGTCATGAGCCATAGATAAAAGATGCTGCGGATCATCCTCAAGTTATTGCTACTGACAAATATAATTGATCATGTAGTTTATCAAGCTTAAGCTACATGTGTGTTTTTGAGTTTGTATAGTGCGCACTGTCCTTTGTGCATTGCAATGTATTTCTGCTCCTGGCAAGAAATTGATTATCTCTGCATTGCGTGATGTTGCTGTGTTACCACACAGCCAACTGCTACAATACCCTAGGTGAAATATTCAACTTGTTAGCATTGCTCAGATGTATTAAGTAGGGCAAACCTGCCACTGACTATCAACCTGATGACTCCAGTCATTTATGTTGCAGTAATTACATTAAGAAAACTATCAATTTGAATAAAGTGTTCTGCATCATTACAAGCTCCAAATTCAATTCCCACTAATCCAGGCCACCTGCTGACTCAATTTTCAATCTGTCCAAGAATCAGAACATGCTCTCGGGAGTATGATTTATTCAGTCTCTAATTAAGGGTTAATACTGTTGCCTATTAATTACAAGCAATCTTTAAAGAGATTAGTCATTGCACGGATTGTTGCAGTTTAAACAAGACAAACAACAAAGTAATGCTTACCAATTGCTTAAATTATTTATAATGGTTTAACAGTTGTGAGGCAGAGGGACTTTTTTGACAATCGTTATTTGCATTTTTCATTTTCTCAAGACAAAAACATACCAAAGGCTATAGCATGGCCAATAGTGTAACAGTTTGGAGTTCACAGATGCAAAGCCAATGTGTACATTATTCATGTGTAAGTGTATAGTAAAATCCAATGATAACAGTCATACAATGTTAAGCATAACAGTGTGTATTAATATGAGAGAATTTATAGAAACCCATTGCAGAGTGTTTTATATAAAAGGTGTGGGACAAGAGGGGAGGTGGTGGCAGGAGCGTAGTATCAACCTGACGGGGGGCACAGGGACTTTTTTAATTTATAAAAAAATATGACAAAACAACAGTAAATCTTTATGAGGATCTCACACATTAATACCTTGCAATTATTGTTAATTATAGGTGATAGAGGGCCTATAATGCATTGCACTATTAGTAGTTGATAGGCTAGACAAATTAACTCCAGCAGTATCTACAATATTTCTACTATTTCATTAGTATATTAAATAATTATTAAAAATGAATCAATCATTATGACCATTATCACCACATTACAAGGGTAGACAACCTTCGACACTTGGACTCCACAAACTCTGGGATGCCAAAGTTTGCTTACTCTTTCCCTAGCATATAAGAGATGAAAATCAGACACAGACACTTAAGTAAAGATTTGTGGTGGTTTTGTAAAGACTATCTTGGCATAACAAGAACTGTCAAGCAGGAATTTGTGGGATGACCTTCATACTCCCTTTAAAAGTAATAACAGCTTGGACAGTCTGACAGGGGTCAGCTACTTTCTAGTCTGGGCATACTTCATGATAGAAATCTCACAGTCCTGAGATTTGTAGGAAATTCAAGAATATACATGTGGAAGGCATATGCCTGAAATTGTGGGAGGGATTCTTGGTCCTATTAAACCCAGTAACCCCTCCTTACCTGTCGTCGCCGATTTCGGAAGTTCCTCTGTTCTACTTCCGATTCACAAGACTCTGACGTAATTTCCCACCCGCCGGCAGGCCGTACGAACACAACTATCCCCATTGCTTTCATGCAATTTCATGAGTATTTGAAAAAACTAACACAGCTATCGTATGAACAGGCTATACGAACACATTTTATATCGTTCACTAATTGCATTCATTTCATTTCAAATTTTGTGTGTTTCACCGTTCAGTTAAATAAGGTTTGCTGCTTCTTTCATGCACTACGGTTAATTTCATTCGTATGGGAAGCATACGAATGGCATTTCATGGGTTCTCATGTACTTATATATAAGCATTTCACATAATCGTAGTAAATGCCGTTCTCGCCAAAATTACAATACTAAATTCATATGAAGGTTTCATTCAAGTGTTTCTTTTCTCTTCATTCCCTAGGAGTGAAATTCGTTTTTCTTTCACACATTACAGTTCAAGAATTTCTGTTCGACTATTATTTAGGTGAATGTTATGTTGTATTAGAATTTTGCTGGCTGCAATTTAGGTCGGTTAGACAATTCACAAGTTCATTCCCATTAGAGAATTACATTTTTCTCAATCCATAATATCTGCCAGCTTAGTCTCTGTCATTTTAATAAGTTTGCATAATTCATAAAAACTGTTTCATATATTTCTATTTTTCATTCTCTTAATTGGATTACAATTTTATTTTATTTTATTTTTATTTGTTCGATTAGATGGCTGTATTAACTATTAAAAAAAAAAAAAGAAATAGTCCCTACCCGTCCACTAGCAGGTATGTTTAAAAAAAAAACACAATACATATGAAGTAACCTTTTATATAAAAGTCTTTGCCTATTAGAAAATGTTTTTCTTCATATGCCTCTTTTGCCTTAAGTTAAGCGGTCGCGCAAGGCCAACTCCCATCCTCACGATCGGAGGTACAAGCCCAACGGCCCAACTCATAGTTAATGCCTTGCCCTCGCCCAGCGTCCAGCTACAGATCTTGGACAATAACAAAAATTACAGCTGAACTTAAAAGGAAGAACATTCCCTTTCCTGCCACAGCCAGGAAAGCTGAACTATTTCGCTTGTTAAACACGCATAATGATAATTAAAGGCCTTGCCCTAGTTCGGAATGTAACATCCAAAACAGTTTGTCAGAACTACATAACATGATGTTCTCTCTAGTGACTTCGGTAGCCACTATTAACAACCGATTGGATAATCTGGAATCCAATAACCAACAAATGTCCAAATTCCTGTAGCTAGGCCAGAACCAAACACAGGAGGTAACTCCAATCCTCTACCCGCTAAAACTACTAACCTCATTAATCCATTACATGTCATTCCACAAAACCTTACACGGGACATATTAGAAGGCAAATATATTAATCTGGTTTCTCTCCTCAATGCATCACAAGATATAATCGAAAACAGGTCATACACGTTTGATGATTTATCCGTGGTGATGAAGTCTAGAGACCCTAGACTTAACAGGAAGTTAAATATTCCAGAGTTTGTCTTAGTCTTTGGATTATATAGGGACATTATTTGCTCTTCTTTTCCCCACCGTAGAGAGGAACTAGATTTATACTTACACAAGCTGGTGGACCTAACTTATAAATACGGAAGCTACACGTTCTACGATTACCATAAGTCCTTTTCAGCTAGATCCACTGCGTCACTGGCTCAATTGAATACTCCTACTGACTGAGGCCAATTAGACACAGAATTGTTTTGCAGACATTTTGCTGGACTTAAAACCCCAGCTTGTGCAATATGTTCCTCAGCTTCACATACTGTTAACTTCTGTTCCTATAACATCACTTTACTCTCCACTAGCAATGCCAACTCAGAGTTTCAACCAAATATGGCTCAAAGAGAGTTCAAAGATAAATTAGGCAGGCCTATCATTTTTCTTGGGAAAGCTCAAGTATGTAATAATTTTAATGCAGGGGGATGTAGTTACAGTGCCTGCATACTTCTTCACGTTTGCTCACTTGGTTTCAGAGCACATGCTAAAACAATGTGTACTAATAAATTGTTCCCAAAAAAACTTTAACCCCAATAAACGTAACCAATTTGCAACGTTACCTGACTGATAATCCTTCTTCAAATCTTGTCGACTTTCTTGTCCGGTTTCTCTAATGGGTTTCACACTGGCTTTGTTGCACTCCCCACAGGTATTCTAGAATGCCCCAACCTACAATCCGCACTCACAGACGCGACTAATCCTCAATAAAGAATTTGAGAATGGTTTTATGATAGAGCCCTTCACTACCCCACCATTCACTTCTTGGAGAACGAACCCTCTAGGTATAGTTGCAGGTAAATTTAATAATAAAAAGAGACTCATCATCGATTTCTCAGCACCTCACTCTTCCACTACCCCTAGTTTAAATGCACTAGTACCATCAGAGGATTTCTCTTTACAATATGCAAAAATTGACGATGCAATACAAGCTATTATTAATTTCGGCAAGGCAACTTGGTTAAGCAAAACAGACATCACAAATGCTTTTAAACTACTACCAATTCATCAATCACTCTGGCATCTGCATGGCGTTAAATGGGAGAATAAATACTATTTCATGACCAGACTGACTTTTGGCTCCAAAAGTAGCCCAAATATCTTTGATATTTTCGCAGAGACCTTGACCTGGCTCTTACTTAACAAAAGCAGATGTCCAGTAGTGATTCACTACCTTGACGGTTTTCTCACCATTGAACCACACTACTACACACCGTACAGTCTACAACACACGCTTTCTCTATTTAAGGATTTGGGAGTTCCTGTAGCCCCAGACAAAACAGAAGGTCCCAGCACTCCAATAACTTTCCTGGGTATCACACTCAATTCAGTATCCATGCAATCTAGCCTGCCTCAGGAAAAGGTAGACAGGATTTTAACCTATATTGAAGTCTGCACCACTCATGGGTCTTGCACCAGGAAGGAATTACAGTTACTTTGGGGTTCACTCAACTTTGCTTTGAGGATTATTCCTCAAGGAATGTCTTTCATCTCTAGGGTTCTCTCTCTTTTACACGGTCTCCTTGATGACGATTCTAGAACGAACCAGCTAGGGTCGACCAAAGAACGTGGCATCTCTTTTTATCCTCATGGAATGGCAGGTCCTTATTCATTCCCTGTATCTCTGATTCCCCTGTAATATGGACTGACGCAGCAAAAACCATAGGTTATGCTGCTATATTTGGCAATGACTGGGTATATGATACTTGGCCAACAGAACTCTCCACCTTAGAGAATTTTAACAAGACCTTAGCACTGTTTGAAATCTTCCCAATAGTAGCTGCAGCACACATATGGGGCAAGGAATGGAAAGGTAAAGCAGTTAGGTGCTTTTCGGACAACTTAGCGGCTTGTAACATTATTAACAAAGGCTGATCCCAATCTCGTAACCATAATGAAACTAGTAAGGAGACTTATCTAGTTAGCAGCTAATCTACAGTTCGGTGTATATTCTATCTATGTACCAGGCATTCTGAACAATGCAGCTGATGCTCTGTCACGTTCTAATTTACAGGATTTTTTCAGAATACATCCTACAGCGAACGTTCAGCCCAAAGAACCTCCTCATTTCAAAGACCTAATTATGCTGTTAAAACACAGTAGATTACTCGCACAAGCTGGTTTGTCAATTAATACAAAAAATGCTTACGCTAGAGCCTATGATCTGTTTAAAAAATTTGTGCATGACTTTAATGTAATAAATGTTTTTTCTGTATAAACTATGGTTGCATTCACAACTTTTTCCAACATCTCTTTGAGAATAGCATACACCACCATTAAACTCTACTTGACAGGTATATAACATTACATAAGAAAATATATAGGTCGCGCTATATGGTAATGGAAATAGAAGTAAATATAAAATAGGATAAGACAAAAATATAAATAAAACAGGGAAAAAAATTATCCCAATAATGTAAAAGTCTTTAATAAAACCTGTGGTAATACTGAGGTCTGAAAAAAGTCCAAGAGTCCAAAGATTAGCCGAATCTTCTTGTATTAGCGGTATCTCAATTTGATGGTGGGTATATGGACATGTAGAGAAAACAGAAAGACTCCAATAGTGCAGATGGTAATACAACAGATGAGTAGAAGGCAAATATTATAGCAGGTAATCCACTCACCTATTTCTGAGCATAAAATTGCTCAGGTGATAGTAGCGTTCAGTGGCGTTGATCCTCCACTGGTAGGATATAGGTGGCGAAGATATAAGAAAACTCCTCGGTATATGGAGAAATAAAAAAAATAAAAAACAATATAGTGCTCACTGAATAAGTGAGAAGGATAAAATAATAAGAGCAGTAGAATACTCACATGCGTATGAGCAGGATATACTGCTCACTTTGATAGCGTAGGTGGTATTATCCCCACCTAGGATTCTTGAGCATATGTTGTTCCAATATAATAGGTACCAGGATTCAGAAAATAAAAAATAGTATTATATAATAAAAGAATATATAAATAATAACAATATAACTTTATTATCAATAACAGAATCTATAAAATATGAATGTAGCCAAAACGCGTTTCACCTCACAGGGCTTTTTCAATTGGCAATATAGGAAAAAACATACTGGTACATGAATGCTTATATAAACTGTCAAAACATATGCAAATTCAAAGTTTGGCGCCAAAATGACGTCATTATTAGAACATGGGAGTATAAGAAAAAAGAAAAAGATTTGAAAAAAATATCTTTAAAATAACATACAAGTTATTGTAATTTAATATTGTAATGGAAACTTTAAAACGAGCATTAATTAAGATAAGCAGATAGGATACATTAGAAACATATAAAATCACGTGATCGCGCCATCGCGCGGTCACGTGGTACAGCTGAAAAGGCTTATGGGAACTGTATGCTGGGCGGTCGTCTAGATCGGCACCAGCAGAGGGGCAGGGAATGTTGACAAAGGCACGTGATCGCGGGCTGCCGCGGTCACGTGGTTCGGCAAGAAACTAAAGGCTAGCAACACTATGAACAAATAGAGAAGGGGGAGCACGTGATCGCGAGCAGCCGCGGTCACGTGGGATACAGCAAAATGGTGAAAAATCTAATATGAGAGTAGGGGGCATGAACCAAATAATTAGGATATAGAATAAAATATTATATATTTTAACTATTTATCCTTTATACAATATTATAAATATCCTCTCTGTTTATTCTATATCCTAATTATTTGGTTCATGCCCCCTACTCTCATATTAGATTTTTCACCATTTTGCTGTATCCCACGTGACCGCGGCTGCTCGCGATCACGTGCTCCCCCTTCTCTATTTGTTCATAGTGTTGCTAGCCTTTAGTTTCTTGCCGAACCACGTGACCGCGGCAGCCCGCGATCACGTGCCTTTGTCAACATTCCCTGCCCCTCTGCTGGTGCCGATCTAGACGACCGCCCAGCATACAGTTCCCATAAGCCTTTTCAGCTGTACCACGTGACCGCGCGATGGCGCGATCACGTGATTTTATATGTTTCTAATGTATCCTATCTGCTTATCTTAATTAATGCTCGTTTTAAAGTTTCCATTACAATATTAAATTACAATAACTTGTATGTTATTTTAAAGATATTTTTTTCAAATCTTTTTCTTTTTTCTTATACTCCCATGTTCTAATAATGACGTCATTTTGGCGCCAAACTTTGAATTTGCATATGTTTTGACAGTTTATATAAGCATTCATGTACCAGTATGTTTTTTCCTTTATTGCCAATTGAAAAAGCCCTGTGAGGTGAAACGCGTTTTGGCTACATTCATATTTTATAGATTCTGTTATTGATAATAAAGTTATATTGTTATTATTTATATATTCTTTTATTATATAATACTATTTTTTATTTTCTGAATCCTGGTACCTGTTATATTGGAACAACATATGCTCAAGAATCCTAGGTGGGGATAATACCACCTACGCTATCAAAGTGAGCAGTATATCCTGCTCATACGCATGTGAGTATTCTACTGCTCTTATTATTTTATCCTTCTCACTTATTCAGTGAGCACTATATTGTTTTTTTTTATTTCTCCATATACCGAGGAGTTTTCTTATATCTTCGCCACCTATATCCTACCAGTGGAGGATCAACGCCACTGAACGCTACTATCACCTGAGCAATTTTATGCTCAGAAATAGGTGAGTGGATTACCTGCTATAATATTTGCCTTCTACTCATCTGTTGTATTACCATCTGCACTATTGGAGTCTTTCTGTTTTCTCTACATGTCCATATACCCACCATCAAATTGAGATACCGCTAATACAAGAAGATTCGGCTAATCTTTGGACTCTTGGACTTTTTTCAGACCTCAGTATTACCACAGGTTTTATTAAAGACTTTTACATTATTGGGATAATTTTTTTCCCTGTTTTATTTATATTTTTGTCTTATCCTATTTTATATTTACTTCTATTTCCATTACCATATAGCGCGACCTATATATTTTCTTTTGTTTGCCCTTTTATGTGAGGAGTTGAGAGGGAACCTCATTTTTATAGGTTGCTGCTTCCTTATCTGTTCTTCAACTTCTATTGATTTTTTAGCGCTGTCCCACTATCCTGTTTATATAACATTACATGTTAACTATATACCCAAACGAAACACCAATCTTATCTTCATATCCGGTCAAAAGTGTCGTGAGAGGTATTCAGAGACTAAAGTATCAGAATCCCCTTAAAAGACTTACCATAGACAGTAACATCTTTCGGAAGATTTCTGAAATACTAGATAATAACCCTTTCGACAATCCCACTAACCTGGTAGTCAAGTCAGTGGCATATTTGGATTTTTATGGTTTCTTGAGACCCAAAAAATTTTCTGTGGAAAAAGCATCTGACCTTAAGTCTTGCCTTAAGCAGAAACACTTAGCAAAAGTGAACGACATGTATATTCTGGCAATCCCTCATAGCAAAACTAGCCAGACAGGCCCCCCAGTAGAAATTAAGTATTATCCTACCTTTTCCAAATGGTGTCCAGTACTAGCACTGGACAACTTAATTAAGAATCAGATCACAAAAAAACCCAATTACCCACTATTCTCTCATCAAGGGAAACCTCTTACCACTAAACAATTCATTCTATTCATACGCACACTATTACTCAGACTAGAAGAGTCAAAAAGGATAAGCGCTAACACGCCACAAGGATTATGTTTAAAAACAGTGTAGGCAGCACACCTATAAAGAGATCCTCTTTAGTACCCCCCAATACAAACGTAATATGAAAGACAATAATGCAAAAAAGGTATACGTATATAAAATAACTTAATAAATTGCAGGAAGGTTCTTTATGGAGCAGCAGACTTAATTGATAGTAGTGGTGTCACAGAATAAGACTTGAGATCCAGTAGGACATGTGGAGAGAGAGCAAAAGGGAAACTCTAATGGTATTGTATAGTATGTATGTACAATGTATTCCAAAAGGTATAAATGAGATACTACTCACATTACCCAGAGCTAAAATACAGCTCTGGTTTAAAAAGAATGAAGTGGAATAATCCCACTGAAGGATATATGTAATTCCAAGCTTCCAATCTTGTGTAGCAGCAGAATAATCCAACCCAAAATATAAAAGGTGGTAGAATATAGTGCTCACTGTATCTTTAAAAATCAAAGTAAAATATATGAAATGTACTTACAATTTGCCGAGCAGACTCACTGCTCGGTGTATTGTGTGTGGGTGGTATAATCCCCACCTAGGGATTCTTTGTGCTTCTTAGAAACCGCAAAAGGGATGTCAGGCCAAACAGTATAAAAACTAAAAAGAAAGGAATAAGGCAAATGTGGTATATAGCCAAAAAAAAATCCTTTCTTAAATAGAAATAGTAAAAAGTTTTTAAACGCATTTTGCCTACACAGGCTTCTTCAAGTAGAAACTAACAAAACAGTAAAATCACAGACCTGACAATCTAAGGTATATATAGGGAACATTGATTACAATGAGGTTTTTGAAATTGCTGCCAAAATGACATCATCATATGGAAGTAAAAAGATACACAATCGAAATGTAGTTATAAACAGAAAATAAAACAACTCTATTGGGATATAATCTGGGAAATTGTGAGCGGTATTTGTTAAAACTGAGGGTTATAAATCATATAAAAGTGGGTTAAAAGAAGATCAATTGACCTTTAGTGGAACGCATGCATCCTAGCTTGGTGAGACGCATGTGTAATAGTGGGGGGGAGTGTTATGGGCAGGTTACTCCTTCACATTACACAGGGTTAAATCACTGCGTCATCACGAGGGAGGAGTTTCGTGACAAGGTTAGCGATAAACAAATTTGTATTTGGCTAAAAGAAAAGAACAAATCCTTATTGATCCTTATTGAACTAAAAGAAACCATTTCTTAATTTCTCAAATTTCTTTTATATTTTATTCATATTAAATTATGTTTCATAGCTAAATATTTGATGTTAAATGAAAACCTTATTTCTCCTGAATAAAATGAAAAATAATAAGTGTGGGTGCACTTAATATGAAAGAGGTGAATTACGGTTGAACATACATATAGTCAAATTACAAATTACTTTGATCAAAACATCAATCATGACTGTCCAATCACAGACTTCCCAATGCAGCTCAATGAGAAGTCTTTGCAAAGCAGGTGCTCTGGGCAATTGCTGCCTCTTGAGTTTTCAGAGAAACTGCTATGTTTACATTGCAGGTTTAATCCAACCTCTATTGGCTGTCTTCCTGACAGCCGCTAGAGGGGCTTCTGCGATGCTGGATGCGAATATCGCATCCAGCGTGCAGAACGGCCATAGGAAAGCATTGAGAAAAGCTTTCCTATGGACTGTTTGAACGCGCACACGGCTCTTGACGCTCTTGCCGCACATGCGCATTCCACTCCACTCCGGAGCTGATATCGGCGGGGGAGGAGAGGTCACCAGCGCCAAGGGCGCCCGGCGTTGGATTAAAGTAAGTAGCTGAAGGGGTTTTAACCCCTTTAGCGCCAAGGGAGGGGGGCCCTGAGGGTGGGGGGGGGGGGTTAGGAAAAAAAGTTAACAGAGTGTTAGGAAAAAAAGTTAATAGAAATAGTAACATTAACAAAATATTATTAGTAAACATAAATATTTAAATGTAATGTTACTCCGGTTACAAGTTTCAGTTCATCTTTAGTAAATATGACTATACAATGAGGGTTTCCTTTTTACCTCTGCATACATTGTTCTAATGGTTTGGTAGGGAAAAAGAAAACTACTGTTCATTTATAAAACATTATAAAACTTTTTTTTGCATTAGGGGACTGAAACCTCTAATCGCATACCTCTTATAAATATATTATTCTATTCACTTCTATTAAATCTATTAAAAACGCAACCATTTAAACGTTGCTTAAAATTAGATTTTAACAATACCATGAGGATGTGCTGCAGTCAATCAAATGAAGGGCAAAAACAAATAGGATGTGTGACCTTTTCTGATTAACACTTCTGATGCCAGGGTGGCCTTGCGGCACATTTTTTTACAGTCATAAAATGGTTTATAAGGTGGCAAAATATATATTTCACAAAAGCACTGTTGACAGGCACAATGTAGGAAATGTAATTTTTTATGAGTCAAAGCCCTGGAAGTGGAAGAGCAGGGAAATGTATTTGACAAGAGACACAGATCCATAAATTTCCTGCAAAACTCAAGATTCTTAAAGTCATTAGACAATAAAAAAATGGAATTTCAAACAATTCTAAAAATAGGCCTTGCTAGAATTTCATACTAGAATAAAATGCAGTTTTAAATATAGAACTATCGCTTCTTATTTATAACTGGGCACCTACAAAGCTGAAGATTTTCTTTACCAGTAAGGTTTAATGTTGCTCGGGTAGATGACACATAACAAATGTATTATATTAATTAAATTTAAAAACTGCAGAATATGTGCTTTTTGACCTTGTTTAGAAACTTAAATATGTCATCTGTAAAATTAAGCTTAATATTTTAGAGACTTGAATTTCTTTTAAAATATTACAGCTCTAATCATAAAATATTTGTTCATTTCACAAATTCAAAGAAAACATATATTTCGATAACTGAAATAGTAGAACAAGTTTATTACTGTAAAAATTGGTAGTTATAATTCAGAAACATTATAAAGGTTTAGTATCCCTTGATTGGTCTATAAACTATCTTTGTAACGAAGGTTTAGGTGAATGAATAAATATTCAATGAGGATATTAACAAAGGTTTATTTATCCTTTGATGGCTGGTGCAATGCCGAACATATGCTAAAAACATATAATAGCATTTATAATTTAGTCCCATAGAAAAGTGGGCTAAATAAACAATATATCCAGTAGACTTATCCAGTGCATGGCAAAAAAGTATGGTGTGGTCGAACCATTTTTCCTGGAAAATAGAACATATTTCATGATGCCCGAATTTCAGCCATATGTTGGTTCAACTCGATTAATTCAGAAACGAATCAGACGAACCAAAAGGGAGTGACTATGGCCAATCAATATACTGCTAAATATATACACAATATAATATTATGTATACAATATACAGTACACTGATAGGAACAATTTCACACAACTTGGTTCACAGGTCAAGTGACAAAAAGTAACCCATAAAGAGAAAAATAGAAGGGGCAGTAAAATATTTATAAATTGATATAATTATAGTTATTTTTTTTTTTTTTACTGCTATTCCTCTCTTGGTCACTTCTGATTTGATCTGTGAAAAAAAAAAATCACCATTTAGTGATTGCTCCTAACTATCAATCATCTCTTTTTCCCATCAGTTATAATTTTGTTTGGCACTGCAGACAGAATTTAGAATTATGATCAAAACAAACATGTTCAGGATTGCATAGCTTGTTTGGTACATTTCAGAGTCTGAGGATTCGACTGATCACATAATCGGTCTAAATTCAGACACACAAAATCTAATGTAAGAATTCAAAGTGAATTTCAAATTTAAGGCCAAAGTAGTCAAGCTGGAAGCATAGCTTACTTAGAGAATTTTATCAGTTTGGCATTTTTTGACCACACATGACCTGAGCTGGAGAAGTTTACTTAGAGCCTACGCCACCCTTCCCCTTCCAGGCAGCGCAATAACATATAGTTCACTTGCTCCTGCCCCTTGCTCTGTACTTGGAGACGTGATGTGAGCATTTCAGAAAGAAGGGCTGAGATAAGGAGAGTGACTGCAGCCAGGCAGCCAGGCAGCCAGGCAGCCAGGGGCAATCAAGATCCTATAATCTGCTAGGTAGTGTAGTGTTTTCTGTCTTCATGTATGAAACGTACCTGGTAAGTAATTGCTCTAGATTTCTAGGCATAGTCAGCCTTGGCAAAGGGGATCTATCACACATGAAATTTGTCACAACCAAATAGCTAATGAAAAGTTAGCTAAAGGTTGTGCCATTTATTTCATAAAAATCTCACATGTTTTTATTTTAACACTTTACAAGCCTTGTCAGGCACACTGAACACGGCATGCAAATGAAAGGAACATCTGGTATCAGTGTGTGTGTCTGTATGGGTCAGTGTGTGTGTCTGTATGTGTCAGTGTATGTCTGCATGGGTCAGTGTGTGTCTGTTTGGGTCAGTGTGTGTCTGTATGGTCAGTGTGTGTGCCTGTATGGATCAGTGTGTGTGCATGGGTCACTGTGTGTATATGTAAGGGCCAGTGTGTGCATGGGTCACTGTGTGTGTCTGTATGGGTCAGTGAGTCTGTCTGTAAGGACCAGTGTGTGTGCATGGGTCACTGTGTGTGTCCGTATGTGCCAGTGTGTGTGTCTGTAAGGGTCTGTGTGTGTGCATGGGTCAGTGTGCGTGTCTCTAAGGGTCAATGTGTGAATGTATAGCACACCACTACCAGCACAAATACAACCACTCTCAACATCAACATTACCAACACCTTTTTAATTAGTATTAATCAAAAAAGTGCTAGTGTTCACATTACTGTTGCTACTGCTTCCACTGTCCTCCATACAAATTCATATGTATCTTCAGCAGCTGCAATGTTTGGGATCACAACACCACAAGTCTGTATTACTGAGAGAAGAAGCAGAAAGAGAAGGTACCAGGACAGATAGCAGCTTCACTGGTACTCAATCTGATTCTGTGCAGTTGTCACCACCTACCATAAGCGGTACCTCCACCACTACTACTACCACCACCATTAGGCAGAAGAGGGGAGATGGTGAGAATAGTGCCAGTAGTACACATAGACAAAATATATTTGCCTAGCTGCTAGCCTGCTTCTGCTACCCACTTTGACTCACTCATTTAGAATTGTTTTATTGATTTGTGATTTATTTATTTTTAATTTCTAGTACGAGATTGATAATTCAATTTGCAGTGTGCTGCTGTGCCTTTGCAAACTGCTTCTTCCCTCAGTAATACACAGTTTATGGCATATTACTGTACAAGTAAGCTGTATGTGCACTGATTGTGGCAAGTCTTTTTTTTTAAATTCTTGCAGAAAAAAAAATATAAAAAATTTTGTGGAGGTGGTGCTGGTTGTTGTAATGTTTTTGAATGCCTTTCACGTCTGGTTTCACCTTTCCTGTCTGAGTGTTGTGTTGTGACTATGCCTGTTACCTCCATAGACACAACAGGGAGATGCTGTTAGTGCACTGCTTTGATGCTAGTGTGTGTGTGTGTGTGTGTGTGTATGTGTATAAGCTTTTCATGGTGAGTGGGTTGTCAATTGTCCAGTGTCCACTGACTTTTTTTTATTTATTTTTTTTATTTATTTATTTTTAATTAAACACTTTAATCAAATTAAATAACTTCTTCTGCTCCCACTGACTTTTTCCTTTGTGGCTTGAAAAAAACAAACACTTTTATCAAATTAAATAACTTATTTGGGGCGTGGCTTAGCCAGCAATATAGATGGCTGCCTTCTAATTGTGGTCCTGTGACACTAAACAATTAAATGATGCAGAAAGCTAAATGGATGAATCCAGGAACGACTCATACTAAGTCACTAATGACGTCTTTGACCCCTGAAAAAAGACTTGATGCATAAAGCTAAACGGATGAATCCAGGAGCGACTCATACTAAGTCACTAATGAGGTCTTTGACCCCTGAAAAAAAGACATGATGCATAAAGCTAAACGGATGAATCCAGGAGCGACTCATACTAAGTCACTAATGACGTCTTTGACCCTTGAAAGAAAGACTTGATGCATAAAGCTAAACGGATGAATCCAGGAGCGACTCATACTAAGTCACTAATGAGGTCTTTGACCCCTGAAAAAAAGACTTGATGCATAAAGCTAAACGGATGAATCCAGGAGCGACTCATACTAAGTCACTAATGACGTCTATGACCCCTGAAAGAAAACTGACAGGACGAAGCATATTAAAATCACTAATTCTACATTAACTGAAGAAAAATTCACATCATCTTTAAATAATAAAACTATTAAACCACCTAAAAAAAAGTAAAAATATGATGTCTCTATGTCTATGATGAGCTTGCAGGATTCGAACTCTCTAACATAACAGAAATTAACATGAAAGCTAGTTCAGGAATTAAATCCTATGATGCACATAGGGAAACGATCAATCTAGCGTATGAAGCTTATTCGGGAAACGAATATAAAAAGAATGCAAATGAACATGAAGCTACTACTTCACATTATAATTCTAATAGTAATATAATTAAAGGAACATACTACAAGAAAGTTCAGACCACATTACTTTAGAAGATATGGATATGCTTCAACAGAATTCTTCATCTATTGATTGGAACATAGCTAATCTGGATCAAAATATTCAACACTCACCTGAGGCCCATCTAAGCAAGAAACAGAAAATAATTTCAGAACACAGGAAAGCTTTGTTCTTCTTAGCGAGGAATAGGTTATTGGGTTGTGCATTGCTCACTGACTTTTTCCTTTCAGTTTTTGAAAAATTCCATTTTATTATTTCAAGTTAAAAGGAAGCCTGCTGAAGATGTCCTCCATTATTCATTAATACAGGATTCTAAAGAAAAAAACAATCGATCATCATTATAAAATTAAGGTACCCCCCCTTGTTTTTAATAGAGATATAATAATAGATTAAGACAAGTTGACAGCTCAAAATTGGCATAGCACAAATGACTTTTATAGAATAACAATTATTGTATGCATTATTGTAGCCAATTGTGCATCGCAGCCCAGTAACAGACACCTTTTCCCCAACTTTTTACCTTGCCCATTTTTTCCATGCATATTTTTTTCATGGACAACGTTCTCCAAGACACACAGCCACAAGTTTTGGACGTCCCGAACAAAATGTGAGGAAAAATTGTTTGACTGAACTAAACAATCCCACCATGCACAAGTCTATTGAATACCCTTACAGCATGAGCAGTCAGCAGAGACTATATTTATGTTATATTATTTGAGAGCCTTGTTTTGTTGTATTTTAATAAAAAAATATCCAGGGTTTTAATACACACATATGTACAGTCACACAGCTGGACTTCCTGCTCAGGGTGCACAAATGCATCCCAATCTCCAGATCTTCTACTGCATTATTATTATTATTATTATTATAATTAGATGCTTACCTTGTACCAGTTCCACCCAATGACAGGAGGAGAGATGTCTAAGTAATTCATAGCCAGCACCCAAAAGTACATAAATGTTCACCAAACTTCACAGAAAAATAAAGGGACTTAACGGAAGCTTCTATGTATTCGCTTGCGTAACACATGTTATGTGCCACTGACTGTTCTTACATACACATAATTCCATCCTCAATAGACTTTATTTCAGAAATAGGAGCACTGAGATTCGTTTATGGTCAGTGATAACCACATAAATCCATATTCATTTACAAGGCATAGGATGAAATGTCCTTAGACAAAAATCTGTGTTCTCTGCAATTTGTAAAGGATTAACAAAAGATACAAATATCAAGCACAGAGAAATTAAATTCCCAAAACAGAATGGGGGAGAGATGTATAGAGAGGTATTTCTCCACAATGTTGTACTTTGGAAAAATATTATCTTGAACAAATTCATTTTTAAAGGTTAGAAAATATAGATTTTGACCTTGAAATTCCTATAGAAACTGCCTGACAGAACAATAAAAATTCTCCAAAAACATTATAATTGGGCAATTTTAAAACTACATTAAAGCATCACTGAGAAGGGAGAGAAAAATGACACAGATGATGCAGACATGATGTTAATATAGATTAATGATACAAGGTGAATCTTGGGTTTAAAGCTGAAAATGATTAATGTCTTCAGTATATCAACTCAACACAACTCTTCTAAATTGCCACAGACTTCCTCCCTCCTGTTACTTTTATAACTGCGTTCTTTCCTTCCATTCCCTGTTCTTTTAGGAGTTGCACTAATTCTCCTATGGGGGAAGAACTTGGGATATAAACTAGTAAATAAACACATCTGTTTAAACAAATTCTGACTTTATCATGCGATACTTCTCATCCCAGCTCTACATAGGTAACTAGCAAATGATAGAGTCTATAGTAATAGCAAATAAAGACTTGGTACAATTAAAGTCTTCAAATAACAATTGGTTCATTTTATTTGTGCTGATGATTCCCCTCACTTTTCTCTCTCTCTTTTTTTAACTGTGGCACAGTCTCATTTTTAGATGGCTTCTAATTGAATGTAAAACAAACAGAGTTTACATAAGGCCATTGTCTTTGCTCTTTATTCTTTTGTATGCCTCGTGTTTCTTATAAACAGTGGCAGTCTGAGTGTATCTTCCAAGTTCTCCATCTGGCTAATTGAAAGCGTATGAAATTGTTCGATCTACAAAAAGATAAATATGACCACAGGAATGGAAGCCAAAAGCATTTACTAGAATATCCACGATGACTATTCTGAATTTCTTTGTTAAACAAATGCAAATTGTTTCCATTAAAATAAGGTTATTTGCACCTCACTTTGAAGCAATCAAGCAGAAAGTCTGTTTGCTTATGTGAATATTTTTTTGTTGCTATGTGCATACTGAGTAACTACTTCAGTACTATACGCTACAGCATTTTGCAGCACAGATTGGTTAAGTGTTTTTATTTGCATTTTGTAAAATGTTGTCTTTTTTAATTTATGCTTTGCCTGCCTGCAGAACCAATTGATCTGCTAAGCTGTTCAGAGAAACATACAATATGCAGTAATTCTTTCATCTACGCAAAATAGGTATTACATTATTTTTGCAGTTCTTAATGAGGTTGGCACATAAGCATAAATCTAAGAGATTGAATATGTTAAACAGTTGATCATTATAGATCTCATGTAAAAAGATTGAATGGTTCTGTTTGTCCTTCAGATGATCTGAGTGCAATATCTTTAAAAACCTTAGTTGACTGGGGGTTGAAGAGTTTCATGGCATGGAATAAATACTCCAGGACAAACATGAAAGTATCAATATATACTTGGTAATAAAATAGTTTGGTTTTATTCAAAGTTGGACTGTGATGTGTGCTAGACTCTACAAAACTGTTAAAGGGTCACTGAATTTTTGATCATCCTCATATTAGAAAGGTTAATTGTATACACGAGCCAAAAGCAAAAAATATTAGCTATATGCAAAGAGACATATTAATCAAAGCAAAAACAGATTAAGTTTTTGGTCAAAGTGCTTAGTAAGGGCAGGCTCCACTGGATCCAAAATAATGTCTCTCAATATTTAACTCTTTTTTTAATGATATAACAAGCATTTTTATTAGGTGAATAAAAAAAATGCTAATCGTATACAATAGGGATGGACCTATTTTGGGTAAACAGGATTCTGGACATCCTCTTGCCCAGAAAATATTTTGTCTTAGATTGTCATTCATACAGGCAATTCATTTCATGCATATAAATCAGCAGATTTACAATCCATATGGCTCATCTGAGGCACACTGCACTCGTGATTATTCTATCCATTGCACAGTTACAGAAATGCACCAGCGAAGATGCTGATGCAACACCACCAAGAATATGTTCATTAGTAGATGAAAGCATTATTAAATATTCCCACAAAAAAAAAAATTAAGTTGATTGGTTAGTTCAACTTACAATACACTGCCACAATCATCACATCTTAGAGTCATGTTACCATTTAACCTCTATCTGCCACTAATCCGTTTCTCACTACTATCAACTCCCAACTCCAGCCCACCGACTTTTCCCCATTGTCATAGTTTCATCCTTTTCTTTCCCACTGCCATATATATATCCCATCCCTATCCCAAGGTCACTAATTAATTTTTCCCCACCACTTTGTTCTACGTGCACCCTAGTATCATGATTTCCCTCTCCTTCCCCTGTATTTCCTCATTCTAAACATATTGTCATCCCCCATCAATTCATTTTCTCTATTCACCCAAGTGTCAATTTGAAGCTGACTTTACAACAATAAAACAACTTAGTTATGTAATTACATGTGAGTTTATTAGTATTATTCGAGACATACAATTTTATTTATGGTTGATACCCTTATTCAGTGAGAAGCTGATTGTCAGAAAGGGTTGTGAATTTATGTATTCTTTACCGGTGCGCCAGACAAACCCAGTTTTTCGTTTCACCCCAAATACTTTTGATATGTATGATTTGGGAGTTTTACAATCATCTACACAGAGACAGGTAATTTTCTTTTTCCCTTCATTTGACGGGTAATCTTTTTATCTTTGTTTTTTTTTTCAGAGGAACTTAAACATTTCACTGTGAAAGTGGTAAGGGGAATGCTATTAAGCCACTCTAACAATTGAAAGAGTCAACAGAAATTTAACCCATGCCATGTGGTTAATAATCAGGGCATGGTTTATATAATTGGTTCTCTATTATTCTCAAACTGGTATATAGGTTTACATTTATATATGTGTTGAATGGGGCCTTGAACATTCCATTACACTTGTCAGTACCATGGACAGGGGCCAGCGAAGAACAGGCCATTAGTACTGACCTCTAACTGCAGTATCCTGGAGACACGCTTGTTGTTATCAGCCAGGGTGCTAATTAGCACTTATTATGTCTGTCTATGTAATAGCACTGTTCAGGAGTGTCAGCATAAACATATAAATTACATACACTAGGCATGCTTACATAAATAAAATGCACATGGTTTGCCACTGCGATTATTATGAAAGGTCCAAGGTTTTATAATATTAAAGAAGTTGTTAAGTTTGTACAGACTGTGCAAAATATTGAATAAAAGCAATAATAGCATATCTGTCTGTATACTAATTTTTAAGTAAATGCCATAGTATTTAGTTTAAAATATAATTGAATTACAATACTTTGAAAAATAAAACAATGCATAATGTTAATTGTTTTTGTCAATATGACATGAAGATGACAAAGTTATCTACTGAAGTGTAAATTGTTTAGAGTTAAACTTGGAGATTTGTCTAAACAGAAATTTGTCAAAATAGTGACCAAGTTGGTGTCCTTTTGAATTTCAGACTTTCAAATCGAACTTTGACCGAAAGTCTTCAGAACCAAAACATTTCAAATTTTTTTATTGTGCATAACTATAGTAGCCATTAGTTATCACGAACTTTGAATCACTGAATTACAATTTGAAAGTTGTTTTTGTTTGTAAAGGACCACTACAGGCATCTTTTTTCCTTCATTTTAGAGCTTCCCCACAGTTAACAGACCGATACAATTTTTTTTTTTTGCCAAACCGAAATTTCAAATCAAACCAAAAAAGCTGACAATTTTAAAAATCAGAACCATATTCAGAAGTATCAAAACATTTTTGCACAGTGAACAAGTCTATTAAGAATGTTGAGAAAGTGAATTTAAAATAAATTGCAAGTGTTGTGCTACAGTTAATGGCAAGGAGAAATGTAAAAAGGGAAAACAAACATATTACAATTGTCTTTTTTTTTTTTTATTCAAAAGGTCCGGGGAATGTGGTGAGGTACATGAAGTGTGAAAGTTCAAGGACGCTTGGTTATGATTGCTAACAGGGCCCTTACTAACTTATGTATTCATTGGTCTCTCAAAAATTGTGGTTATTATTCTCTTGAAATAGCTCTACGATATTATGTGAGTGCTTAATGTTGATGAGACGGTCTCTTGGATCCACTTTGATGATGACCATGCTGATATGTGCAGAAAATCAAGTTATTTAAAAATAGTGATAATAATAATGATAGTGATAAAAAATATGCAGCTGCTCTACAGTTGTGAACTGAATTGTGTTTCAGAGATGGAGAGCAGAAAAATGTGATAATATTTTGGTTATACCCTATCAAGATTAATGCTTTGTTTTTTTGTCAGGCTTGACAAAGGCTCATGTAAGAGCAGACACGTTGTCACTCTGTACTGTTTCCAAATAAAGACTG
This sequence comes from Pelobates cultripes, assembly GCA_933207985.1. NCBI lineage: Eukaryota > Metazoa > Chordata > Amphibia > Anura > Pelobatidae > Pelobates > Pelobates cultripes. The sequence continues at coordinate 215,298,092 of OW240916.1, read as the reverse complement.
AAATCAGTAAGTGTACCTGGGCATCTGTTTGAATTTTCCGTTGGATCACTAGGGATTTGCCTTCCCTGTCTGGAAAACCCAAGTGACAATAATCCCCTGTAGCATGTGCATTGTCCAATTTTTGTTTCTGTTTTCTGGTCATTTCAGCGTACAGTTTGGACATGCCCTTGGCACTTAAGACAAGGGTTAGGCAACGTTTGGTAGAGCTGTGAATAAGTAATGTTTTTAAGTCCTTCAGTGTGCTGGCCCTTTTTCTTAAAGGCAAAATTTTTGAGAATTTTTAATATGTTATATATAGATGCTCAACTGCTTTGTGATGTGTAGGTGTGTGTGCCATGTGTATTGTTTGTGTGCATTATTTATGTGTGTGAGATGTCTTTAGTGTTATAGAAGTGTATACAGTAGTATCATGTATGGGGCTTTGTATAAATGCGTGTGTGGGATGTTTGTTCAGTGCTGTTTGTGGTATCATGTGCATGTGCTTATAGCCGACTCTTTGTGTTATGTATTTGTTTGGGCTGACTGTGCTATGAATATTGTCAGGCTCTCTATTATGTTAAGTGGGTTGATTGTATATTTATGTGTGGAAGAGACTGTATTTGGTGTGTGTATATGATTTGTTTGTAGTACTGTTTGTGTTTATGTGGGCTGCCTGTTATGTATGTGTTTAAATTGTATGTAATGTGTGAAATGTTAAATGTTTGTATGTAGATTGATTGTACTACTTACATGTGTAGTGTGGGCTTTTGGTGGTATCCTGGGGGAGTGAAGGGGGAGGTGCTGTTTGTAAGGTTGTGTTTGTGTGACTGTCTGTAGTATTGCATGGGGATTGTATTTGGGAACTGTGCTGCAGGAAAGTTGGTGAATCTTTATGAAATTAATAAAAATAAATATGGTATTATAAATTAAGTTATTATAAAGTGTTTTTGGTTAATTATGCCACTTTACTTTGTGCCTATTTAGGGTAAATGAATCAGGTAGTCCTATGTGTTGATATTGCAGCCTACACCTTCCACCAATACAGTTTGATTGTACCATTGTCCTTCTGTGTCTATTCTGGCGAATTTCCTGTGACACAGAGAGTACCCATGGTAACTTGTGGCTGCACTTTGAATCACAGAGAGCATCATTGCACCAAGGAAGAGATGCATGTGGTGTCTGCACTCTGTGCACTGAAGCACTCTGGACTGGCTGAGGTGATCTGCAAATCTTGCCAACTGCATGCCATAAAAAAGTAACTCCATGTGTCATGCATGACAAGCATGCCATAAACCTCAGAGATGACCACTGCAGAGGTGACCACTGCAGAGGAGGCTATAGACTTTGGTAGACCTTGAACGCAAAACGTGAACATAAGCCCCCACTGTCACCCATAATGAAAAAAAATGCAATTGATAATAAAATTAACAGGCAAGGGTTCCTGGTGTCTATTGGTTGGGATTCCCTCCTATTTCCCCTCTGCATGTGGCACAGTTTTCAGCCAGCAGGTGCAGGCATATCACTCTGCTCCATAGACTCTCAGTCCACCCTTCAGGACTGCAATCATAAAACTTATGGACCCTTGCAAACACAGTCGCTGAGCACCCACCAACCCACAAATACCCACACACATAGTTACACAGGCTGAAAATATACATATGTCCATCCAGGTCAGCCTTCCTCACATTTGTTTTTTGTTGTTGATTCAAAAGAAGGCAAAAAAAAACTGCAGCACTTCAAATTTTGCAAAGAAACTAGGAAAAAAAGTCCCTCTTGACCCCAGAATGGCAGTCAGATTTATCATTGGATGAGGAAGCTATTACCCTACAGTTGAAAAATTATATAATTGAATATTAAGTTTTTGCAAGTATGCATTCTGTTGCTGTTTAAACATCTGTACAGATTCTGATATAACTACTTCTTCAGGCACAGATTTTCACATCCTTATTGTTCTTTCAGTCAAAAATGTCTTTGGCTTAAACTAAATTTTATTTCTTCCAGTCTAAACACAAGACCTTGTGTCCTATGTATAGTCCTGTTTGTGAATAGATTTCCACGCAATGGTTTGTATTAGCCCCGGATATATTTGTATAATGTTATCATATTCCCTCTGAGGCACATGTTTACATACACATAGATACAGACTCACACACACACAACCTTGTAGAAGCTTTTGGATTAAATACTTTATAGGAATTTCTTTTGCATTGGAAACGGATGATCTGACCATGATGTGTCTTGTAATATTTTCTCAAAATTCTAGATAATATCCTTTTTCTATAATCAACAACTCAATTGTCTTTTATATGCAAGGTCAAGATGTGGTGGAATTTTTCAAGGTGGGCTCTGACGTAGTTTATCTGGACTCTGCCCCCATCAATAGGATTTTGCTCTTCCATTTCATCTCTGTCCTTTTGAAGGCTGTCCCTGTTGTCCTATCCAAAAGGATGTTCTGGCATACTCCATTCCTGGCTTGTAGAATATAGGATCCTGACTAGAATCTTAAAATGAGGATTAGTCTCAATTTCCTTTTTTCCTCTTTCCACCGGAATATCTTTTGATTCTTCTATCCTGTACAAGAAACAACTTTTTCCCTCAGTTGCTTTAGAGATGGCTTTGTCTAAATGTTAGCTTTTGAGGAGTTTTCTGCTCCTCACGTTCTTAGCCATAATGATCTCCTTGCTGCCACTGATGATCCCATTGCTTTTGCAATAAGTTTTGTAATGTCCATTAATGCTTCTGTAATAAAATCTGATTCCAGTTTCAGGTCCTTAGAAATTTCAAAAAGAGTTTCCCTGTTGGTTCCATGTCTTAACTTAAAATCATTGTCAGAACTCTTAATGCTCTAAATAAGCATGTTAAAGTGACAAATAGGTGCGTAGCTGTTCCTAAGCATGTATGTGTTTTACGTTTGCATCCATACATTTCTTCATTGGGTCTATTAACAATGCCACAATGTTTCAATAGGTAAAATCCTTTTCTTTGCTACTTTTATGATTTCAGCATATTTATATCAGTAACCAGGAAGTGGTATAATCAAATAAATTTTTTTATGGAATAAACATTTTTCTGATTTCTGCCATTCTGTATGTACCATTTTTTTAATAGTCGAATGAAAAGGAAAGGTTTCTAGTTCCATATGTAAATTGTAAATCTTCAAAATAAAAATCTTTATATTCTCCTTAATCTTCAGGAATTCATATTATTATTACTGTTATTATTATTTTTATATAGCGACGAAAAATTTCATAGCGCTTGACAATGGGTGGACTAATGAACATGTAATTGTAACCAGACAAGTTTGACACAGAGGAACGGAGGGGTTGAGGGACCTGCTTAATGATCTTACATGCCACAGGGAGTGGAGTAAAGTGACACAAAAGGTAAGGATAGCATTAGGGAAGTAGATTGGTAGAATATTATTCACTGAAGACTTAGTGTGTTTTTTGTGTGTGTTTTTCTAATGACAGTTGCAGGAGAGGAATCAGTTGGGAGTCATTAATAGTTTAATTGATACGCTTTTTTGAAAAAGTGAGTTTTTAATGATTTTTTGAAGAAGTGGAGACTGGGTGAGCATCTAACAGAAAAGATAATGGTGTAGCCCTAGAGAAGGAATGGTGCAGCCCTAGAAAAGCCTTGAAGGTGAGCATCAGAGGTCGGAGTACGAACAGAGATGTAGGTCTTCCGCAGAGCGTAGGGGCCTAGGCGAGACATACTTGTGAATTAGGGAGGATAGATAGGTGGGAGTACCATTATGTAAAAGTTTTAAAGCATGAACCATTTTTTTTAATTGTGCCCTATGTCTTATGGGAAGCCAATGCAGGGACTGACAAAGGGGTGAGGCATAGGAGGAGCAGATGAGCAGGGAGCTAAGCCTTGTTGCCAACTTCATTATAGACTGTAACAAGGCAAGTTGGGACCACTGAGAAGCGGATTGCAGTAGTCAAGGCAGAGAGGACAGTGGCATGGACCAGCACCATAGCCGCATCTGGCGTTAAGTAGGGGCAGTTGCATGCAATGTTTTTGAGATGGAAGCGGCAAGATTTGGCAATTGACTGGACACGAGGGGTGAAGGAGAGGTCGAAGTCAAAGAGAACACCTAGTCAGTGAGCCTGCGTGGTGGAGCTGATGGTAACGCCATTAACGTTGAGGGAGACAGAAACTGGAGTAGCAACACTTGAAGGACGAAAGAACAGAAGTTCTGTTTTGGACAAGTTGAGCTTAAGGAAGTGGGCAGCCATTCAGTTAGAAATAGCAGAGAGGCAGTCAGAGACGTTAGTCAAGAGGGGCGGGGCGAGGTCAGGAAAGGAAAGATAGATTTGCGTGTCATTCAGAGAGAAGTGATATTGGAAGCTAAAGGAGCTTATGAGTTTACTAAGGGAGGCAGTATAGATTGAGAACAGTATCAGACCAAGGACTGAATCTTGAGGGACACCAACAGAGTGGAGTTGGGGGAAAGAGGGAGAGCCAGAGAAAGAAACACTAAAAGAGTGCTGGGAGAGGTTGGAGGAGCATTATCACGTAGACAGAGATTATGTAGAATGAAAAGAAGCTATTGATGATCAACAGTGTCAAAAGCAGCAGAAAGGTCAAGGAGAATCAGGATAGAATAGTGACCAACAAATTTTGCAGTGAGTAGATAGTTGGATACTTTAGTTATGCCGTTTCCATAGAGTGTAGAGCGCGGAAACCAGACTGAAGTGGGTCAAGCAGAGAGCTGGACTCAAGGAAGTCTGTCAATCTCACATACACAAGTCTTTCAAGGATCTTGGATGCAAAAGGCAGTAGCGATATAGGGCAATAGTTGGATGGGGAGTTAGGGTCAAGGTTGGGCTTTTTTAGAATTGGGGTTACAGTTGCATGTTTGAAGGGTGATGGAAATATGCCAGAGGAAAGGGAGAGATTGAGAATTTTAGCATGAGGCAGAGCAAGAGACGGAGACAGAGTACGGATGAGATGCGATCAAGGGAGCAGGTGGTGGGGCAGGAGGACCAGAGCAGAGCAGAAACCTCTTCCACTCTAGCAGGTGTGAATGAACATAGAACAGCAGAGGGAGTGAGGTTGGGAGAAGAATTGCAAGGGGAAGGAGAGAGATGAGAGATCTCTTCCCTGAATGTATATATCTTGTCAGTGAAGTGAGTTGCAAAGTGCGTGGCTGTTAAGTTGGTAGAAGGAGGAGGAGCAACAGGGCGAAGAGATTTAAAAGTGTGAAATAGTTCTTTGGATTCGCGGGAGAGTGTGGTTATGAGGGTATTGAAGTAATTTACTTTTGCAGAGGAAAGAGCACAGCATACATTTATAGTGGAGAAAGTGTGTCTCTGATGAGAGAAATGTGAAGGGAATCAACTGACTTCACATCAAAGTTATATTGGTATTCCATAAATTCATCACCAGATAAATTTGATTAATTTTGGATATTTATATGGGAGTGGGAGCTAGAGGAGTCTTCCCTTGCTTTCTTACTCTTCTTAGAGGAATGACTTATATTAGTTGCCTGTGTTTGCCTTAATTCCTGCAGCCACAGCCTTAGAAATAATATCAGCCAATTTGGCTTCAGGAGCCTCAGCAGAGGTAGATATACCTTAATTGTCAATAACATAAAAATAGTCTTATTGCTGTAGATGGGCATGTGAGTAATTTGTTTACTTTTTCTATTTCCTTTTTTTTTTTTTCAAACAGATGGGAGGCATCAAGATTGGATTGTTAGGGATACAGATATGTATTTCAAATATAACCATGTTCCTTTAAATTTACTCCTGCAGCTGTTGCTGTTCCCCTATTTTCAATGCCTTTTAATTTAGTGGTTTTGTCTTGCTGAATGAGGTTTGCGATGTCTGCTTTCTCCAGAGATTTGGAAGAACTAGAATATTTGCCCTGCACAAGTCTAGAATGACTGAAGCCAGTTGGATGAGAGTAAAATAAAACTAAATATCAAATTCCACCAATTTTCTCTAAGCAATATTCCTTCCAAATTGTTACCTCATCATTCACCCACCAATCACATACTAATTCACCCATTATTTCCGATACCTTTATTTACCCACTGATC
>OW240916.1:215169867-215291964 GCA_933207985.1 Pelobates cultripes | reverse complement strand
GATCCCCTCAAATTTATAAAGATTTGCTTATTTGTTGTAAGATTAAATCATGCCTCCTCCTCTCTCTCTCTCCCATGCGCTGCTCTGTAGGCTGGGAGGACGTGAAGAGTAATCACAATCTCCCAGCACAGTGGCACCTGTGGCTGCATGGGGAACAGCTGTATTTCCCGCCCCCCATGTGACATCACAATGCCCCACCTATATGAGCTGCCATACGAACTAACGCCAGTGCTGCCCACAGTGTGTGTTTACATTAAAAAGCCTGCAGGGACCGGCTATAGACACCAGAACCACTTCATTAAGCTCCAGTCGCTCTGGGAAATATAGTGTCCCTTTAATGTGAGGTAAATTATAGATTAGTGTCACTAATAATATACTAGATTTCCTACTTACAACCAAATGAGGATGATGATGGGCTGCAGTTTAGCTCCACTGGTCTGGTGTAGAACAGGATCTCTGGAGGCTGTTTGCAACTGTGGTCACAAAATTCAATGTTCTGGGAGAATTGGAAGCAGCTCCATTTTTTGGGGCCCCTTACACAGCTCAAGGTCTGGGCCCCAGGGCCTGACGGTGAGTATGCCCACAAGGCCCACTCATAAGTCCACTTATATGTTCCACCCACCCATGAGTTCGCTCACAGGGAGTGGAGTGTGTAGGGGATGTGTTATGTGTTATTGTAGAGGATCTATTATGTGTGCTTATGGTATGTAGTGTATAGGGATACCAGTTTGTGCAGGTGATGCAGTGTGTTTGTGTGTAGTGGAAGCAGTGTGTATTTGTGTATAAGGGATGTGTTGTGTGTTTCTGGTTGTGTGTAAGGGATGCATTGTGTGAATCTGTGTTTGTATGCATAAGGGATACAAGGTGTGTGTTTGTAAGTGTGTGCATTGAGTGTGTGTTAGTGATGCATTGTGTTTCTGTGTGTATGTAAGAAAAGCAGTGTGTGTGTAAGGGTTTGCACTGTGTGTTTCTGTGTATGTGTGCAAAGGATGCATTGTCTTTGTGTGTAAGGGTTGCATTGTGTGTGTGTAATGGATGCATTGTGTGTTTCTCTGTGTGTAAGGGAAGCATGTTGTGTTTCTGTGTGTGTAGGGATGCATTGTGTGTTTCTGTGTATGTATAGGGATGCATTGTGTGTGTGTGTGTGCGCGTAGTGTGAAAGAGCTCCCTGTCTTGCCCCCTGTCCTATAGAGCTGTCCCTTCTAGCTCTCCCCTGCCCCGTAGTGGTCTCTCCTCTCCCCCACCCTCCCCTAGCGGTCTCTTCTCACACTCACCCACCCTCCCTGTGCTCTTCTCATCCACCCTCCATGTTTTCTTCTCACCTCCCCCCTCCCCGTGTTCTCCTCAACTCCCCCCTTCCTGTGTTCTTCTTACCCCCTCTCCTCCCTGTGTCCTCCTTACCCCCTCTCCTCCCTGTGTCCTCCTCACTACCCACCCTCCCTGTGTTCTTCTCAGTCCCCCCCTTCTCCTCATCTCCCCTTCTCCTCACTCTTACTCTCCCCCCTCCTCCTTGTGTTCTTCTTACTCCCCACTTGTTCTTCTTACCCCCGTTTTCCTTACCCCCTTCTTCTTACTCCCCTGCTCCTCCTTCTGGCCTCCCCCCTCCTTCACTTACTCTCTCCCTCCTCCTCCTTCTGTTGCTCCCCTCCTTTGCTTGCTCTCCCCCCTCTTCATTTACTCCCCCATCCTTCATTTCTCCCCCTTCATTTACTCCCCCCTTCACTTATTCCCCCCTCCTTCACTTACTCCCCCTCTTCATTTACACCCCCATCTTCCTTACTCTCCCCTCCTCCTCTTCTGGTACCCCCCCCTTCGCCTCTCCCCATCTTCATTTTACTCCCCCCCCTCCTTCACTTATTCCCCCTCAGCTTCCTTAGCCCCCTTCCTTATCCCCCCTCCTTCACTTATTCCCCCCCTTCGCCTCCTCCGCCCCCTCCTCCTCTCCCCTCCCCTATAGCGTGGCCGAGCTGCTCGCTGGTCCGCGGTGCCCGGCCGGACTGATAGGAAAGTGCACACTCAGTGTGCACTTCCTGTCAGTCCGGCCGGTTACAGGAAACAGAAACTCCGCGCGGAACAGGAATTTCTGTTCAGCGCGGAGTTTCTGTTTCCTGTAACCAGCCAGACTGACAGGAAGTGCACACTCAGCGTGCGCCTTCCTATCAGTCCGGCCGGGCACCGCGGACCAGCAAGCAGCTCGGCCACACTACAGAGGAGGGCAGGAGAGGAGCAGTCGCAGCCGCAGCCGCCTGAGGCTCTTTACAGAGCGCTCAGGCGGCTGCAGCATTTAAAGGGCCGGCCCTGCAGCGGCCGGTTCCAACAGAATTTAGGGCAGCCTGGGGGGCAATTGCCTCCCTGCCCCCCGGCCCAGCCCGCCCCTGCCTTGGTCCCCTGATGTTCTCAAATTACACTGCCTCCCTTGGTAAATTCATCAGCTGCTTTGGCTTCCAGTAACATTTCTATGTGGATGACATGCAAAGTTTTCTGTCCTCCCCTGATTTCTTATCACCTCTCTTGACTCATGTTTCTCTGCTATTTCCAGCTGGATGGCTGCTCATTTCCTTAAACTTAACCTGTCCAAAACAGACCTTCTGATCTTCCCTCCCTCAAGTATTGCTACTCCTTGTCTGTTTCCCTCCAAGTCAATGGCGCTACCATCTGCTCTACATTGCAGGCATGATGCCTATGTGTTCTCTTTGGCTTCGACCTCTCCTTCACCCCTCGTGTCCAATAACTTGCCAAATCCTGCCGCTTCCATCTCAAAAACATAGCTCACATCCGACCCTATTTAATGCCTTACACGGCTAAGGTGCTTATCCATGCCACTGTATTCTCTCACTTTGACTACTGTAATCTGCTTCTCAGTGGTCTTATGTGTTCCCAGCTTGCTCATCTTCCTGTCTGCCCTCCTACGTCTCCCGCCTCTGTCAGTACCTCCATCAGCAGTAATATATAGGACCCAATTTAAGACTCTAATACTTGCTTACGAATATCTACACAATGCTGCTCCAACCTACTTATCTTCACTGATACACAAATTTGTCCCGTCTAGGCCCCTACGCTCTCCCGGATACCTATGTCTAACCTCTGTTCATATTACTATCTCTGATGCTCGCCTTAAATACTCTAGGGTTGCACCATTCCTATGAACACCCTTCCCCTCTCTGTTAGACTTTCACCCAGTCTCCACTTCATCAAAAAATCTTTGAAAACTTACTTCTTTAGGAAAGCATATCAATTAAACTGTGAACAACTTTCTCTCCCCGCACCCTGATTCCTACCTACTTTTCTACCCTACCCTTACCTTTGTGTCACTATACCCCACTCCCTCTATCATGCAAGCTCATTAAGCAGGGCCCTCAATCCCTCTGTTCCTATGTGTCCAACTAGTCTGGTTACAAATATGTACAGCGCTGCAGAATTTGTTGGCACTTTATAAATAATAATTATAATTACTGCTGGGCCCCAGAAGATAGTATCAAAGAAGGATCTACCTAGAGCATTTGGCACCCAGGGCGGATCCTGTGTTAACCCCCCCCCACCCAAATGTAAAAAAACACCCACTAATTGTTTATTTATTTTTTTACATTTTCTAATATATTTTTTTAATTATTGTCTTCTACAGGTCCCCCTTCTACAAAACACCTGCCCCTTCTACAAAAACCCTGCACCTCCCCTCTACAAAAACCCCTGTCCAGTCCACCTTCTACAAAACCCCTGGCACCCCTCTACAAAAATCCTGCACCCCCTCCTCTACAAAAACCCTGCTCCCGCTCCTCTACAAAAAACCATGCCCAGTCCCCCTTCTAAAAATCCCCTGCCCAGTCTCCCTTTTACAAATCCCCTGCTCCCCTCTACAAAAACCCTGCACCTCCCCTGAATGGTTATAAACAAATAACATTTTGGTTGAAGACAATCCCTCTCTGTGCTGATCATACAAAGCATTAATCCGAACAGTAATGGGCAACATTGATAGAGTGAGAACATCACCTGATCACTCTCTCAATCACAAATTGCTGCTATAAACTGGCATAGCTAAGGTGGGGTGCGTGTGTTATATGGTTGTGACATTTGTGTTACACATTTTGTTAAAATACAATGTTGAAATAATTGTGGTGTAGAAGTTTCAAGATTGGGAGAACCCTTTTCCATCCTGAATCTTGACCTAAAATCATAGATGTCCATTTTATATTTAAAAGCAAGGATTTCTATCTGGTGTAGCACAAGTGCCAATTGGGGTTTTCATTTCTGTATCATTTACTAAAAATAAATAAACATGACAGTTTTGTTTAAACACCATCAAATAACATTTTATCTGAATGCCACACTGTGAAAAATGATCCAATCTGCTCTGCTTTATTCAATGCTTGGAATTCATTTAAATGTGCCTTGCTTCTGCATCTGACTGCTTGCCTCGAGTCAGTGTTAACTCCTAAAAATCAGACTTTTCATTAGATTCTCTAGAAGATGTTTTCTAAAAGAAAGCAATGCAATTATTTATTTCCCAGTCTGTGACAATGCCAAAAGGAATGTCTAAATATATTTATGGAGAATATTGTGGATGATAAAAACATGCATGCTTTCTTTAACTGTTACTTTTTAGTTGAACCTTGTCAAAATGAATATAAATATGAAAAATTTATTAAAACTCACTGTGCACCAAAACCACCGTCCCTGCAGACTGGCAATGTAATACATTGCTGAACACTTCTCATCAATCTGACAGACACTAGCGGAACTTCCTCATTGAAGACTTTTAATTATTGACAGAGTTATTCATTGAAGTTGGAATTCATTGTGAATGAGTTTACTGCCACAGTAGCCAACTGAATGCATGTATAATATTTCCAGTTCGGTTATTTTTACCTAACCTCATTTACCTCATTTTGAATTCTCACTTTACTGAATTACCTGGTGAAAGTGTTCACATTTGACATCACACACAACATGATAATGCCAAATGCTATAAAAGTTTCTAAAAGAAAAACGTTAGATTCAATGCTTCTCTTTAAGAACTGAAGCATATGAGATGCATTTAATCGACCAAAGATCATGAGAAGAGGAGGAGAAGCCAGGAGAAGACAGTTCAGTGCAGATCAACCCCTTAACGCCGTTACGGTGTCCTATGCCATCCCCATTATAATGGGCTTTAAAGCTGTTGCGGCGGCATTGAACGGTGTAACGGCTTTCTACACCAGGAGTCAGGAGATACTTATCTACGCCGTGATCCACTTTGGGAGGATTGCCTGACAGACCAGGCGTCCCTCCCCTGGGAAATCAGGACCCCGGGGGCCATGTGATCGCTCTCAGATCTACCAGATCCTTTGTGTGTCGTCTGGCTCCAGTTCTTTTTCGGGCCGCAATTTGGATTAAGGAGCACCTAATGGCGTGCTTGTGTGCTTCCCCGATAGCTCCCTGGGTGAGTTTTCAGTGAGGTAGGAAGTCAAGACTCGTGAGATATGGTCCCGGACTTCTGCATCCAGCAGTAGAGAGTCGTTCAGATGACAGGACCTCATTCGGGGCCGGGACATGGGTGAATCCATCATCATCTGTACTGGACTGTGATCCGACCAGGAGATAATGCCTATGTGGGCGGATTGTAGGCAGGAGAGGTTTACTTGTTGCAGGAATAGCAGATCTATTCAAGAGTAACTGGAGTGGGTCACAAAGAAGTGGGTGTAATCCCTATCTGCTGGGTGTTTCGTTCTCCAGTAGTCAATGAGCCGGAGTGCTTGGAGTGATTTGTGAATGCCCCGGATGGCGCTCTGGGGGATGCTACTGTAGCCAGTCGAGGAATCTATCATGGGGTTGAGTGGAACATTGAAGTCTCCACCTGGAATCAGTACACCTTCAGTGAAGGCGGATAAAGTGGATAGGGTTTTGTGGATAAATTGTGATTGATTGCGGTTTAGGGCATAAACGGTCGCCAGAGTATATCAGCAACCCATCACATCTCCTTTAACAAACAAATACCTGCCCTCTGAATCCAGTTCTCTTTACCTCCGTGACTTTACCTCTGTAACTTTGCTGCCACTAAAATAGCTACCACGGCTCTACGAGCCATTGGGTAATTGCAGAAATAGTTTAATGGGTAATGTTTGTTTTTCAGCATTGGAGCCGCTGTGTCGACAAAGTGGGTCTCTTGGAGGGAAGCAACTGATATGCAATTTCGATGGAGGTCACGCAGGAGGTGTGATCTACGTTTGGTTATGTTCAGTACGCGACAGTTTTGAGTGTGTCTGGTCTATACTTCATGTTGGCCGGACTCCAAGGGATGTGTTGTGGGGTCATAGGGAAGAAGGAGGGGAGGGGTGATGGCAATATCTGCCGTGACGCCAGGCAGGGGACTCCACGGGGGTCGCTCAACCATGCCCATCCGCTACTGTAGCAGCGTGCAGTCCAGCAAACCCGGCAAGTCAGGAGGTATAGAGAGAAGGTGAGGGGTGAGGCAAGAATAAAGAGGGAGAGAGTTCCAATATGTCTTGGAAGGCTGTTAATGGGAGGTGGAGAAATCTTCCCATAGGGAGGGTGTTCGTGTGACTATGGGAGCAATTGACACCCAACCTCACCAGGTGATACCCTATAGGGATAAAGTGAGAATTCCACACAGGGACGTAATTCACATGACTCTGGTTGGGGACCGTGGTCGAGCCCTACTGAGAGGCACCAGAGCCTGAGCTAGGGAGAAGAAACTGAGGAACGTGGAAGAGGATGCTGCTCCCAGCGCCCCCACCCTCCCTCATCCCATACTGAAGGTGGTCTAACAAGAATTGTCCCCCATCCCGCTGTTACATGTAGGTGCAGAAAATTAATTAGGGTGAGGTCCCACTGCTTGACAGTCTTGCCAATGTAAGTCATTACAGTGATTTTCCTTCAATACCCATGACATCCCATCTCCCCTCCCAAAACATCAGGGCCCCAATGGTCCAACATGGTTGGGGGCGCTTGAGTCGAGCTAGACAAAGAGAACGAGGTGAAAGGCCGCATTGCCGGAATACAGTCTCCAATTAATGGGTGGAGGCTCGGCAGTCCATCGGGGTTAAGGAAAGGACCAGGTGGGGTGAGGAAGTGTAGTGGACAAAGCGTGCTAAACAGGTAGGGCAGTCCCACTGGACCGCTTCCCTTCCCCCTCCCAAAGTCGTGAGGAGGACCTGCATGGGCACTGGGTAGAGATCTCCTCAGTCCCCAGATGTGTGTGGGGTCGATAGGTAGGGTGGTCGGCAGTCATCATGGCTGATGGGTTCTGGGAGGTGCATGTTGTTGCAGTGGTCTTATTTCCAGGGGTCCCAGAACCCAGTTTAGAACATTGGTAGGGAGGAGTTCCAGTCGCTGGAGGAATGCTGATATCTCTTCGGACCTGCACCCATTCTTTGCAGTGTTTTGCTAGGAAGCGGAGGGGAATCCCCACTTGTATGGGATATTCTTGTCCTGCAGTGCCTGTGTGATGGGACGCAAAGCTCTGCAAGCTTCCAGGGTCAGAGGGGATGAATAATTAAAGATGGTGACTTCTGAGTCCTGGAAGCACCAAGCCATGCAAGATCTTGCCTTCCTCATGATCTTCTCCTTGAGCTGGTATGAGTGGAGGCAGCAGATCAGGTCCCGGGGGGATTCCTTCAGGTGTGCGTGGCTGAAGTGCATGGTTGGCTCTGTCAAATTGGATTTTATTGGCGAAAGAGCGTTGGTAGTAGGCTCTCTGCGTCTTCCTCGCCCTAGGGCTCAGTTACTCCACGCACTCTGATGTTAGAGTGCCTGCTCTTATTATCCAAGTCCTCAATGTGTCTTCTGAGTGCTAATAGCATAGAGTCTTGTCAGGCAGGTGCTGTGTCTGAGGCCCTGACTTGGGCGGTAGAGGCTTGTATTTAGGCCTCCAGGGCCTGTATGCAGGTATCGTGGGCCATGACCTCGATGCGTAGCATGGTCACCGCCATGGTGATAGACTCATGCAGCATTGTAGAGAGTGTATGGAGGTCCTGCTTTGTGACCACCGATTCAGAGAGCTTCCTGAGATATGCACTGATATCTGACAGCATGGGGCTCCCTGTGTCCGAGGCCAGATAGGAAGCCGGGGAGGAGGACGCCATTTTAGTGCCATGTGCAGCCTGCGTGGGACCCACCAGGTTGGATGAAGCTGTCCATTGGACCGGTGCCACCGTTTGACTGGCCACTCCTGGGGGTTTGGGGCATATCTGGATGTTTAGTACATCCCATCGGGTGAGTTCTGCGCAAAAGTGGTATGCTGATTATTGCTTAGTGGCACAGAGCTTATCAATCAGGCAGCCATTGCAGCCAGGGCTCAAACCACCCCTCACCAACATTGCATTCTTAACACGTAGACATCAATGGAGAGTTGCTTTCCTCTAGGCAGCTATACAGCTTTCTCTCTTCCGGAAAGGCTTTCCACAAGATGTTTGACTGTTTCTGTGGGAATTTGTGCCCATTCATTCAGTAGAGCATTTGTGAGGACAAGAATGCCTGGCTTGCAATCTCCATTCCAGTTAATCCCAAAGGTGTTCGATGGGGTTGAGGTCAGGGCTCTGTGTGGGCCAGTCAAGTTCATCCATACCAAACTCACCCAACCATGTCTTTATGGAACTTTTTTTTCACTGGGGTACAGTCATATTGGGATAGAAAAAGCTTTCCCCAAACTGTTCCCACAAAGTTGGAAGCATAATATTGTGAAATATGGCTTGGCATGCTGAAGCTTTAGGATTTCCCTTCAATGGAAGTAAGGGGCTTAGCCCAATCCCTAAAGCAACTTCATTCCATTATTCCTCCTCCACCAAACTTTACAAATGGCACATTGCAGTCAGGTAGGTAATGTTCTCCTGGCATCTACCAAACCCAGACTCGCCCATCAGACTACCAAACAGAAAAGTATGACTCATTACAGAACACGTTTTCACTGCTCCAGAGTCCATCAGCAGTGTGCTGTACACCACTCAATTCAATGCTTTGCATTGTTCTTAGTGATGTGATTCAACTCAAATTCTCACAACAGTAAATAACATAGTAAATGCGATGCTTTTCTTATATACGGTTATATACGGTTGTCTTTTAATTTCTAACATAATGCAGCACCTAATCTGTGGGGGAATATTGATCAGTGTTTTGTTCTAAAAAGTGGCCCAGTGCTAAAAGTAGGGAATTTACAATGGAAACTAAAGGAACCAGCAGACTCATTCCATTGGTGACTCTTCAACTATTATGTTTTTTCCCAAAGTAACAAAAATCGAACCAAAAAAAGGAAAAACACATGTGCATAACACCAAGAATTAATAATAAATTAATACAACCTGTATATAAATGATAAAACAATATATGGATATATATCTGGGATAAAAAGAGAATATAGTGCATTTTAATCAGCACCAGGGTAGGGGTGGGGATTGATGGAAAACTCAATAGATAGATGAAAATTCAGGCATGTCTCCCTCTTAAATAGGGTAAGCAAGTGGATGGAGAAAAACTTCAGAGAGTTTCTTCATACAATGTAATCTTCTTATATCACTCGAAATGAGTAGATAAAAAGGAAGATAGTGCAAATTGTATAAAAGTAACAAATTTATTGAATACAAATGCACTTACAAGATGTCAAATGACAACTGGCATATCTCCACAAAATATGGTGGTATCCAGAACTCCAATAGGTCGTAAGAAGCTCCCATGATAAAATTAGAAGGGTGCCAAATATAATAAACCCTTGTGCCAATTATACTGCACTATATTCTCTTTTTTTTCCAGATATATATATATATATATATATATATATATATTGTTTTCATCATTTATATAAAGGTTGTATTAATTTATTATTCACATTTATTATTTGGTGTTATGCACACGTTTTTCCTCTTTTGGTTCTATTTTTGTTATTTTGGTATTTACTTAGGGTTTTGATGGAACACTTTTTTCCTTAAAAGCCTGTACTAATGTTTCAGAGCATATAGTAATTATTAGCATTCTTGTATTATGTTTTTTTCACCACTTTTTAGAATAGGACCCTTTGATAAATATCCCAACTCATATGCATACAGTGAAGAATTGTCATACCATATTTACCATGGATTAAGCAATCGCTAGCAGCTCATTGGATATCAACTACAACCGCCACATCAGATGATAATGGATGATTGGCAGAAAATGACATGAGTTTTAGTCCTCTTCAACTAAAATACTTTCCTTTCTGGAACCCTAACCATCCGCTTAGCAAGTATGCTTTCCAGCGGGTAGTTAAACATTTCATTGCTGTAGTAAATATTCTAAAACATCTTGCAAGCTGGAGTGAGTTCTGTCTCTGCGTGGGTCACAAAAGATCTTGCGAAATGTGTCTGGAACATTTTAGTGTTGAATCAATAGATTTAAAACTTTAATATAAAAAAAGGCATAACAGCTCTCGGTCTTCTCTGACCTGTTTCAAAATTGTGTTATATAATATTGTAAGAGGTTGATATGTGATTTAAACCTTTAATATTAGTAGTTATCGAAGTTATAAAAGTTGATCTCTTTGCACACCCTGTTCGTGTTTAAATGATTGCTTTCTGCGTTAATGGAGATATTTTTTTTTTTCCCAGGGCTTTCATAGACATGTACAATAAGCTGCAGCATATATTGTTGGCATCTTTTGCTCTGAATAGGTTTTGAGAATACTGCATACAATTACTTCCCTAGAGAAGGCTATAATCAGTAAAATCCAAACAGATTACTTAAGTGGGATTTCTAGAAGTGTTAAGCAAATGAAATGGGAACAAAAATAAACGAGAAGCCGTCTGCTCGTCACACACACTACTATTCATACACCCATATACTCATGTATAGGGCTATTGAAAAACTACTAATTGAGTCTTCAGCAAATCCCTATGCAAAAGAGACTGAACTGGAGTACAGATGTTATTTATCATATTCAAAATGTGTTTTACTCAATGCTGTCAGTTCAATTACAGAGGAACAAAAGTCTTGATTAGAAATGATGATGTTGTTCAGATGCGCACTGTTAAACCTCAAAAGTACTTGAGATCACTTCTTTCATTCTTCACTATGCAGGAATATCACATCACTGGGATATTTCAGTGGCATATGTCTTTATCATTAAAATTGAATATCAGTACATGTTTATGAGGAGTCCTTAGATGTTAATGCAGTTTAACACTATTGAAGAGGCAAATCACGCCAAAATTGTTGCTATTTTATTTTTCCAATTCCCTATATTATTTTAAGAATTCCCTGCAAAGCTATGAAAACATTTTTTTTTTTTGGAGAAACAATGTCATCTGTTCAATTTAATTTGCCTCTGGAACTGCTGATACACTGAGTTTTTCAGTCCTGATACCATATGAGTAGATAAATGATTTTTCCATTATAAAGCTTTTTTTTATTTTTTATTTCTTATTTCGGTACTCCTATATTGTGCATTGTTTGATATCTGTTAGACACTGATTTTCATGACACTCCTGGATTATGTTTTTGTTGTGCTGCTCTATTAGACCATACCGCCTATTACTCCTACAGTGGCTCTTGTCTCCTCTGTAAGCCCTGCTGTTTTATCCTTTGCTCCCATCAATTTCCAGGAAAAGTCAGCAATCTTTTCCAGTGATCATGATAGCATGTGATTACCATACAAGACTTAGCATGTTAATCTGTTCAAGGATATAAACTTTGAAATTAATAAGGGGGATGGAAAACTGCATTTGTTTTCTTTAGAAAAATGGTGGGATATGATAGCACTATACACATATATACACGGTTAGTAGAAACCGCTAGGTGCTAAGCTGTTCATTAGCAAGAATATTCAACAGACAAGAGGTCCCCCAAGATGTCTGGAAGGAAAGAGTTTTAATTTACATCAAAATTGTGTGTCTGATGGCACTTTATTTCTGATTGGTAAGGATACGTTTGGGAAGGTCAATGACATCATGCACAACATATGACAGGTAGAAATGTCGTGAACTGTCCGCCGAACTGTTCGCGAACTGTCCGCCGGCGAACAATAGCGTGTTCGCGTTGGGCAAACATATCTGATTTCCGGTCCGCCCCCTATACGTCATCATTGAGTAAACTTTGACCCGGAACCTCACAGCCAGCAGACACATTCCACCCAATCAACAGCAGACCCTCCCTCCCAGGAAGTGTCTGCTGACTGTGAGGTTCCGGGTCAAAGTTTACTCAATGACGTATAGGGGGCGGACCGGAAATCGGATATGTTTGCCCAACGCGAACACGCTATTGTTCGCCAGCGGACAGTTCGCTAACAGTTCGGCGGACAGTTCGCGACATCTCTAATGACAGGCTTGTTTGGCTTGGTTTTCTACTTGCATGCATTGCTGGCATTCCTTTCACATGTCCTGGGTCTTAGGATTCCTGCAGTCTGGTCTTAAATAGGTAGAAACTCATGGTAAATGAGAAAAGGGGAGTATCCCAGGATAAACTGGCCAATTTCATATTCTTACTGACGGAGAGAATTGATGGTTTTAGAGTTAATGACCAAATTTAAGGATGGATTGGCAGCTAGTCTGATGAATATGCAGATTCTCAAGGATGTTACAGAAGCTGAAATATGACAGCTATGTGCCTTATTGTTAAAAATAGTCACTCTGAGCACCATCTCACTAAACATGTTAATTTAAACCACATATTACATGGACACATTTACATAAACAAAATAATCATTTAAGGTAATCGAAATTAACATAATTTCTAAAAAGATAATGTAACCCTAAAGACATTCTGCATTAGAAAGTTGGAGCAGGGGTGAATAACGAGGACAAGCAAAGGATGTTCACATATACAGAACACATAAATGGATCAGCGCTAATTAACCAAACAGTAGGAAGGCAGCAACCCTAAAAAGGGGATCCCTCTCAACATGTTTAGCAAAATCACAAAGAATAACACAAAAGAAGGGGAGGGCTGTGCTACATATATACTCAAAAAACAGAAAAGATCAGCCGTGTTGAATACAATAATTAATACAAGCTATATATATATATATATATATAGATATAGATATAGATATAGATATAGATATATATATATATATATATATATATATATATACACTTTTGTAGGTGAGAACCAGATTTCCAGTTAAATCTTAAAGAGACACTATAGCCACCAGAACCACTACAGCTTAATGTCGTGGTTCTGGTGTCTATAGACTGTCAGGCTGAGCAATGAAACAGTGTTTACACTGCTGCCTAGAAGCAACTCTAGTGGCAGTCATTCAAACGGTCACTAGAGGTGCTTCCTATTTCAGTGCTGCACTGTGTGCAACTCTGACATTCAGCGTCTCAATGCTCTGCAGAACGCTCTCCTGAGATATGCCTGGATTCATTGCAACTAAATGAGGAGATGCTGATGCTAAGGTGAACAACAAGGAGACACTGAAAGAGGAATGAAAAAGTAAACTTTGATGCAGGAGATAACTCTGTTACAGAGGTTGGTTGAGGTTATGAAACATGTGAATAGGAAAGTCCACAGAAGAAGCTGGTGGTCATTTAACTGTTGTATTTACTTCTGGTACCACATGAATAAATGGTGAAAATATATACAAGTTAATATCTGAAATTGCAGTTTATCTTACCGTTCTTTTAGACAGTCATACTTTTTTTTTTTAGATTGTGTTTATGGAATGTATGTCAATATAGTTTATGCTTGAATCACTGGACAGTTTTGTCTTTGAGTTCTACGCTTTTTGTATAGCTAGGTTAAATGAGAATAAAATGTAATGATAAACATATTCATAAAGTAGTAATGTGGAATAAGAAGCCAGGAGGAGGATTAGATAGTTGAGAGCGAACAACTAGACAAGACAGTACACTTTTGTTATGAAGAACAATCACATAGAAGAAGTGTCCTATTCGTATTAATGTAGGACAGCATTTGTAATATGTTAGAGAGTTTTTCTTCTTTTCTTCTTAGTATCACATTCTCCCTTTGAGAATAGAGCCTACAGAAGTAGCCTAACAATGTGAGCTCCTGCAAAGGCAGTGAAGTAATTATTATTTACAATGTTATAGTGTGCTTTAAATCTAAAATGTATAATATATATACAGTGGCATACATACCGGGTACCCGCCGCCATGTGTTGCTGCCCTGGCCGCACAGTATAATTGCCAGGGCCACACTGGAAGGGGTCCTTCGGGTCGCCAATGCTGTTAGGGCCACCCGATGGAAATGAATATCATCATCAGAGTGGGCCCGGTAACAGCGTGACCGGGCCCCCTCTGATGATGTCAGATGTTGGGAGGAAGTGACGACCGTGGTCACTCCTCCCAGCAACCACGAGGAGCAGCGCAGGAGGAAGCAGAGGCAGTCAGAGTGGGAACTCTGACTCCCATCAACCTGAGCCACTGGACCCCAGGGAAGTCAC
The DNA here is from genome assembly GCA_933207985.1 of Pelobates cultripes. Lineage (NCBI taxonomy): Eukaryota > Metazoa > Chordata > Amphibia > Anura > Pelobatidae > Pelobates > Pelobates cultripes. The sequence continues at coordinate 215,277,602 of OW240916.1, read as the reverse complement.
CCTCCTACACTTAAAAGGTAGGTAATAGGTGTGTGACTAAAATATTTTGCATGTGTGTGTTAGTGTATGTGTATGTCTCTGTATGTGTCTGTGTGTGTGTCTATGTATGTGTCTGTATGTATCTGTGTGTGTGTGTGTCTCTGTGTATGTGTCTGTATATATGTGTGTGTGTCTGTATGTATGTATGTGTGTCTGTATGGGGTGGCGGGGGGTTGATGGGGTGGGGGTGGCGGGGGGTTGATGGGGTGGCGGTGGCGGTGGGTGGGGGACGGATGGAGTTGCCCCATGGATCAGTTTTGCACCTGGGCCCCATGGATTGTGTGCATGCCACTGTAAATATACACAATATTATACCCCTCTAAAATTGGAATACTCTCAGGTCCTAGGAACATAGCCATGCACAACTGATTACACATATAGCATTGGTAAAATAATTTTAATATGGTATTTTGTTTGGTAATTCTTTAACGCTAACATGAATTTGCACCCATACATTGCACACATAAGGTTTTAAACATATTTCTTAAACATTTTTATAAAATAGTTGTAGAGACAGACAGCTTGAGATAGACAGATAGGTTGATGGATTGGTTGATGGATTGATCGATAGATATATAGATAGGGTATGTTTTACAAGGTCATTGATATTATCCCTGAAACAACAGGCTTGTTTCATTATGTTTTCTGGGCTGTTTTTTCCTGCAGTCACATCACCCAGGCAGTGTTTCACCATCCCCTTTCTGCCAAGTAACATACCAATAAAAGACATGTACACTATTCATAGCTTAACTAACGTTTCAACCATTTTGGTTCTTATATGTGCAGAAGACAATAAACTAACTCAGAAAAAGGATGAAAGAACTACGAGATCTACATTTGTGATAAAACACCCAAGATGCCTGTAGCAAGCCAGTTTTTGGAAGTAGGAAACCAAATTACCAATATTGAGATACACATCCATGACACACTTTTCCTCCAGAGATTTTATGAGAAAAATCTACTACATTGTTCCTTTGCTAAATATTAATATTTGCATTTCATTCCTTTTTAAATTGATTTAGTTTAGTTTGTTAGTAGCTTTTTTCCTTAATATTTAATGCATAGTTTATTTATTCATGTTAGGCTCTATTAGTATTGGTTGTTATACTATTAATTTTGTTTTGTGTTTGATTCACAGTATTACATTACTTTGCAAAAGTATTCAGACACAGTAATGTGGATGCAAAATAATGAAGCATTGCAGTTTCTTGTAATACCTATCTTATTTAACTAACAGAAATTTGTAGTGATGAGCTTTCTGGGGATTCTCCCTGTATCAAAAATTATTTTAAGGCAACATTGGCTTTAAAATAATATTGCATAAAAAAGGTAAATTATGCAAAATATGCAAAGGTAAAATATGCTTAAGAAATCATTTAATCATAAAAATAACAACAACAAAAAAAACAACAAAAAAATTTAAAGGATAACACCGGAGATCCGAAAGATATTCCTGAGGAAGTCCTGATGGACGAAACGCATTGGATTTACAGATTTTGGACTTGTATTTGTATTTTATTTGGGCTTTTTTATCCATTCTATGGGGGTTATCATATTCATCTGCAGCTGATATATTTCTCCTGCCTTTGATCCACCTGAAGTGGAAACATGCTCATAAATTTTAAGCTTTTGTAAGTTCATTCTCTTATTAATAACTTTTTCAGTCAAACAATACTAGACTATTTTATCTGTTCTTTTTATTCTTATATACACCAAGAGGAATACCAATTAAAAGTGGAGAATAAGTTATACAGAGATATCGTAGTAGTGGGATAGGCTAGCATGGAATTTTTTTTTACCTTGTGAGTTTTCTCCCACTCTTTCCCTTAATTATGTGTGTTACAACTGTATTACTCTATGTATAGCTTGTGTTCTCTATTAAAGATATTCTTATTTGATTTAGATATTGTATAGTACCTAACCCACCATCCTGTTTATATGTATTTTTACACATTTTGTTTTTACTTTAAATTTCACATTTTTTTGCTGTTACTTCAATGTGTTGGGAACTCCTCCACATTCATATATACTTTTTAAATGTTGTAATCGCTTCTTAACTTGCCATATTCTACTCACACCTGCCACGTGCACAGGACCATATAAAGAGCCCATTGGGCATGGTGCTGGCCCTGAGCATGTAATTATTGCAGGTTTTAAGAAACTGCAATAATTATCTGCTATGGTTAAATCCACCTTTAGTGGCTATCTACCAGAGAGTAACTTTTGGGCTGTTAGACCTATGCATGAGGACGTCCAGCATGACTCAAAATAATGCTTTCCTATTGGGAAATCCTAATCCCAGCGCCAGGATTTGTGGACTCTGAGCAAGGTGAGCTTAAAAATCTTCTAAGCTAGTTCATATATATATTACAAAATATACTGTACCATTGGAGTTCTTTTTCTACTTTTTTTCTACATATCCACATTTGGGGACCCACTCGATGGATGGTGGCATGCTACCATAATGGTATAAAGGCATTGATTACAGAACCAGTAGTTACAGGCTCTGATCCATATGAGTTGATCTTATCATTTATTACCTCAGATTCCATGTGTATTACCATCTACACTAAATATTTGCTTTTTGTTTCCTTCTTGTATGTACTCACTGTTTACCTGTGATACACCATTCCTTTAAGTGTAAATATAAATGCACTTGCATTTTTTAGTGCTCCACTTTATTACTTTTTGTCACATTTGTATTTTATCTGTGTGTGGGCATAGGGGTATTTAAGTGTTCTGAGCTGCTATATCACTTTTAGAATTTTAAGCGCTTAAAGGATCACTATAGGGTCAGGAACACAAACATGTATTCCTGACCCTATAGTGCTAAACCCACCATATAGGTGGCTTCCCCCCCCCCCCAAGCCCCTTAAAAGTTAATAAAACTCACCTTACTTCCAGCGCCGAGGGGTCCGCCGGTGCTGGTTCCGCACCCTTTATGACATCATCAAAATGGCCGATTTTTAGCCTATCCAATATTTTACCATAGGGAAAGCATTGGATTTGCTAGAATCGGCACGGGGGCATGGCCAAATGCCATTTTGGCCAATCAGGACCTCCTCATCTCTATGAGGAAAATTCAGCGTCTCCATGCAGAGCGTGGAGACGCTGAATGGCAGGGCTGCTTACTGTGCAGCCCTGAGCCAGGAAGCACCTCCAGTGGCCATCTGAGTAGTTGTCACTTGGAGGTGTCCCTATGGGAAATGTAAGCACTGCCTTTTCTCTGAAAATGCAAATGCCTTTTCTCATGAAAATGCCTGAAGGGAGCTATTATACTCACCAGAACAACTACATTAAGCTGTAGTTGTTCTGGAGACTATAGTGTCCCTTTAATTACAACACAATTACAACACATTTTGCTTTTTGGAGTAACTATTTTCTTTTTGCATAATGATTATATCTTTATTGAAATGATAGTAAACATATCAAATAATTTCCTACTAAATGTGGCAGAAAATGACGCTGTAATTGACTGTATCAGTGAGCTAGGTGAGCCTCAAAATGTTCATGAATCATTAATAATTTGACAAACCTGGATGACCAACTGTTTCTCATTAGCCAATGATTTCCATATTACAATCAGTTCCATTTCCTTGTTTTATGTTACAGTACCTTAATCATCCATCATTAAACACCTATTCTTACAATGCCTTTTGGCCAAAATATGTTTCCTGGGTGTGAAACAGAAACATTAATTTCAGTGAATATTTTCTTCATTTCTCAGTAACATCCCTTTATCACACCTGTGACACTTTGCACCAATTCATTAGGTTACACCCTCACAAATGAACTAATAATCCTCTAAAATAGACATTTCCACATTGTAAAATATATTATTTCTATTTGATGGTTTTCCTTGCCAATAAATAGACTTGTATTAATGACTTGTGGTGCTTTACAATGAAGGGCTGCTCCGAATGTTAAACTCATTTCACTTTAAATCATCCACTCTACAGAATTAATCACATCATCAGCTGCTGGAACAGACACTTTGGCTTTTTCTACTGTCATTCTGCCTCTCAAAGGTAATTCATTTAATGATATAAATGGCAATAATATTAACAGCATCTATCTATGGACAAGAAATTCTTCCAAAAAATAGAATTTCTCTTCATAGTCATATTCATGTTTTTATTTGTGGACAGCTGTCCATAGATTAATGGAACAATATTTTACCTTTTTTTAATTCACACTGCAGAAATTCATTAAAACAGCTCACAATTCACCTGTTTCCAACTTTTCAGAAAGCTCATTATTAACTTTTACATTGCCAGAAAGGTTTCCACTGATTGTTGCATATGCCTCTGGAAGAAGGTGCAGGAAGGAAACAGTAAAAAAAAATGTTGGATAGCGTCCGTCATAATTAAACCTAAGCAAAGGGTACTGAAATGATTTGGCAAAGATGTCACAAATTATTTATTCTTTTACTATTCTGGCATACAGTAAATCCTCCTATTAAATCCAATTTCAAATAAATACTATGGGCAAAGTCATCACAAGGGTAAAACCTGCTCAAATATGCAAACCACAAGATATCTGTGGCTTGAAGAGCTTATATTTTAATAATGCTTATCCTTGTTAACACATAACAGTCCTGAATGGGTGGATACATTTGTGTGTATGTGTGTACTTCTAGCATTACTAATTTGTGACTCCCTACGAGAGATGATGACTGTGCCAACTGCCCCCTAATAAATTGACTTTGAGACTCCTGTCTGAATGAATATTTTTGAACACTAGTTAGACATTGAATAATTAAAACATTGAAACTTAGTATTCAATATCATGTTTTGGGATGTGTTTCTCTGTTATGTATTTTATTTACAGGGCTGGGGTACAAGCATAATGCACAGTTAGGTAGCATAATCGTTATTGTTATCACATAACAATATAAGAGGTTGATTTCTGCATCGTTGATTTATTTGTGTTACATCATGCCACAGTGTGATATCCCATGTGTTGTTCATCTGAGTTTATATTTACATTAATTTAAGATCTGCTAAGGAACATATGACTGCTGAAAATACAACTTGAGTAATTGTATTACAACTGTAATATATATATATAGCACTCCAGGGACTTGAAATAAGACTTAACTTTTATTACCTTATTTTAAATAAAAATGTAAATGTTTCAGCTTGATTCCCAGAAATTAACATTCTGATAACTTTAAACACAGGTTCACCTGTCATATGTTTATTAAGACATTGATGCTCTGATCCCTATGTGCAGGCATCTGTCCTGGCACCCATCCATTTTCAAGAACAAAGGATTACTGTGTCAAAGAAACCTGGCATTTATTGTCTACTGAAAACAAACTTGGTACTGCTTAAGCTGATTGATAATAAGGTTACCTTGATTTAATTTTACTTCCTCGCAATTATAACCTTTTTACCTAGCATGACCTATGACAGAAATGTATTTTTAACTTTGGTCAAAAAGTTAAGTTGAATATTTTGTTTCCCTTAGTCTTGATTTTTGAATGGAAATTAATAATAAATTACTGTGCCCTAGTTTACTGAATCAAGATTTTTTTTTTTTATATTTCACTCGGCTGACACAATGACAAATATATTTTGTGCGAGCACGCACAGAAACAATCATCAACGTTGGCAAGGAAAACATTGAATGAGGATATAAAACCAGGCTTTGGTAATTCATAAAGTTTAAAGAATTCTGAAAAGTATTTTGAAATATTTTGAACAGAACATATGAGGTTTTCTAATAGTGTCCCCTGTCTAGTGGAGACATTTGAGATATACAAGGCACCAATTTGAATCGTGCATCATCATTATTATTTAATGGTTTAATCTCCTAAAGACCAATGATAGTCTATACAGGTGGTAGGCAACTTTCATCACTCCAGATATTGTGGATTACCTCTATCCTGGTGCTTTGCCAGTAGTATGCCTTTAAGAGCACTATGGGAGATGTAGTCCACAACATTTGGAATGTCGAAAGGTTGCCTTCCCATGGAAAATACTATCAAATTAATTTGTTTTTTAAGAATCCTGTTTCAAAATTGAATTACCAATTGAATTGCATTCTGTTAAGTTGAATAGAGGTGCTAACATTAAATAACTGGAACATTCAATTTTGACATATAGTATACAGGGCCATATTTTAGGTAACAGTAGGTAAGGTAGGCAAGTAGGTTTTGTGAAAAATAATTGCTAAAGTAGATTTACAGTACATTTTTCATAAACTTTCCCTAATGTGGAAATCTGACAGTCTTCCCTAGCATCTGCCATGGCTGCTTGACAGAGGACTGACTTCCAAGAGAGTTTTTAGGAACTTAGAAGCATGTCACATTTGTACAGACAGCATATATACATGTGTTTGTTTGTTTTTTAAATTTAACGTTTGTGACAATTAAAGTGGCACTGTAACCCCTGTAATATTTTTTATGAAATACTCATATTGACTGTATTGGAATTTCTTTGAAATTCCAACCAAGTCAAAAGATATACTGAGAAAAACTAGGGACTACTTTGTCTAAGTATGTTTCCTACGCCTGACACTTTTAGAAGTGTCAATCGCCCAGCCATCACCAGTGGCTGTAGGGAATTGGCTTTGTCTGTGGTGGATCCCGCAGTCTCGTGGGATCTTCCATAGACCTTAATGTTGTACTCTCGTGTATGAGCGAAGATACAGCTGTGATACCGGCACCTGGCCCTGAAGTGCCAGGAGCAGAAGAGGACCGGCAAGAATATGATAGCGACGCCCGTAAGGGACAGGTTAAGGTAAGTTATTACTTGCCATAACAATTGTTCAGTATCAAGCTCATTGTATTAGTTTTGTCTTCGCAAATATAGCCCTTAGTGTTATCAAAAATGTTCTGCTTGTTACGACACTTTTTGTCATGCCACTGCTTACACTCTATAGGGATCCACCATAGAAATTAATTATAGTTAAACAATAGCACCCAGGGGCATGAGCTGACAGCAATAATACTTCCTAAAAATATAGAACAATTAGTTCCCTTAGGTTTAACTTGTAGTTAAATTTACTAAACTCAGAGATATTCAGCAATATTGCAAATAAAGTATATTATTTTCAAAAAAAAAAAAATGTTAGTAGTTTGTATTCCAAAATAATGCTTTAGGACATAACTGTGTTTTTTCTGTTTCACTTTACCTGCAGAGCACAGCATGACAGTCAATTGAAATATACAAACAATGCAAAAATTTCTACTTTCTTGTGAAATAAGTTTGGAGGCTGGGTAAAATTCCCCATAGATCTGTTTTACTGCAAGAAAAACAGCCACACAATCGCATCCCTGCTTGTTTGTATTCTTAAAAGAAAAGGTCATCTTGAAGAGAATAGAGATATCGAGCTCTTCTTTCAGACTATAGAAATGATCCCTTTAGAAATGGCCTCATTCCCTGTATGAGGAAACCTTGTCTTATCTTGAACGTTATTTTTTCATTTCAGGGAAAAACTCTGATTCCTCTGTGTTTTCTTACACAGTAACATGTTTAGGTGGAAAAAAAACAACTCCTATGGCTTATTGAGGCCGAGACTCTGAGATCCAAATTGTTACATCAGTCAAGTAAAATGCTAAAAATAAAGTTTTGCAAAGATAGATAAAACAGAAAAAAGAAGCAAGGTAAATTCAAATGTTCTATATATAATCTAAGTATGTTTAAATCTTTCAAAAATGCTTAGAATCTCTCAAACAGATTTAAAAATAGTTTTAAAACTTGTTTTAAAAGGTAGTACAAACAAGGTTGGTCTTAAGCCATCAGACTCTTGTGATATACCTACACATACGTATTGATTATCATAATATACTGTTAAATTATTAAATTAAAGTTACAGTTGTAAATCACACACACATAAAATTATCTGACAGAGCTTATTTACTGAACTCTTTTTTTTGTGTGAATTAAAGCCTCAGTAATTTAATGTTAATAGTTGTATTTGTTGAAATAGAGCCTCAATATTATGGTTTTGGATATGATTTTTAAATGATTTATAATAATATAAATTATTTTATATGATTTTGTTTAATGTATAATAATATTTTTCAAAATCATTTTAAACGTGTATTACAAATATTAAATAATTTGAAACCATTATCCAACAATATTAAACTAAAATCCAAACCGCAAAACTTAAGTTAAAATTAATAAGCTGTGCTATGAGTGTTTTTACAAAAAGCCATCCTAGCCTCGATTTTGCAATTTGGATTTAATTTGCTTAGTTTAAAGTCTAGTGAATAATCTTGTTAGTTTTACTGTTAATGATAATATCCAATCAAGGAGCACAACCATTAATGTGATTTTTTTTTTTATTATTAGATAGGTACAAAAAAGATTGATATCTCACAATGCATATAAAAAAAAAGATCAAAACATGACTCACATGCTGATAATATAAAACATTATCAGAGGTTCTATGATAACATCCAAGCAAGATAATGTCAGGATTACAAGTTGATCCAGCATACAGTACTGTGTCACACCTAGGACTAAGGATAACGTATGACCGGACCTTAGAATGGCTGGACTTAACGTCTACAAGAATAGTCAAAATACTTGCCAAGGTCAGGGACAGAGAATCAGACACAAAGATGAGGGAAAGCCAAAAGTCAAGGATGCCAGATATCAGGGAAGTCAAAACAAAGCCAAAGTCAAATACCAGAAAATCACTCTCGGATAACCGTAGGCATGAAACCACGACAGGGCGCTGAGCAAGAGGAGAACTGCACTTTAAAATTGTGAAAAGAAGATACTTCTTGAACCATGAAGTATCTCCTTTTCATGGTTGTAAAGTGCTGAAGAATATCTTGGCTTTTTTATAAAATGCAAGTAATAATAATGACACCTACACCACACAGACAAACACTTTTACACCACAATGACCATGCACATCGGTCAAAAGAATTTACAATCTATGAAGATTTTGAAGTAGATAGTCTATTTTGTTATGTGTTTTTTCCAAGGACACTAACTGGTCTGATCAGGATTCAAACTAGTTCTCAAGGTCTAGTGCAGTGACATTTCCACTACTCTAACCAGCTGGTATTGTGGAATTGCAATGCTTCTATGTATACAGTGTGGTGGGATGTAGTAGTGTTTCACATTATTAAGTGTTAGTGTGGGGTAGTAGTGATGTAATAGTGCTTCTCTGTGTAGTGTCCATGTGATGTAATAGTGATCCTCTGTGTAGTGTCAGTGTAATGCCACAGTGTTTCTCTTTGTGCCATGTGAATTCATTCGTTTATAGGTGTGCAATATCAGTGTAGTAGTGTTTGTATCTGTGTTCAGTGTAAGTGCCATGACTTCTCCAGGGCTGCACCGTTCCTGTGGAACTCACTTCCCTCCTCCGTTAGATGCTCATCGAGTCTCCACTCCATCAAAAAATCATTAAAAACCCATTTCTTCATAAAAGCGTATCAATTAAACTGTTAATAGCTCCCGACTGATTCCACTCTTGCAACTGTCATTAGTCTAATACTATCCTTACCTTTTGTGTCACTTTATCCCACTCCTTCTAGCATGTAAGCTCACTGAGCAGGACCCTCAACCCCTCTGTTCCTGCGTATCCAACTTTTTTTCTGTTGCTCTATATGAAAGATGCAATAAATCTCATAATGCCACAACAGCAATTACAAGCATTTTAGATTACAGAGATAAGCAGGTTGCATAAGATGTGCAGATGCTTCCTAAAATACAATGTTGTGTGGCAGCATGAGGGTATAGCACATTTTTGTAAGTAAGGAACCCACATTACATATTTCTCATTACCAGTAGCCTTAATCCTGTAGTCGGTCTGCAGCTTGTCCCCTTCCCTCCATGTACAGATGACCTCATACTCGTGGTGGGCATACGTTTTGTGAATCGCGAGGAGCTACCTGGCAGTGTACTGTGACCTCAGCCAGCTCTAGGTGAAAGCAGACAGTTCTTCCACTGAACCAACACTTTCAGCTGGTATCCCTGCCGCTTGCAGGGATAGAGTGGAGTTCATCTGAGCAGTGAGTGTGTGTGACTTTAGAAGTGCAATTGTGAGAGGTGTCAATGTGAGTGTGAAGCAGGGGTGTATGTATGTAGAATGTAAGCCTGTGGGTGTATTAGAAATTTTTCGCAGGGTCTGTGTGAATGAGGAGTGTAATTAAAACATGTGTCAAAGTGTATGTGAGGTTTATTTATATGGTGCAAGTGTTTTTTGTGTATCTGTTTTAATTCCCCCACCTCATTTTGTGCCCCTTTCACCATGCTCCACCACTTTTGTCTTTATATCACCCACATACTTGTTTCCACATTATCTCCTCTATTGTCTGCCACACTTTGCCTCCCCATCACCCTCCTGTGACTCTCTACTGTGACCATCACAAATGTTACATATCACACTCCCTTTTACAAAGCACTTCACTTGTGCCTTAGCCACATTTCTATCCTATCCCTGACAATTTTCTAACCCAAAAATGTAATCTTGTGCCCCTTTTCAATAACCCCACATGTCTATACAAAGCCATGATTTTCTCCCTCTGATTGCTCCCCTACATCTCTTCCACGGTCTGCTCCTTACATTGTTCTCTTCTTTCCATGGCACTCCTTGCCTCTCTTTTGTTCTTCTATTGCTTTCACCAACTTTTCTCTCCCCATTTCTCCTTTTACCTCTCTCTGCTCCTTGATGTCTCCCCCCATCTTCCCCTTTTTATTTGATCTCACCTTCACCAATCTCTGTACCGCCTCTAATCTTATGACTTAAAGGTAGGCAGACAATGTAATAGAGCAAAAAGAAACAATGTCTGTGTACACCCACCACAGTGTAAAAGTGCTTAATTTATATCAACAGAAAGAAACTTTCCTGTATAGGATAAGATTTCCAATAGTATCCCAAAAGACTTCCTCTTGTCTTCCACACAATATAAGTAAAAAAAGGGGGATGATCTGCTGAATAAAACAACATAGCGTATAACTGTGTATAACGGCAAATTGTAAAAGTTGTGTTCAGAAATGGCCACTCAAACTTTTGCTGAAGTTTGCAAGCCTTGAATATTTTCCTTTTCAAAATAGGAATTCCAAATCCTCTGTCTGAGTTAAAATCTCCATAGATGTATTAGCGTATATGTGCTCAGGAAAGAAGTATATATAAAAAAATATAAGATGCACATTCAAAGTGAAGTACAAAAAAAGTATTTAATAACTTACATCAAGATATAAAATCATCAGTGTAGTCCGTCTATGTCACCACCAGGGGTCCTACGCGTTTCATCCAACCAAATAGGACTTCCTCAGGGACTTGTATGGTGTGTGATCAACAGGTACAAATAAACAATGAACAATAAAATTTCCCTCCCTCCCCAGTTCTTATATATCCCTCAGTGTCCACATAATGAATAATCTTTTACAGGTGTCTCTTCTCTGTTATCCGGGCTGATTTCCCAATATTATGACGTCATCACATCCGACGTCCGATGACGCGTGCGTTCCAGCATGCGTTCCTTTGCCGAAACCCGGAAGTTAGTTGAGAGTTTCTATATTGTTACTCACTGCTCGATCTCAGCCAGGCATATATTTATAGTTTAGTGGAAACAGGGAACAAGAGGAATGGGTAGTAAATATTTCAATCTGCATCAAACAAGTTTAAGAATTAAAAATAAAAATAAATTATCATTGTTCTCATTACCTATATTGTTAAAGTGCATACATATAGATAAAAATAAAAATAAATACAAAAAATATATTAAAAAATGTATATAAAAATTATATATGAAAATTAAATATAAACAATTATATATAAAAAAATATATATATAAAAAATATACAATTTTCTTTCAAGAGCACAAATATTCATAAAGTGAACAGAGGTGCAATACCCAAATGTATGTTGCATTCTTCCCATTGCTTTTTATTACGAAATATAGACCATGTGAGTGGTTTTTGCAGAAACCATATTAGAAGGAATACTTTCTCCACTCTATATAATTATAATGTTATAAATCTATATTTGAAAATTATATTATGTATTCATTTAATTTTCATATAAGGGAGAGAGAGGAGGTTTTTACAACTTGCCTCCACAATTTCTTCCAACTTCAAGGAATGCCATTTATAAATTTAAAAATTCTGGACAATTTGCCTATTATAAATGTAATAGAGCAGCAGGATGCTAGCAGAATGCTTGGTTGTATAGGGAGAGGTATTAGCAGTAGAAAGAGGGAAGTGCTCATGCCATTGTACAGAACACTGGTGAGACCTCACTTGGAGTATTGTACACAGTACTGGAGACCGTATCTTCAGAAGGATATTGATACCTTAGAGAGAGTTCAGAGAAAGGCTACTAAACTGGTTCATGGATTGCGGGATAAAACTTACCAGGAAAGGTTAAAGGATCTTAACATGTATAACTTGGAGGAAAGACGAGACAGGGGGGATATGATAGAAACATTTAAATACATAAAGGGAATCAACACAGTAAAGGAGGAGACTATATTTAAAGAAGAAAAACTACCACAACAAGAGGACATAGTCTTAAATTAGAGGGGCAAAGGTTTAAAAATAATATCAGGAAGTATTACTTTACTGAGGGTAGTGGATGCATGGAATAGCCTTCCAGCTGAAGTGGTAGAGGTTAACACAGTAAAGGAGTTTAAGCATGCATGGGATAGGCATAAGGCTATCCTAACTATAAGATAAGGCCAGGGACTAATGAAAGTATTTAGAAAATTGGGCAGACTAGATGGGCCGAATGGTTCTGATCTGCCGTCACATTCTATGTTTCTATGTTTCTGTGTTTAATCTCTCTAATATTCCTTTTCCTCTATCTAACCACTGTGACAAACTCTCCTCTCCAAGTGAGTTTGCCACGAGCTCCTGGAGGAGCCTGCTTGCCAGCCTCCTGCTCAAAGACTATGGGCCCTGCAGGGAAACCTGTAAAAGACTACCAAACTTGACCGACTGTTAGCACTGATTTCCCTGGAACTGTCTTGTGCATAGGACCATGTGCATGGTTGATCAAAACTATGACGTCCAGGAAATTCCTGAACTCCTGAACCTATCTGGGTGATTTTTGGATATGTTGTTCACCCAGATCGGTGCTATCAGGGGTTTCATGTGTTTTAAAGGTACTTTTGGGGTTTCATAACATTGTATGTTTTTCTGTGCTTGATCATTGGGTTAGATTAGTACAGTTCCTGATTCAATTATCTCCCAAGCACAGAGGAGGGATTCTATTGTTTTTGTATGGGAGTGTCTCACTGTATGACTCTGTTTTTATTGGTTTATTCACTTTGTGTCCCTGTGCCCAACAAGGTCCACCTTGGTGTCACCCTTGTTGGGAAACTTGCATAAAAAGCCAGTGTGTCTCCATTAAAATTCTATTCCAGCTTACACTCTAAAACTGTGTGTCGTCCTGTAATTGGAGGGAAAGACGATTTACTCCTCTGTCTGCTGTTCCAGCTTGCAGGGGATTCAACGGGGAAAGTCCTTGTAAGTACTAGAGCTAATTCCCCAATTGGCTCCAGGAAGGAGCGGTATCAGGGCTCCAGTCAAGCCACAGGGACTATGGGCAGAAGTGCTGCTGTTTGTCCCCTGATCCAGCTAGGAAGCAGTCCTTGGCTGAGGTACCCAGCTGAGGTACCCATCTACTGACTTTTGACATCGGCATGCCTAAGACCCAATTGACACCACCATCTGAACATCAATCTCACAGAAACCTCCAATGTCTTGACCTAGAGCATTTCTCCACTAATCTCCAAACTCTCCTTTTACCTATCTCAAACCTCACCTATCCTAGCTTTGCAACCTCCTTCTACAATTCCACCCTCTCCTCTCAACTAGACATCATGGCACCTCCTACATTTAAACGCAGCAAGCACCCCAAACAACAACCTTGTCACACCAAGCTGACTTGGTATCTCCAAAAATGCTCCAGAACTGCTGAATGCTGTTGGAGAAAGTCTCACTGTGCATCTGACTTTCTCCACTATAAATGTATGCTGTGCTCATACAGCTTGGCTCTTTCCTCTGCAAAAGTAAATTACTTCAATACCCTCATAACCACACTCTCCCGCAAACGCAAACGACTATTTCACACATTTCACAAGCCCTATTGTTCCTCCTCCACCTACTAACTTGACAGCCTTAGGCTTTGCAACTCACTTCACTGACAAGAGCTCTACAATCAGGAAAGAGATTTCTCATCTTTCTTCTTCCCCTTACAATACTTCCCCTATCCTCACTCCCTCTGCTGTTCTATGTTCATTCGCACCCGCTACAGCGGAAGAGTTTTCTGATATGCGTCCCAACGCCTGTTCCCTAGATCCAATTCCCTTGCATCTCATCCGTACTCTGTCTTATTCTCTTTCCCTACTTCTCACTAAAATTCTCAATCTATCTCTCTCCTCTGGCATATTTCCATCGCCCTTCAAACATGCAACTGTAACCCCAATTCTAAAGAAGCCCAACCTTGACCCTAACTCCCTGTCCAACTACCGTCCTATCTCGCTACTGCCTTTTGCATCCAAGATCCTTGAAAGACTCTATATAATTATATGCGAGATTGACAGACTCCCTCGAGTCCAATTCTCTGCTAGACCTGCTTCAGTCTGGTTTCGGCGCTAAGCACTCTGTAGAAACGGCACTGACCAAAGTATCCAATGATCTACTCGCTGCAAAATCTTATGGTCACTACTCTATCTTAATTCTCCTTAACCTTTCTGTGGCTTTTGACACTGTTGATCATCAACATCTTCTTCTCATCCTCAGCAGTATCAGTCCATAAGATATTGCTCTCTCCTGGTGCTCCTCCTACCACTCCCAGCGCTCGTTCAGTGCTTCTTTCTCTGGCTCTATTTCTACTCCTCTCTGTTGGTGTCCCCCAAGGTTCAGTTCTTGGTCCCCTACTGTTCTACATCTATACTGCCTCCCTTGGTAAACTCATTAGCTCCTTTGGCTTCCAATATAATTTCTATGGGGATGACACGCAAATCTATCTTTCCTCTCCTGATCTCTCCCCGTCCCTCTTGACTAGTGTCTCTGACTGCCTCTCTGCTATTTCTAACTGGAAGGCTGCCCACTTCCTTAAACTAAACTTGACCAAAACTGAAATTCTGGTCTTTGCTCCCTCAAGTATTGCTACTCCTGTGTCTGTCTCCCTCCAAGTCAACGGTGCTACCATCAGCTCCACCACGCAGTCTTGCTGTCTAGGTGTTCTTTTTGACTCTGACCTCTCCTTCACTCCTCATGTTCAGTCTGTTGCCAAATCCTGCCGCTTCCATCTCAAAAACATTGCGCGCGTCCGACCCTACTTAACGCCAGATGCGACTAACGTGCTGGTCCATTCCACTGTCCTTTCTCACTTTGACTACTGTAATACACTTCTCAGTGGTCTTACGTACTCCCAAACTTGCACCGTTGCAGTCCATAATGAAGGCGGCGGCAAGGCTCATCTTCCTGTCCGCCCGCACCACCCACACCTCATCCTTCTGTCAGCCCCTACATTGGCTTCCTGTAAGATATAGGGCTCAATTTAAAATTCTGGTACTTGATTTCAATTCTCTACATAATGCTGCTCCCACATATCTATCCTCCCTAATAAACAAGTATGTCCCGTCTAGGCCCTTACGCTCTGCTGAAGCCTTACATCTATCTTCTGTCCGTAGTCTCACCTCTGATGCTCGCCTTCAAGACTTCTCGAGGGCTGCACCGTTCCTGAGGAACTCACTTCCCTCATCCGTTAGATGCTCACCCAGTCTCCACTCCTTCAAAAAATCATTACAAACCCACTTCTTCATAAAAAATTTATCAATTAAACTGTTAATAGCTCCCGACTGATTCCTCTCTTGCAACTGTCATTAGTCTAATACTATCCTTACCTTTTATGTCACTTTACCCCACTCCCTCTAGCATGTAAGCTCATTGAGCAGGGCCCTCAACCCCTCTGTTCCTGTGTGTCCAACTTGTCTGGTTACAACTACATGTTTGTTCATCCACCCACTGTAAAGCGCTGCAGAATTTGTTGGTGCTATATAAATAATAACATAATAATAATAATAATAATAATTTCCTAGCTCCCTCCTGCTCACCGATGTCTCCCCCCATCTTCCCCTTTTCTCTTTCTACCTTTCACTGCTCCATGTTGTCTCTCCCCATCTTCCCCTTTTCTCTATCTACCTTTCACTGCTCCATGTTGTCTCTCCCCATCTTCCCCTTTTCTCTTTCTACCTCTCACTGAACCCTGATGTCTCTCCCCATCGTCCCCTTTTTATTTCCTATATCTCTCCCCATCTTCCCCTTTTCTCTTTCTACCTCTCTCTGCTCCCTGATGTCTCTCCCCATATTCATCTTTTTATTTCTTATGTCTCTCCTATCTTCCCCTTTTTATTTCCTATCTCTCTCCTGCATCCTGTTGTCTCTCCCCATTTTCCCCTTTTTATATCCTACCTTTCTCCTGCTCCCTGTGGTAGGCTGCTGCTCCTTCCCCTCGCTGTCCATGAAAGGTGAGAGGAGAGCGCAGGAAGTGATGTCACTTTCTAGCCCCGCCTCTCCCATTACACAGTGCACCACGTGGGACAGGAAGAAGAAGACCTAGCAGACAGAGAGCATGTAATGCTGCCAGGTCTCACTCAGTGGGAGAGAAGAGAGGGGTAATGTGCAGGACAGTAGATTGGTGGGGCCCTGCACTACCTCAGGGGCCCCACAACCTATCAATGGAAGAGTTTTATTTAATTTGGCCGTTCCAGTTGGAGACTTTAATCTCTCCAGCTGGAGCATGGCTGTGCGGCCGGGGGACTGGCTGTCTCGGGCCCTTGGTCCATGACCAATGAGCCCAAGTGGTCAGTCCGCCCCTGTCTATTGCCAACCCGGGCTATGTTCTTCCTCTTGCAATCAGCACCACTCTATTTATAATTCATCAAGATGGTGTGATGGAGCCCAATTTGTATAAGAGCTCTATGCGACCGTACAAATTGCACACCCATTACACTCGCCCTAAGTACAATAACTGTAAAAAGAAAGTCAGTTGATGGAAAGATCAAGAACTAATCTTCAAGCTTTGCTATTATATGTAGGTGGAGTTTTGCTCTGAACTAACAAGTAATGTAAGGTAATTTGGCTTAGTTGTATAGTCATTGAGCAGATGACAGCTTTGCCAAGCTCTCTTTAATTAGTTCATATTTATTTGGAACAGTTCATAATACAAGTCAATATTTATGAGGACTTTGCTTATGAGCAGAACCTTTGGCAAACTCACCAAAACCACATTCCTAGTCAAGTAACATTGAGTTCTGGAAAATAGAACAGCTGTCAATATGTCTTGTATTGACTTTTGTCTGATCCAAACTGCAGAGGGAATCGTTGTTCTCTACTGTCAATTATAATAAAATGTATTTACATCTAGTATTAGTGATTAGCAGATGTAAATATACTCAATAATTTAAAATAGACAAATAGGGACACTTCAATTTTAAAGTGAGGTGTGTGGCCAGGGGCAGGACTGTTCTGAGAAATTTTAGGTGATTTACTAATGACAATATATATAACTAAAATGTAATTAAGAACAATTACAATGTATCTTGTACACACCAACTGATTTCTAAATACATTTATGTAGTTTAAATGAAAAAAAATATGAGTATTGTTCCTGTGGAGCGCTGTTATAAATTCAGACACACTAAATAAATGGAGCTCTTAAAAAAGGATTCGGGACCAAAATAGGGACTGTCCCTTCCAAACAGGGATGCTTTAGAGGTATGATATTGCTATTGATATACCCTCTCGTTGTTTTAGAAGATGATATACTGAAAAAAACAATTAATAAATAGTTACATAGTTAAATAGTTGAAAGGAGACTTGCGTCCATCAAGTTCAGTCTTCCTCGCATATGTTTTTGCTGTTGATCAAAAAGAAGGAAAAAACCCAGTCTGCAGTGCTTCCAATTTTGCAACAAACGAGGAATAAATTCCTTCTTCACCCCAATATGGCAGTCAGACAATATAATAAAACACAAATTGGAAATAGTTTAGAGTCTGCGTTTATAATTTGGAAGTAAAAAAAACAAAACCTATATTAAAGGAGGGCAAGACATTAATTTAAAATAAGTTTAATTTTTTTCTTCTAACTTTCTAATTAAAATATAGCTGCATATTTTACAGAAATTTTCAGTTATGAAGACACAACTTCAATAGGAAAGAATATGTTCATATGTGCAAAAGAGCAGTTTAAAGGGCAACAGCCATTTATCTAGAAGTAACAACGTTGAATAAACTATTAAAAATATTGAAAATACTTATGACTTGTGTTAACCTTTTTTATGAAATAAATATTATCTACTTTTGGACATTTATCTACTTTTGGACATTCTATTATATAGGTTTGTGGAATAACCTTTTATGTCTGGCAACTACGAACTTTTATCTTTAGACTTTTATTTGTAATATTTTGTATCATACAGACGATTATTAAATTCTATATTGCACTATTTTGTGTGTGTGTAATCTTTTTTATGAAATGTTACATTTTCTTTTTAATTTATTTTAAAGATGTAGAAAATTACACCATAACCCATTGCAGATAAGTCAAAGCCCTTGCAAACATTTCAAGTGAAGAGGAATAATAGTAACACTGTTTAATTTATTTATTTTTTCTCTGCAGGCTTTCTCTATGCAGGTGTAAATGACTGGGTTTATAACAATAACTGACAGAAATTGAAGATGGTGGCGTCCAGTTGGTTAGGATTTCTATATTTAAATGTATTTTTTTTAACAATTCCCATGTACAGATTTGTTAAAAATTGATTGAAGTAAATATAATATTAAAAATCCTGTTTAATTTATATTATTTAAAACATATATTTTAATTCCAAAAAAGAAAAAGGTTTGATTCTGCTTTAGAAATCCAGGGTCAATGTGATTATATCTTGCAATTGCAATGCTCATGATATAGGGAAATATCTGTCAGCTTTTTGAGTTGAGAAGACTTTTTGTAATTCTTTTAATACAGATTTTAGTTGTATATATTTCATAAACAACACTTACGGGTAGATTTAAGTGCGGTGTAAGTAACAAAGACCTACACCTATAAGTGGAGCGCTCAAACACAAATATAGCTTACCAAACGTTATTTCGTACCATGGTACAGTAAAAAGTACATGTGAAAAAAAATACAGAAAAATACAATATAGTGCAGATGGTATTTAAAGTGGCAATGCAATAATAATGATGGAAACACTTACGGGTAACTGGAATAAATAAAATTCAGAACCTTGAACCTTTTCCAACTTAATGATTTGCTATTGGTAATTATAAAAGAGAAATAGAAAATTGCTTTCCCTTTGATATTGTACAAAAGTATATATAATTTCAGGTTTTTTATAGAAATCTGAAAATATTCAATATGTGTTTGAGTGTGTTAAAATGGCTCTATAATTTACAAAATATAATCAAAACCCTTCTACTTAATTATAGTGTAGGTGGAGGCTTCATTTAATGCATTGGTTCATGTTTTTTTTAAACATGTCAGGGTCTTAGTAAGATACTTTTTTTCTAACCTGCTATTACTGTATGTTGTGTAAGCTATTTGTCAGCTCATTTTAACTCACGTTTCAGTAATTTCACTTTAGTTGGAAACTCTATGGAATAACATTCTGTTTGCCCTGGTGGAATAGGTGAGCACTGGGTTAAAAAAGACAAAACACAACAAACTTTTAAACAAATCAATGTTAAATATTTAGGTATAAACTACATCTGACTGCTGTGATAGGCTTACTTATCCAGCCACTAAAGCTTACATGTGTCAGAAAACAAGTGAGAAAAAAAATAAAAAAATAAAAACTGCCTGTAATATTTAGGCACTTCATCTAAGTCTTGTATTCAACTTTAATTTTATCTAATCTAAAAAACAAAAACAACACTTTTTGTGAGAAGCACAAAATATATTAACATTAATGTAACCACTATATTTAAAGGTAACCTGTTATCACTCCCCGGCTGTGACCTCATCACAGAGCTGGGTGTTATACCTCTGTATCACCCACCTCTGATCTGCCATTGCTCCTCTTTTTTAACTGAATTGTCCTATGTGGGGATACTATGCCAAGCAGGGCAAACCTCCTCCTTTGTTGCCAGCATGCCCACATCTTAATGGAGTGACATTAGTCACTTCATTCCTATACTCCTTAACCACAGTTTAACTTTTTCATGGTGCCTTTTTACCAGCAGAAGAATCAGAAGAGGGGCATAGGATTCGGTGTTTGCCTAATGTGCATTTATTAATTTTGAATCAGGTGATTATAGTAAGTCAAGTAAATTCATGTGACTATTTAAATCTTCGTTAACGCATGTGCAAAATAAAAAAAAAAGAAGTTATTTTTAATAACAAATATATCAGTATAGTATAGTTTGGATGTAATTTATAGACCTATTCCATTAATAATGAAAGGGAAACCTGGAGTATATAAAGCAAGAAATGTACACAATTTACACATTGTAGGTCAAAGAGTTCATGAAATTAACTGTAATGAGCTATTAGCATGTGCACGGTGATTTTCTCTATTGCTTAATATAATCACAACATCTGCTATATTGGTAAAAGTCATTACGTGGAACACATTCATACCGGAAAGTTAAATTGTAAAATTAAATTCGTTTAAGTAGTCAGGTTTATCAATGAAAAGAAGTAACATCAGATACATAGCAAAACATGGAATAGTTTGTTATTATGTGATCACAGAAATTCAAAAAGTGTAATATTGTTTTATATTATCCTGGAAATTATATGATAAAATCTGGCTTTTGGCATTATCCTGGTTAGTAGCATTCTTTAAGAACACTGTCTATCATCACACCATTCGCTGCTTAAAGAGTTCACAAAATGCAGGATGGATTCCTTGATTTATTTGGTTTTGCTGTAACATGTATGTTGCTGTACAAATCATACTTTGCAGACCAAACAGTGTTTTATACTCTACAGACACTCAGTTGTGATGATTATGTGTCCATCTTTCTGTTAGTGGAACCTATTGCAATTGTCTAGTGCTGTAATTCATATGCTTTGTGTCTTACGACTGGGTAGATTTTTTTCTTGCCCTTATAAACCCACTGTACCGGAGTACTGGTCTTAGCAGGGACTCTTCTCCACTGGTTTCTCCAAGATGTACTCAGGAACAAAGAAGTTACTCCAAGGGAACAGCTAAATACAGCAAGACAAGACAAGATTCTCCCAACACCTCCCCAGTAACTGGACGACACTCAGTTTTGGGGAAATAACTGATTTTTAATGAAGGCACACTGCCTTTTATGTGATTTTCTCCACAAGGTTGATGCCAAGGTGGACCTTGTGGGGCACCGAGACACAAAGTTAACAAGCCATTGAATCAGTGTTGTACATGGAGACACTCCCATACCGTATGAACAAGCCCTCACCTCTGCCTGGTAGATAATTGAGGTAGATAATGTAATAACTCAATTATCCCCAGGCAGGAAAACCACATATTTTACAAGATTTCAGAAGTACCCCAAAAACATCACATATCCCCATAATTGTCACATATTATACATAGCTCTGATCTGGGTAAACAACATATCCAAAAATCACCCAGATCACAAATTCCTTGGAAGTCACTTTCGACCGACCACACGCATGGTTTCATGCCCAAAATAGTTCCAGTGGATTAGGCTGTGCAGCCAGTCTATCTTATCAGTCCAATAACATGTAAATGATCGAACGGATCCCTTCGTGCATAGTGTTAGTGTACCTATCTGGTTCGGTAGATTATTTCTACTGAATAGTGCTTCTTTTGTGGAATTCCAGTCGAACTTAGGTGGAGGTGGAAGTCCCAGCGGTGTTCGCACCATCGAGTGTCCGATTTTAGTTCCATACACTCGACGACCAAACAACGCTGCCTTTATTCGTGTCCCAAGATGGCCGCCACAACGTGTTCATCAATACGAACGGCAACCACGCAGCCGACCGCTTAGAACCTTTGTGTGGTTTTGGTTTATGGAGGTGTGAACTGGGTTAATGAGCGGCACACTCCATATCTGGGTGGTCTACCGTCCGGTAGTTTGTTCGGTTGATTAATAAAACCGTTGGAACCACTTAAGGGAATGGATTTTGACGAACGGCCAGGTGAAACAGGGAAAACCTTAGATTTCAAAGCAAGGGGAATATGTCTCATACAGTTATTGTAACTTTCACACGTAGGGGACAAAGAGGAGGGAGGAAGGGAGTACAGACAGCCTGGAGCCAGTGTAAAATACGGTAGCAGGGTCCATTCTGCTACACCCACATAGCACAAAACAATTAGTGACACTTGCAATAAAACATGCCTCCTCATGTAGGATCCGAGTAGTAACTCTGAGAAAGAGCTGGCTGAATGATTAGTTGGAGAATAAAATAAAATGGGGTCTTGATGAATGGTCTCAATTCCTTTCTCAATCCATAAGACTTAATCCCCAAGACTCTAATTGTTACATGGGGATGAAGGCACAAGTTAGTGGGAAATAGAGCAAAACATATCAATGAAGGGAAAGAGGCTCACATAGGTGGGATATGAGGTAGGAAAACACCAGTATATATATAAAGATGGGAGATACAGATGTGGGTAATGTGGAGACCAGGAATGACAAATATACTTTTGCATACTTTCAATATAATAAATTAAAAAACACACCTGAATTAATACACACTACACACAATCTATCTCAATACTCACCCATACTTTGCTTGAGGACAGAGCCTTACATGGGGTGCATTAATGTTATGGAGTCCGGTTGTGAATTTGGAAATACTTCCCCAAGCCAGATCATATTTAACAGCTGAATCAGTGCTTGAACAGACAGGCTCAACTGACTTAAACCATTGTGTGTCAGTGCTGCTCTTGGTAGAAAGAGATTGTGAATCACTTCCTTCTAGACCACACACGTTTACATTCAAAAGAGATATGGGGGTTGATCCCATGAGCTCCAACTTGATCCCAGGAAAGCCACCATCCTGTACACAAAATGTATAAAAACAGGAGGGTAGCTATAATGTGGGCTTATGTGTACAGCAGTGTGAATCTGAATGCGTGTTAATTTGTGTTTCTATAGCAGTGTGTATCTGTGTGTCTCTGCGTGACAATATGCATTTGAGTTTGTGTCAATGTGCATATGTTTGTATGTCTATGTGTTGTATGGCATTGTGTATTTGTGTGTGTGTGTGTGTATCACATGATGTGTGTGACAGTATGGACCTGACTGTGCAGCAATGTGTATCTGTGGGTTCATATCACAAGGTAAGGAAGGTATAGGTTCTGAGTAAGTGTGGGTGTCCCAAATGGGCCTCACCATTCAGTCACTTCTGATAATCTTAGTGACAAGCCCCTGCGGAAAGGGGGCAGGCCTGGTCACTACTGGGGCTTGTCAGTCTACTGTCAAGCATGCAAAGCTGACAGGCTGAATCCAGTATGACCCCCAACATAGAGGTCATACACAGAGCATTGCTGAACCTCTCTGTGCATAGTCTTAGTGCCTGCTGCATAGCACAACACATCTACGTAATGATGCACTCACACTATTCTCTTTAAGGAAAATTCCCTGGCATCTGGCCAGACCTGCATGAAGTGATAAGATTTTACACTAGTTTTGCCACCTACTAGTGTGTCTACACTTTGAACTGTATAGATATGTTTAATGCCATATGATAAAGCAACTTTTCCTTGTTGTCAGGTTTCCAGCATCTTCTGTTCTTTGCTGCTAGTGCATCATGGGCCTCTGTCATTGCGAACAGCTAATCTGTCTTACACATACGGCTGTAAGTACACTGTTGGCTAAATCTCTTTCCAGGGTAAGTCCTCTTAGCAGCTTATCTTTTATTTCACTTTTTGGCTATTTTTATTTTCTGTCTATATGAATAAGGAGGATTTATTAACCATATGCTATGCTTGAAATTGAGAGTCTGCAAGAGATAGTGTTGTTCAAATAGAAACTAAATATGATTTATACCAACTTACCGCAACACACTGTTGAGTCGTACACTTTGAGAATACATTGCAACAAACACAATTCATTTTAGATAAATGCTGTATTCACTTTCTCTTGTATTTTAGCATTATAACTAATCAAATAGAATAAAACATTTACTAAAATATATGAAGTGTTTTGAGAGCTTCTAAAGAAAAAATAAGATTAACAATTTGTCTGCTTTTGTGTTGTTAAACCTCCATTAATTCTAGATATCAAGTATTGAACTTTAAACCTTTAACCAGATAGTACAGAATACCTGCTGACTTATATAGAATTTCATCAGACTACCCAGAAGAATGTTTGAAATACTGAAGGGACAGCACAATTTTGCATATTCGCTGGGATGCCCTTTCATATATCCCTTTTGATTAAATATCCATGACAAAATTTTGCAGATAATTAAGTAGGCATCACCATTGTGCCCTGAATTAAAGGGACTCTCCAGTGCCAAAAAAACAAACCATTTTCCTGGCACTTCATGTCCCCTCTCCCTTCCACCCTCCATCCCAAGTTGCTGAAGGGGTCAAAACCCCTTCAGTGACTTACCTGTATCCAGTGCCGATGTCCCTCGGCGCTGGGTCAGGGTCCACCCACGCTCCTTCCCCGCCGATGTCATCCGGCGAAGGAGACCTATTGAGCATGCGCGGCCACCGGTGGAGGAGACCTAATGCACATGCATGGCAATGCCGCACACGCGCAGTAGACCACCCCATAGGAGAGCATTGAAAAATGCTTTCCTATGGGGAGTTCAGCGATGCTGGAGGTCCTCACATAGCGTGAGGACGTCCAGCGACATTATAGCACACTTTTCATGTGCTATAAACACGGAAGTGCCCTCTAGTGGCTGTCTACTAGACAGCCACTAGAGGAGGAGTTAACCCTGCAAGGTAAATATTGCAGTTTATGAAAACTGCAATAATTACACTTGCAAGGTTAAGGGTAGTGGGAGATGGCACCCAGACCACTCCAATGGACAGAAGTGGTCTGGGTGCCTGGAGTGTCCCTTTAATGCTATCACAGTTTACCAAGCTTTTGTATCTGACAACAACAAATTGCTAAGCAAGCAACTTTCCAATGCAGGCCAATCCATTATACCTGCCCTTTGGCAACAGGTCCAGCCTCCAGCATACATAACTGGACCTGTAGGGTATAAGATACAAGAGATATTGAGGAATTTACAAACAAAATGTGCATCAACCCATTTACCCTCCTTGATGTCATGGCAAAAGATCTCCTAGACCAGGCTTCCTCAAACTCCGGCCCTCCAGATGTTGCTGAACTACAACTTCCATGATTCTATGAATGAAATAGATAGGCTGAGAATCATGGGAGTTGCAGTTCAGCAACATCTGGAGGGCCAGAGTTTGGGGAAGCCTGTACTAGACCAACCCTGCACCCGCATGTTACAGCTTATCCTCTTTCCCCCATAACAACATGATCCTATACTTCCACTATTCCGGCCTCTGACTGGTACATTGGTAAAGGCTTTTCTGAGGGTATTGACTATTTGGCTAACAGATAGTATGCTGTTTTATAATAAAACTTAGCATTAAATGTACCAGCAAAAAACTCTCCTTAACTATATCAGATACATAAATAAAACAATTTCTTATCCTTAAAGTGGAACTATAACTTCCCTGGAGGTGACTGTCTCTTGTTCCTTTACCCCACTAGAAGCTATTGATGGATTTAGTGGATTTAACCCCTTCAAGACCGGACTGTTTTTGTGATGTTTGTACGTTAAGGGCCAGAGCTGTTTTAACACTTTTGTGGTGTTTGTGTTTAGCTGTAATTTTCCGCTCTCTCATTTACCGTTCCGATACAAATTATATATTGTTTTTTTCAGGACAAAAAGGGCTTTCTTTACATACTATTATTTGTATCATGTCATAATTTAATTAAAAATAATAATAAAATATGGTGAAAAATTTAAAGAAAACAAGTTTTTTGACTTCTACTTAACAAATCTTTTACTGATCTACAAAATCGAATAAAACAAACTGCTAAATAGATTCAAAATTGTGTCCTGAGTTTAAAAACACCCAATGTTTACGTGTTTTTTTTGGCTTTTATTTGCAAGTTATAGGGATATAAGTACAAGTAGGAAATTGCTGTTTCAAAATGTACATTTTTCAAATGTATCAATAGTGACATTGTAACACTGTTATGTTATAAATCTCCAAAAAACACCCCACATGTATATATTTTTCTTAAACTAGATAACCCAGGGTATTCATCTAAGAATATTTTGAAACTTTATATGCAGCCATTTTACCACAAACCTTTGCCAAACTTTGCATAGATAGTTTATTTTTTTCACATACATTGCAATTCAGGTATAAATTCACTGATTCTGTTAGGTGTCACTGCCAAACAACACCCCAATATGTGTTCAGCAACATCTCCTGAGTACAGGGATACCCCCATGTATAGGTGTGTTGGGTTGTTGGGGGGCTAAAAGACCACATTTGGCAGGTGCGCATTTCAGTTTTCCAGCTTAGAATTTTGACATGTAGTCAACCTGCATGCATGTCCTATTTGGGACATTTTTGGAGGCGGCCATATATTTTTGAAAAGTAGACACCCTAGGGTATTTCACATGGTGGTATTTTAACACTTTACATGCACTAATTCTACCACCAGGCTTTGTCAAACATTGAGGTAGTATATTTTTTTCTGCTTTTTTTCACACACATTGTACTTTAGGCATGAAATAACAGATCCTGTTATTTGTCACTGCCAAACAACACCCCAATATGTGTTCAGCAACATCTCTCGAGTACAGGGATACCCCCATGTATAGGTGTGTCGGGTTGTTTGGGGGCTAAAAGGTCACATTTGGCAGGTGCGCATATCAGTTTCCCAGCTTGGAATTTTGACATGTAGTCAACCTGCATGCAGGTCCTCTTTGGGACATTTTTGAAGCCGGCCAATGTATTTTACCCCCATCAATCCATATATTTTTTGAAAAGTAGACACCCTAGGGTATTTCACATGGTTGTATTTTAACACTTTCCATGCACTAATTCTACCACCAGGATTTGTCAAACATTGAGGTAGTAAATTTTTTTTCTGTTTTTTTCACACACATTGTACTTTAGGCATGAATTAACAGATCCTGCAAAATCTCCTGAGTACAGTGATATCACCCATGCATAGGCCTGTCGGATTCTTTGGGGGCTAAAAGGCCACATTTGGCAGGTGCGCTTATCAGTTTCCCAACTTGGAATTTTTACATGTAATCAACCTGCGCCCATGTCCCATTTGAGCCAATGCATTTTACCCCCATCAAACCATATATTTTTGAAAAGTAGACAACCCAGGGTATTTTAAATGGTGATATTTTAACACTTTTCATGCACTGCATTCTACCACCAGCCTTTGTCAAACTTTTGGGTAGTAATCTTTTTTTGTTTCTTTGTCACACACATTGTACTTTAGGCATGAATTAACAGATCCTGTTATGTGTCACTGCTAAACAACACCCCAATATGTTGAGCAACATCTCCCGAGTACAGTGATACCCCCTATAGGGTTGCTGGGTTGTTTGGGGCCAAAAGGCAACAATCAGAACTTGTAAACTTGTACATGTCAGTTTTTCAACTTGATACATAGGTATGCTTGGTCTATCTTCAGTTTGACATATTTTTGCACCTCCCAGTTAATGTTACCATCATGACAGTATATATAGTATATATTTTTATAAAGTAGACATCAAAGGTTATAGAAGATGGGGTGTTTTGACTTCTTTCCCCCAACCATTCCCCCCCCCCCCAAAAAAAACAAAAAACAGAGAAAGTGTAGTGGTAATTTTTAAATCTGGTTTTTATGCACACGTCATCTGGTTTTGGCCAGCTGGTTATGGTTATGTGTTACTGCCAGAAAACTTGTTAGACCAAATGTGCAGGTAGCAAATGTACATTTAGCAGCAATCTTTAAACTGACTCCTGCAAATAGAATCTAACTGGAGATTTGGGGGGAGTAAACTGACTAACAAAAAATGGCTGCTTTCCAAAGAAACAAAAAATAAAATAAAAATTCAGGAACACTTGTTACAACTGTTCTGTGTGGTACAACTTGAAACATGTTCCTACACATAATCCTGGTTTCAAAGGGCAATCAGGACAGTGAAAAGGGGTGTCTGTCCTTTTCCCATTTCTAAAACAGACCCGGCAACGTTTCTGGGGTGGGGGAGGGTTTCTAGCAGTTGGCGGTAACTTAAAAATAAAATGCCTGGACTCAGCTTGCACCGTTGTTGGAACTTGTCCAACTCCATAAATTGTTAAAGAAATGATTTTCAACTGAAATTGGAGAAAGGTGGTTTTTCCCTGGATTATTTTTTAAAAAAAAGCAAAAATTAGTTGTGGGTTGCTATTTGCATCAGATAGATAGCCACCTTTTTATACCATGCTTTGGTTTTTCATAAAATAAGATATGGCTGCATCAGCTGATCAGCCAAATCAATAAACAAACAAAGAAATCAGTGACCTAACTAGTAAAATATAACTTTTAATAGTTTTACCGCTGACGGTCCTGAACCGTCAGCGGTCCTGAAGGGGTTAATAAAGTTGTAGAGAGAAGCAAAAAAAAAATGTACCTAAGAGTTTCTCTCCTTTTTCCATTTTAACCACTAAATGCACCAAATCCAAAGACTATATATTCTTGCAAAGAATTCTGCAATTATAAACCATGGCCTGCAAACAGGAGTGCAAGCCTAGTTTCATTAACTAGTTTAGCTAATTGGATTGCTTGTTTGTAAGATTTGTTGTAGAGTACAAATGAATCCTAAATCCCCTTCGACTTGAATAATTTAAATGCTTTGCTCTTAGCATTTCCCCCTTATACTATTATAGAACCTCATTGGATTTGATCTATTCATTTGAATTTGTTTCCCAGGGGTATGAATTGCAAGATTTATCTCAAACAACTGTTTAAATGTTGCCCATATTTCTTTTGTGTTTTCCCTTTTAAGATTTCATCACAGTCTAAGTGCTACAGAGGAGTTTTGAATAGATTACACCTATCTACTGCTTTTTCAGTTTCTGCAAAAACACATAAGGAAGATACTTACATAAATATTATTAAACCTGTGGACAAATCAATTTTCTCTTGCTTGCATATTAACTAAGAGAAGAAATCTTTATCAGGGCAAAGGGTACTATTCTGGGGCAAACTGCTATATTATTAATAGTATTATGATACTTCATTTGCACCAACACAGCACTGTACATTAGTACAATCCTGACAAGTAAAAAGACAAAGGTACAATACATCTAAGATAATATAAATGTTCCCTCCCTTGCACACACCCACTTGGTGGGGGCCCTAAAAATAATAATCTAAGGAAGACAAACTTACTGTGCTATTACACCACACCTCCTCTATATTTTATAAGGTTTGGACTCTCTGGCTTCAATATGCTCTTTGATGGTTTATTATCTATTGCTTGGCCACCATAAAGCTTCTTAAACCCACCCCAACTTTCTTTCTTTCCTTCTCTTTATCTTGTTACTTATGCTTTCTTTTATCTCTTCTTTCCTCTTTTTTTATTTTCTTTTTTTTTTATGCTCGTAAGATACAACTCTTAAAACTGATGTGGCTTTCAGCCATTTATAATTTCAAGGGCATTTGATAAAGCTGCTGAGTTCTTCCTTTGATGCGTAGCAATGCTTCCATTTAATTCTCATGTGCAGTATTCATTTTTTGACAATTGTCTTATGTCATTTTTTATTCACTGGAATGCTGTGATATTTTTGTATTGACATTTTTTTCTTTAAAGGGACGCTATAGTCACTTGAACAACTTTAGCTTAATGAAGCAGTTTTGGTGTATAGAACATGCCCCTGCAGCCTCACTGCTCAATCCTCTGCCATTTAGGGGTTAAATCCCTTTGTTTATGAACCCTAGTCACACCTCCCTGCATGTGACTTGCACAGCCTTCCATAAACACTTCCTGTAAAGAGAGCCCTATTTGGGCTTTCTTTATTGCAAGTTCTGTTTAATTAAGATTTTCTTATCCCCTGCTATGTTAATAGTTTGCTAGACCCTGCAAGAGCCTCCTGTATGTGATTAAAGTTCAATTTAGAGATTGAGATACAATTATTTAAAGGACCACTCTAGGCACCAAGACCCCTTCAGCTTAATGAAGTGGTCTGGGTGCCAGGTCCAGCTAGGGTTAACCCATTTTTTCATAAACATAGCAGTTTCAGAGAAACTGCTATGTTTATGAATGGGTTAAGCCTTCCCCTATTTCCTCTAGTGGCTGTCTCATGGACAGCCACTAGAGGCGCTTGAGTGCTTCTCACTGTGATTTTCACAGTGAGAGCACGCCAGCGTCCATAGGAAAGCATTATGAATGCTTTCCTATGTGACTGGCTGTTGCCGCGCGTGCGCATTCAGCCCAGAAGGAGGTGAAGAGGAGGATCGGAGGAGGAGAGCTCCCCGCCCAGTGCTGGAAAAAGGTAAGTTTTAACCCCTTTCCCCCTTCCAGAGCCGGGCGGGAGGGGGACCCTGAGGGTGGGGGCACCCTCAGGGCACTATAGTGCCAGGAAAACAAGTATGTTTTCCTGGCACTATAGTGGTCCTTTAAGGTGAATTACATCTGTTTGAAAGTGAAACCAGTTTTTTTTTTCATGCAGGCTCTGTCAATCATAGCCAGGGGAGGTGTGGCTAGGGCTGCATAAACAGAAACAAAGTGATTTAACTCCTAAATGATAGTGAATTGAACAGTGAAATTGCAGGGGAATGATCTATACACTAAAACTGCTTTATTTAGCTAAAGTAATTTAGGTGACTATAGTGTTCCTTTAAAAATGATCACTCCTACCTACCCACTCCTGCCTCGATCTGATAGCAGTTGAATTGTTCATTTAAGTGCATTAATAACCCAGAGGACCCCCATACTTTATTGCTGAGTAGAGGCTGTACTTAAAGATCCTCCAATTCTCTTACCCTGATGTTACAAAAGTGGGCCTAAAATAAGAATGGGCATCTGATTGCTTTCCCCACCATAGTGTTTGTGTATATTGGACCCCAAATGTAATTATTGAGCAGTAATCCATCCAGCAGTGAGAGGTGATGGGACGACCACTGATTGGCCCTTCCCTTTGTCATCTATAATATCCTTTATCCAACTGTAGAGGATTGGGAGTTAATAGATGGCTGTCCACCTACTCAAGTATTAACACTTCAACCACTGAAGTGGGTGACAGGCAGGGCCTCCCTCAGGTATAACAGATGAATCCCCAAAATTACGTTAAAAACCAACATTCATTATATTCTCTCAGGTCTCACAGTCTAGCAAGACTTGCATCTGAAGCCATATGCATTTGTAGAATTTCTGGAGGATCTCATCCATCTTTACTTTTTCCTTTTGCTCTCTTTCTATCTCCACCCTTACATCTGCCATGAACAAAGCAGCCCTGTTGAAAAACATACAACTCAAGACAGACATGCCTCCACACATGGCACACTAAGTCGACAAATAAGCTACCTGCAAAGATGCTCAGCTGAAAGCTGCTGGGAGAAGCACCACACCTTGTCAGACTCTCTCTATTACAAATTCATGCTATACTCATACCCTCTTCCTTGTAAAGCATGTGTATTTCTTCTCTCGAAATTACATACACTCACAATCCTATGTGTCTCTTTGAAACCCTTAATCCTCTGCTTCGCCTTGCTGTGGCCACTCCCCATGCTGATCTTACAGCTTGTAACTTTGCATGCTATTTTATTGATTAGTAGTTAAGGAAAATAGATGGCAATTGATATGTATACCAAATAAAATTATGTTACCAATTCGAACTTACCAATGGCACTCTAAAAAAGTGCCATATTATAAAATACAATTAAAACATTTGTTAAAAAACTGAAAAAATATATATTAAAAACTACAAATATATATTACTAGAAATATATTTACCTATAAATTGCATGTCACCCCTAACATTAGCATATATATGATATTATAATTAATATTAATGTCTATAGGGGTATATAAACTTCAGTCAAACTGCCGTCAAAAGAGAGGAAGGAATGCCATCCACTAGGAGCACACAATTAATTTGTGATGAAGTGACCCACTGAACTACAGCCTTAGCCAGATGCTCCTTCAATATTATCATTCAGGAACGTACATTGATTGGACTATGATCCTGCTGAAAGTAAATCACATTTTGGAGAGCAAGGTCATATATCATCTGCTTTAAAGGCTGATCAGCCATACATATTTTATCAAGGAAAAGGACCTTCTCCAACAACTATTAGCTGGGCAATCAGGAACAGGGTGTTTCTTTTGACATGGCACTGCAATTAAATCCAACAAAATGATTAAAAGTGGACTGGTTATCACCTCCCTGGGAGGATGAGGACTGGGAGTCTGACTGCCCCTGTGCTTAGTCACAGTATGCTCAACATCCCCCATGCTCTGCCTTTGGGTGGTAATAGTGCCGAAAATATCACTCGTGGTAGATGGTTGCACAGAAACACATATAGTACCAGTGGACTTGCTGCATGCTCTAGTACTTACTTTTCTGCATCTTCCCTCAGTAATACAGACCTGTGGTGTCTTTGCAGATGTAGATTTAACATACAGGTGCTAGTAAGATCACCCTATAAGTGCTCACTATCTTGGCACTCTCACTATATAATTATATGAAGGGTTTTATTGCGTAACATCTACAAATATTTTAGAAGTGAATGTCATTTTCTATATTCTGTATGACAGTCCATTCTGCCTCATAGCGGGTCAGGCAGAAAACCTCTCAAAACGTCTAATGCTTGAGGGTTAGGATTTTAGTGAACTCTGCTAAGAAACAAACATGTTATTAAAGATGTATATGTGAAAATGACTGCTAAGTGTAGTTGTTCAGACAAAGATTTTAGCCTTGAGTCAGGGTGTTAATGGACAATCATGACAGAATAGCCCAAACTGCACAGTTTGAGACAGAATAATTTTCCTTAGTGGAATCCCTTGTTCAGATATATTGTGTTCCAGATGTATGTCATTACAGCTTTCTCTAATCTAAACAAAAGGCAACTGTATAAGTAATGGGTGCTGAATCAACACTCACAACACTTGTTTTTTAATTGCATTTTTTGCAGATCATGTATTAAAAGTATTTGCAAAAAATAATATGTTAGGAAATTTAAAAAAGTATGCAAAATTGAAGTGAAGTGACACATTTCCCATTTGAAGTATTTCAAATCCCTCCTATACTGACACTCTCTGCCAATGAATTCAGGCCAAACATGTCTGGAATTGCTTTCACTAAGTGGATTCCACTTTAGCAATTTTCCTAAAGAAGGATGATCTGTACACATCAAGGGAACATGTTTACTCCTGCTAGTGGTTATGATGCTTACAGTGCCTGTTTTGCTCACTAATAGTGATGTCGCGAACATGAAATTTTCGGTTCGCGAGCGGCCATAGACTTCAATGGTCAGGCGAATTTTAAAACCCACAGGGACTCTTACTGGTTGAAGGGGGGGGAGGAGACCTACTCTCCTCCCCCCCGGCCCCCACCCCTGGGCGGCGGGTGGGGGCCATAAAGATAATGAGGGGGGGACCTACTGTCCCCCACCGGCCCCCACCCCTGTGCGGTGGGTGGGGGTCCTAATAACAATAAGGGGGGGACCTATTGTCCCCCCCCACCCCTGAGCGGTGGATGGGGGCCCTAAAAATACCAATAAGGGGGGGACCTATTGTCCCCCCTGGCCCCCACCCCTGAGCGGTGGGTGGGGGCCCTAAAATGAAAAATAAGGGGGGGACCTATTGTCCCCCCCCGGCCCCCACCCCTGAGCGGTGGGTGGGGGACCTAAAAATACCAATAAGGGGGGGACCTATTGTCCCCCCCTGGCCCCCACCCCTGAGCGGTGGGTGGGGGCCCTAAAATGAAAAATAAGGGGGGATCTATTGTCCCCCCCCGGCCCCCACCCCTGAGCGGTGGGTGGGGGCCCTAAAATGAAAAATAAGGGGGGGACCTATTGATAATGAGGGGGGACACCTACTGTCCACTCCCCCTCTGGCCCCCACCCCTGGGCGGCGGGTGGGGGCCATAAAGATAATGAGGGGGGGGACCTACTGTCCTCCCCCCCTGGCCCCCACCCCTGGGCTGCAGGTGGGCGCCCTAAGTAAATCCCCCCCCCAAGGTGACTAGGGGTCCCCAAGCCCCTAGTCACCCCCCCCAAAGTCCCTACCTACCCCCCTCACCCTAAAAAATAGTGAGGGGGAATAAAATAACTAACCTGTAAAATAAAAGTAAACTTACCATTCAACGTCTTCTTTTTTCTCAAATCTTCATTTTTCAGCCCCAAAAAAGGCCAAATAAAAAACCATCATAACCGTTGAACTAAAAAAAAAAGAAAAAACCCGAGCACAAAAAAATAATTCATCTTCAGCCATGGAGGGCTCCGCGCAGACTGAGCTCTGCAGGGCGGGGGAAGGCTTGCCACGCCCTGCAATTAGGCTAAGAACACTCTGATTGTCATTTTACACAGCGTGGGAAAATTCAAAAAAACTTTCCCACTCTGTGTAAAATGACACAGAGCACTGTGATTGGATGGATTTCAAGCCATCCAATCACAGTGCTCTGTGTCATTTTACACAGCGTGGGAAAGTTCAATTTCCCCTGCGCAGCGGGTGGGGGCCGGGGGGGGCAGTAGGTGTCCCCCCTCATTATCAATATGGCCCCCACCCGCCGCGCAGGGGTGGGGGTCGGGGGGGGGCAGTAGGTCCCCCCTCATTATCAATATGGCCCCCACCCGCCACGCAGGGGTGGGGGCTGGGGGGGGCAGTAGATCCCCCCCTCATTATCAATATGGCCCCTACCCACCGCGCAGGTATTTTTACCACCCACCCCTCAGGAGTGGGGGCCGGGGGGAGGACAATAGGTCCCCCCCCTATTAGTATTTAGGGCCCCCACCGGGGGGGACCCTTTGTTTTTTAAACAGTGAGCAGCCACAGGCTGCTCACTGTTTAATAGACATGCCCCTACTCACGGTATTGCGAGTAGGGGCACAATTTACTAATACTAAGTAATTTTTACGTAGTATTAGTAAATTAATAGGGGGCGGACCGAACATCGCATATGTTCGCCATCCGTGGCAAACGCGAACATGCTATGTTCGCCAGGAACTATTCGCCGGCAAACGGTTAGGGACATCACTACTCACTAACACTATGTTCCTTAAACATAAGACATCAGTAGATGTTTATGTTTGCCTCTTATTTCAACACACACTCCTAAGTACTTAAGTACTTAAGTACTTTGAATCATCTCCCTTACCAAAGGCCTTTCAAGACAAGACATAAGTATGCTAACCCTGTTCCTCCCCTTTTCCCATCATAAGATATTACCTGGCATCAGAAGAAATTTTCCCCAGCTTTTTGTGCTGCTGACATCAGCCAGGGGAGGATCCAGTACCTAATCTTGGGAGGGGAACTGGTAGACTATATAAAGGAACATTTCAGGCACTGTAATCTCTACAGCCCTCTGTAGTAAGTAATCTAACCATTTAAGAACAGGTGAAAACTTACCTGTGGTCCACTGGGAACCACAGACTCCATCACCTCCACTAAGTTAAACACTGCTGTGTAGGTCTGAATCATGGGCTGAGAGCGTCAGCTGAATGTGCACTCAGCCAATGAGCACGGATCTGCACTGCCGGGCTTAGTTCTGTGGTAGAGCTTCTGGCTGCAGGGGTAGTGGCTGGCCAACATATATTAAAATGTTGCTTAATTGAGGGAAAATTTAATTATATAGTGAGCTTGCTTGAGTTCACTGACAATCTTATAGGTACACGCAAGTTCATTTATAATCTCACTAACCCATACAGACCAGCTCACTGATTTCACTGACAACCGCAATTGATTGCATTGACACAAAAGGTCATTGGCACATAGACACAAATGCCATCAGCAGTACAGATTGACCTGTGAGTGCTCTGCATTGAGTGCATGAGAAGGTATACCTTTGAGTTTATGGTGGGCATGGCCGGCCTTATGGGTGTGTGAGCTATGTGGGTGCACAGGGCACCATGGCAACAGGGGCACCAGGTGGCCAACACAACTTGCAACAACTAAGGCTTGTGCTACCTTATAGCACCTTGGTAGGGGAACCTTGTCTCTTTACTGACCAGTGCAGAGATTGAGGATTTCCCTCACTGGCCAAATGTCTGGCTGATGCAGAGAATGGGGCCCAGAGCACTTACGTTCTGCACATTTGTGCAAACACTGAGCAGGTGTCTTTTGATCTCAGCACTCAAAGCATTGCTGAGCATTACCATGGCAACACTCTGATGCTATCAGTGCCGGAGCTTGTGAGAGATTTGCATCTGGCAGAATGGAGACCTAAAGAGCTGGCAGAAACCCCTGGACAACGAGGGATCAGTTTTTCCCCCTCTTTTCCAAAAGATATGCGAGAGTATGCAAGAGAGAGGAGGAAATCAATCCCACCCCACACCATGTTCACTACACACACTACATAAGTTACACACATACACAGTAGAGCCCCTTCACACACACACTATTGACTCTACATACAGACCATGAATCCCCCCAGCTTCCATGAAATACATAATTTATCACAGAGGTGTATTATGTAGTCATTGTAAAATATTTAGATATAACCTCATCTCACCTCCACACAATTCTTCAATATAGAGGTTTATGCAAAGAGTTGATTGACAAGTGGAATAAAGACCAATTTTAAATGGCACTCTAGGCTCCAGAGCTAACACAGTTTAATGTAGTGGTGCTAGAGCAAAGATATTGACCCTGTAGGCTCAGCAATGTAAACACTGCCTTTTCTGCCTAATGACACCAACAGAGCTGCTTCCTGGTTGCAGTTCAGCAGAGATTGCAACATCAATGTTGGGTGTGCACACACTAAACATGGAGACTCCTAATTCTCCTCATAGAGATGCATTGAGTCAATGCATCTCTATGAGGAGAATTAGAAGTCTCCATGTTTAGTGTTTAATATGTATGTATGATATGTATTATTATGCCTATAATATTTACACATGTATTAATATACAAGGGTATACGCATAATATGAACTGAAAATACATAACATCTTTATGATGAAGATTTAGCACTTTTTATATGGTGGGAAATATTGGATGTGGTGGTGTAGACAGGGAGGAGCGCTGTGAAGATTTTTAGCACAGGGTACCTAAAGGTCTATGGTTGGCCCAGATGAATTGGACTCATATGATAAGATGAACTCTGCAGGTGATGATTAATTATATTTCCTTTATTCTAGTAACCAGAGAGCAAACTTCTGGCTATGTTATGAGCCTTGTGGATCTTTGTCAGGCTTAAGCCAGGTTACTCTACAGTGACTGGAATAAAAAAAACATAAATATAAAGTGCGCTGTACCTTTAAAATATTGCAACGTGAATAGTGATTTCACTCAACAATACGTGCATACATATATTCACATCACAGTGTATACAAAGTGAATTACAGAAACATATGTGAAAGTGCACTGTGCAATCAAACACAATAAAGTGCACTGTATAACCAAACACAGTAAAACGTAAAAAGAAGTGAAAAATGTTGCTTAAAAATAGTGTCTGTATAAGAACACAGACTATATACTCTCAACAGTAAGGATACATCATGGATATCTTATGTAAAAACAGAAATAGATAAACATAAGGTGATCTTGTACAACAGAGTATGCCAAAAGGGGGAAGGGGGAGATAATAAAACTCACAAGTGTAGATCAGAGAAGCCTGCTCTAAGTGTAAAGGCTCTTATGTAACCAGAGAGACAGCCGTGAAGTGGTAAAACACTCTATGCAGCTTCACATAAAAGAACATGCAGGCTGGCAGATAAGACCTCTTATAGCGTTTGGCTAATCCTCACTGAGCTTTCCCGGGAAAGTGGGTTAGTTGCCTGCTTCTATGGAACTCCGAAAATCGGGTACTGTGTACTAAGCTCTTCCGTTAGGCTGGGCTTCCGACCAGCGTGCAGACATGATGATGTGAAGGCGCAATGACGCATTTTGCCGATAACTCAGCTTCCTCGGATCCGCCTTCAGATCCGTGGGTGCAAAAAGGGAATAGTGACTAAATGTGGTGTGAGCGAAAAAGTGGAATAGTGGTTGATGGAAGAGATTGAAGGCCTGATTTGCTAAACAGCAGCCAGAGAGTTTTCAGTTAAATGCCCCAGGTAGAGATGTTAAGTTTGCAATATACATTGCTGATGCTCTGCAAAAGACGGTATGAGTCCCTGGGGCGGAGCATTTGGAGAGCAGGGTGGGCCAATGCTCCAACAGCACTAGTTGCTGTGTAACAGACCAGAACTTGGATTTAACTTAAGAGTTAACTAATTGGCACTCACATGTAGCTGGTCAATTAGCAGACAGGCCTTTAAAAGAAGAGAGCAGCCTGCTGCAGAGTGAGGGAGAAAAAGCCAGCTAGGAGAGAGAACAACAATTGTGTTTATTGCAAAGCTATTTTTGTTTTTTTGGGGAAAATTGGTAAGTGGGAAAGCCACCCAATTACAGATACTGATTTCTGTCTAGTAAGTGCTCAAGTAAGAGCAAGGAAATTTGTTTGTTATTTAAAACACCTGTTTTTCTTATCAAATAAAAAGGAAAACCGGGCTGAATGTGTCCTGGACTTTGTATACCCTAGGAGGCTGTGGTTACTGCAAGATCTGTGACAAAATCCTACCTGTAAAAGAGGTGGTTTGTTACAGTGGAAAATGAAAAAAACAGGTAAATGTGCAAAATAAAAGCATTGTAAGTAAGAGCTGCACAGAATATACTATACAAACAAAGATCTAGACCCATTGTCTAATCCGTAATAATAAGTATGTGTAATGAGCATAGACCTCTACTGTCAGGAATAAAAAGAAGACACCATAAATACCATGATGACAATAAAAATCAAGAAACTGTATAAATATGCAATATATGAAAAACATATTTAATATGTCTCTTTGCATATAGCTAACATTTTCTGCTTTTTTACACTTAACCGTTCTAATAGGAGGATCATCAAAAATGTAGTGACCCTTTAACAGTTTTGTAGAATCTAGCACACACCACAGTCCAATTTTGAATAAAACCAAAATATTTTATTACCAAGGATATATTGAGACTTTCATGTTTGCCCTGTAGTATTTATTCTATGCCATGAATCTCTTCAACCCCCAGTCAACAAAGGTTTTTAAAGATAGTGCACTCAGATCATCTGAAGGACAAACCGAGCCCTTCATTCTTTTTACATGAGATCTATAATAATCAACTGTTCAAGATATTCAATCTCTTAAACCAGGGGTAGGCAACCTACGGCACTAGTGCCATGCACGGCACTCGAGGTATCTTTCCCCTGCACTCAAGGCTGCTAGAGCCAAACAGGCTTTGGCCTATCAGGAGTTTAAGTGAAACTTCAGATATCTGCTAATATGAAAAGGTGGTGAAGGACAATCCTCAATTTATGCATTGCAGAACGTAGAGAAAGTGATCTCAGATCAGTTCACTTGTGAATGGGAATCCACACTGTAGTAGAGCAGCCTGCAGCTGATGTTGCAGCTCCTGTCCTTGACCTGTACCTGACCAGCCTGGTCCCCCCCATACGCACAAATACAACGATACAAAGCAATTACAGTAAAAATAACATGAGCAGAATAAAATAAAATAATTATTCTTTAAAATCCACTCAACAAACTTAGTTTTAAAAAAATCTACATGTTCTGGTGAGAATTTGTTTGATGTGTGTTAACATTCACGGATCACCCTACAACCTAGATCATGTGGAATAGAGTGTAAAGTGATGACACATCACTAGTGACCAGTATATAAGAGTCTTTCCAAATTGTTTTCCTAATAAGTCCTCTTATAAGAGAACTTAGGAAAACTATGTGAACTTTATCGTTGAGTGAAATCACGATTAACTTTGCAATATTTGAAAGGTACAGCACACTTTATTTATATGTTTGCTTTGTCTAATTATGTTTTTTTTTTTTAGCTTTTACACATTACAAGGTGCAGCTACTATTATAATTTCCTTATTTTATTTAAGAAATCATAAGCACCATATTTTTACTTGTTTTTTTTCTTCTATTAGTCACTGGAATAAAGACAATTTAAATTAAAGTCAGAACATAAACTGACAAGGGAACCATTTCAGAGCTTCTGGTCTCACACTCATTGGTAGAATTGTTCTGTCAAGGGACATTAATCCCCAGATAAGCATTGGGGAGTAATTCCATTATTCTATCATATAAAATGTATGCTCTGCTGCTAGCCTGTGATAATATTACATGGCAAATACTGCACAAGCGCTGAATTTTGTACATTATGATCTTGTAACTAAAAGAATCCCAATGCATGAGCAAAGGGTAAACACATTATTCAACGAAGGATTCCTTAACAGATCTGTATACATTCCACATCGTTTAGAGGTCAGATCCCGGGCCACCTATTCATGTTGCTCATTCTCTGGGCATAGGTTAGCTTGTCATTAGTTGGTCATTAGTCATTTCATTACATTTGCAATTCTCTGCTCTAAATTATTTAGCCATTTGTATACTATTAAAAGCAGCAATTGGAGAAAAGACAGAACAGTAAGGGAAGGAGGGAGGGAGTTTCTGGGTCAATGAAAGCTAGCCTTTCTTTATTTACCTGAAGATGTTTGTGAATGTGATTTCCCATGATGCTCATGTGGCTGTAGTTAACAAACAGCAAGATTAGCCTTGCTGTTTCTCTGTTAATTTTCTGGGCTTGTATTGATACAACGCTTATTCTAAAGGTCATATTATTAGTTGCTGGGAAAACAAAGTTACTGGAAAAAAATTGAGTGTTAAAAAAGAAAAAGAAAATAATCTGGGATCTGAAAATCTGCATTACTTCTAAACAAAACTCAACACTTTCTTCATATGTTTTTTTTTTTTCCTGGT
Source organism: Pelobates cultripes (assembly GCA_933207985.1). NCBI lineage: Eukaryota > Metazoa > Chordata > Amphibia > Anura > Pelobatidae > Pelobates > Pelobates cultripes. The sequence continues at coordinate 215,236,691 of OW240916.1, read as the reverse complement.
GTAATGGCAGATTTGTACAAGTGCTGCAGACAACAAAACACATTTGCTGTTTGTAGGCATAATGTTGACAAACATTTTTCAAGTACTCCTTATTTTTGAGGATTATTTGTATTATTTTATTATCTATTTATTTATTTTTGTGGTGAGTTTTGTTTTTTTTTCCAGTGTGTTTTAGTGTTTTTTTTTATTCTTATTAACCCCTTCACGACAGAGTCAATAGTGCATGTTCTGATCAAAACAAAACATAAACAAAAACTGGAATTTGCGCTATATGTCTGTTCAACCTTAATTCACCGCTGTCACATTAAGTGCACCCACACTTATTATATATCATTTTGTTCAGGGGAAACAGGGCTTTAATTTGTCATTAACTATTCATATATGGAATATAATTTTTTTATGAATAAAATTTAAAACAATTTGAGAAAATAAGATTTTTTTTTTAAATTTGTATATCCGTCTGACATTTTAGCTGTGAATGTCATAATACTGTTAGGTTTTACTGCAAAAAAATGCACATATTTGTAATCAGCGATGTCTCACGAGTACAACAGTACCCCCCATTAACAGGTTTTATGGTGTTTTGGAAAGTTACAGGGTCAAATATAGAACATTCCATTTTCACATTCAAATTTGCCAGATTAGTAATGCTACCTGTGAGACGGTGTGGTAGCCCAGGAATCAGAATTACCCCCATAATGGGATACCATTTGAAAATGTAGACAACCCAAGGTATTGAAAGTGGTGTATGTTTAGTCTTTTTTAGTAGCCACTTAGTCACAAACACTGGCCAAAGTTAGCGTTCATATTTGTTTTTGTGTGAAAAAAAGCAAAAAACTAATATTTGGCCAGTGTTTGTGACTAACCCTTTGCCGAACAGCCCATCCAAAAACACCCCTGTATGTGTTGCCACAAAACTGTGTTGCCACAAAACGAATGATGTCTGTGCTTTATTCAGGGATGTAAATACATTAACATGTTTATTCAGTTCTTTCATGAACTGATCTCCAAATAATTGACCTCGAAGCTTGAGGGCCCAGCTCTTTGGGCCCGAGATCCACCAATTTGAAGTCAATTTGAAATAGAGCTGCCCGGCATCTCTCTGAAGAGTGGACCACATTAGTGTTGCCCATGAAACAAAAGCATTGTTGGGCCCACTCACGTATATTGTGCGCCCAATCTTGCATCATGTCTGTAAATGAATTGGCTTGAGCATATGCCTCATCTGCCAATGTCATCACATGTCCTAGTGGCCCAATCGTATCCAGGAGTTTGTCCTGTGCACATTTAAACTCCTTTTCAACTCCCTTCCTTTGCTTCTCTGCCTCCCCTTGCCATGAAGGCCAACATCATTTGGTCAAACTCAGGGGTGTATGCAACCTTATCTGGTTGCGAAGGTCAGGGACAGTCAGAGATTAAGCATTTGCAAACTTCTTTGTCCAGTGGCTTGCACAGCCAGAAGTGCATAAATTTTAGCAGATGAGGGGGCGGCGGCAAGTCATCCAAACGAGGCTGGCGGATATTCCATGGGTCATCCGTTGGCCCGTGGAGTCAAAGAATATCTCACCATCCGGTGGTTCCGAAACCATGCCACTCATCTGCTGGGGCTGAACCATGTCACTCATCTGCTGGGGCTCACCTACAAACATTTCTTTAATGAAAGAATTGGGGTCCCATGTGCCATCATCTGAATGGGACTCATCAACTGCCATTCATCAAGGAGTGATAGTGCAGGAGGCATATCTTGCTCCTCGTCCGAGGAGACAGTATGAGTCGTGGGGATCATTGTTCGTGCCTTTCGTCCCTTCTTAAGGGGAGCCTTACCTTTTGAAGGTTTTGGCTTGGACCCTTCTCCCTTCCAATGGTGTTTTCATGGGCGTCCCTGGTCCTTTGACACTCCTTTGAGAGTGTTTAAGCACTTTGGTAGTGTCCTGAGTGACAGGCAGCGTCTTAGCCAAGGCCTTTTCCACTGATGCTGCAACCACCGCGTTAATAAAATAAATGTCATTATTTTTTATATTTAAAGTCTCTTATTTTTATCCCACCTGTTTCCTGCTAAAGAAGGCAAGTGTCCCCTTCAGTGACACACAAGCTGAATAGCCAGGTGTCAGTGGCTCTGGACAAGGTGAGCATGGTCCTATTTTCTTCTATATCATCCACTTGCACAACTGTACTTCACCAAAAGCTATATGCTTCCTGTTTTGTGTTTACCTTTGAGTACTCTTGGAAAAGACAGAAGAGGGTCTGTGTCCCCTAGTACACATCCACCTGAGTGATTTGAGCCTGTCCTTGTTTGGCTCTAATCCATGTGAGTGTATGCTATATATTTTTATTTATACACCTGAAAACCTAATATACTACGCTATATGATTTTTTCTCTTTTACTAGCTCTGTGCTTTATTATCATCCCTTGAATTACAAGGGTAAGTTTAATCTATCAGCGCTCCACTATCTGCACTGGTGGGAGCACAACTACCCAGTTCACTTTTTCACTTTTTTACGTTTACTGCTTTATGTAAAGCCAGGGAGAGACTTATATTGTGTGGTAGCTGCTACTCAAAATATCCACTATATTATAGGTGCCTTTTTGCACAGAACATTTTTTGGTTTTAGACGCCATGTTAATCAGTGCTTGAAGATTAGAGGGCATCTGACAATCTTCCATGTTGGGATATTAAAATAACATTGCGGCTCACCCAAGATAAAATCCGTGAGTAAGTAAAAAAGGAAAATTGGTGACAGGGACTGCCTGGGGTAAAGTGGTCAAATACGTGACACACGATAATGCAGACTGAGGTAAAATCTCGGGCTCACCCAGTAATAAGGAGACTGCAAGCACAGCTCCACTCGGCAGCACAATATGTGGGGGCTCAGACCAAGACCTGACCGGCTAATTCAACCCAAGGTTTTGTAACTTACCTGAAACAGGTCCCTGTGGCAGATAGTTTAAATCAGCTTGAATTCTGTACAGTTTTCTGTGAAAATAATTTGCGACTATCCTGATGAACTCCTAACAACCAACAGCATTTAAAATGGCCATCGCAGATCTCGCAATGCGAGATCCAAAATGACCGCAAAAAAAACACGAAACACGGTTCGTGGGGAAATTGTTGAACATTCGCCCCAAAAAACTTGAGAACGGAGGTAAAAAAAAAAACGAACGGGGAAACAACAGAACAAGAAAGAAAAAAAACAAAAAACAGCCGAACGGACAAACGAATGAACGTCAAAAGGGAACAGCCTGTCAAACTTGCAAAATCTGCCAAACGCGTGTGGTATCTTTTGTGCTTGATAGATTAGTGTCCCCGAACCCAGCAAACGCTAATGCATGAACGCGTGCAAAAATCAAATGCTGGCCTGCAAGAGAGTCTTACCGGCGCCTGTGCCCCCTGTGGTGACCATGTAGCAGTGCGAGAACCCTTCCAAGCGTAGCCACAAGCAGAAGGGACGTGACAGACAGCAGGGACAACCATAGGGAAGAGAAGAGGGAGCGGCGAATGGCAGGGAAAAGGGGGGCTACAGCCCAGGTTACCCAACAAGGGGTCCCAGATTGAAAGGGAGCCCACAGACCCGACGCTCACCACAAAAAAAATATGGAATAATACAACAATCAAAATACAGGTATTAAAATATATACATTAAATAAAACAAGACAAGCCCAAAGTGTTATATACACAATATTCTGACCTGACTTGTGATGTAGCAGCAAAGAAAGAGGAAGTGCCTCAGTGGGAGGAGCATGTTAGACTATCTGCCTGTTTATGATTGGTTCCTTGTTTCTATGTGTTATTTGCTGCTATGGAGTAGTAAAGGAAGTTAATGCAAAATACTCGCCTCCTGTCATTATTAAAATTAAGATTATTAGTACACTAAAGCTAGTATAATCTTCAATTATAATCTTTAATGTATCTAAAATGTGGTTGTACATATAAGAATTATAAATAAGTAATTATTCCTGACTTTATTTCTGCCTGTGAAAGTAACATTTTCCCATCTCAGTCAGATATAACTAAAAGAATATTTGAGATTAGAATTGACACTGATACTAATAAACATAATCAGAAAATAAGTATCTTTGCCTAAATTGGCAAACACCATTTCACTATTTAATATATTTGCACATATTTAGAACTTTGATAAATCAATTTCAATTTTATAAACTGGCAATGTTGTCCTAACAAAATCTAATGATTGTTGAATTTAACAACCTAAATGTTTTGCCAATATCAATCTATGTAAAAAGTCATTTTATTTGAAAAATAAATATTTGCATAATATTAATTTGAAACGTGAGGTTCGTGTCTAGCAGATAAATATATGATAAAATGGCATTTTTGTACATAGATACTTGTTCAAACAGAAAATAAATAAAATACATTATAAAGTTGTATTTTTTATTTATTCATTAATCTTTATGGAGATATTTGGGGACATGATAAGCTTTAGGCATTTTACAACACCCCCTAACTTGTAATATTTCATACAAGGTCTGCCATATTAGTAAAAAAGCCAAAATATTCTCATAAGCAGCAGGTGTGACAAAAATAGATGAATAAAAATGGTCAAATACCTTACCTGTTTATATTTGTGAGGCCCTCATATACAGGGAGTGCAGAATTATTAGGCAAGTTGTATTTTTGAGGATTAATTTTATTATTGAACAACAACCATGTTCTCAATGAACCCAAAAAACTCATTAATATCAAAGCTGAATATTTTTGGAAGTAGTTTTTAGTTTGTTTTAGTTATAGCTATGTTAGGGGGATATCTGTGTGTGCAGGTGACTATTACTGTGCATAATTATTAGGCAACTTAACAAAAAACAAATATATACCCATTTCAATTATTTATTATTACCAGTGAAACCAATATAACATCTCAACATTCACAAATATACATTTCTGACATTCAAAAACAAAACAAAAACAAATCAGTGACCAATATAGCCACCTTTCTTTGCAAGGACACTCAAAAGCCTGCCATCCATGGATTCTGTCAGTGTTTTGATCTGTTCACCATCAACATTGCGTGCAGCAGCAACCACAGCCTCCCAGACACTGTTCAGAGAGGTGTACTGTTTTCCCTCCTTGTAAATCTCACATTTGATGATGGACCACAGGTTCTCAATGAGGTTCAGATCAGGTGAACAAGGAGGCCATGTCATTAGATTTTCTTCTTTTATACCCTTTCTTGCCAGCCACGCTGTGGAGTACTTGGACGCGTGTGATGGAGCATTGTCCTGCATGAAAATCATGTTTTTCTTGAAGGATGCAGACTTCTTCCTGTACCACTGCTTGAAGAAGGTGTCTTCCAGGAACTGGCAGTAGGACTGGGAGTTGAGCTTGACTCCATCCTCAACCCGAAAAGGCCCCACAAGCTCATCTTTGATGATACCAGCCCAAACCAGTACTCCACCTCCACCTTGCTGGCGTCTGAGTCGGACTGGAGCTCTCTGCCCTTTACCAATCCAGCCACGGGCCCATCCATCTGGCCCATCAAGACTCACTCTCATTTCATCAGTCCATAAAACCTTAGAAAAATCAGTCTTGAGATATTTCTTGGCCCAGTCTTGACGTTTCAGCTTGTGTGTCTTGTTCAGTGGTGGTCGTCTTTCAGCCTTTCTTACCTTGGCCATGTCTCTGAGTATTGCACACCTTGTGCTTTTGGGCACTCCAGTGATGTTGCAGCTCTGAAATATGGCCAAACTGGTGGCAAGTGGCATCGTGGCAGCTGCACGCTTGACTTTTCTCAGTTCATGGGCAGTTATTTTGCGCCTTGGTTTTTCCACACGCTTCTTGCGACCCTGTTGACTATTTTGAATGAAACGCTTGATTGTTCGATGATCACGCTTCAGAAGCTTTGCAATTTTAAGAGTGCTGCATCCCTCTGCAAGATATCTCACTATTTTTGACTTTTCTGAGCCTGTCAAGTCCTTCTTTTGACCCATTTTGCCAAAGGAAAGGAAGTTGCCTAATAATTATGCACACCTGATATAGGGTGTTGATGTCATTAGACCACACCCCTTCTCATTACAGAGATGCACATCACCTAATATGCTTAATTGGTAGTAGGCTTTCGAGCCTATACAGCTTGGAGTAAGACAACATGCATAAAGAGGATGATGTGGTCAAAATACAAATTTGCCTAATAATTCTGCACTCCCTGTACATTATTAGCAGTACAATTTAATAAAAACTGTCAAATACCTTATGTAAAAAGAATATCTGCATTTGAGCATGATACCCACATACAGTTAATGTATTTTTTTAAATAAAATTTTTCAAAAACTTTTATAGCAATCTCTGTAATTCCTGACTGTAGTAATCTTTGAAATTTGAATGTTTAGTGTTAATACCCATTGTATGTTTACTTTAGAAGTCATTATCTTTTGCTAGTGCAAAGCTAATCGTTTGGGGGGACCTATTTTAACACAATGTTAGCATTTTACTTTATTCATATAATTTGTGAAATATACTAATTCTTTTTTTGTTTATAGCTCATTATTTCATAATTTTTCATTAAATAAATAGTTTTTCTACAACATATATATAAATTCTGCGTAATTAGTGATGAATACATAAGTGCATATAATTATAATTATATTTAATTGTATTGTAATTGTATATGTATTTTCTTTTACTAATATCCATTTCATGTATGGTTTTATAGCTTTCAAATGACTTCACAGTGTGCACATAAAATAGTTATTGATTGGCAAAATGAGATGCATCAGCTTAGCTGCATAATGTGCAGTAGGGTTTTAGGATAAAATGATTCAAAACAACTAATAAATGCATATTTTTTTGTTCAAGTGCTTTAAAATATGTTTCTTTTACCAAGACTTTGGCTGTAATGAATATGAATGGCTGAAAAGCTTAGATTTTAATCTATAACTATGGGATGGTGGCAAACTAACCACTAATTTTATTACTAAATGACAGTCTCATCTACATATTAATCAAGGAATCAAGGATAGACAAGGCACTGACATCACCTTTTATTATAATGCGCTGCGGAATAAGTTGGCGGATTATAAATAATAACCAATAATAATAATATAGCGGCAAAATTAAAAAAAAATATTGCAGCCTATGATTAAGAGCTGTCACAAAGCTAGCACAATGTCTTTGGGTCAGTATTCCTCACATCAATCCATGCCACAGGAATATTATTTGTGAAAAAATTTTGCTTTTGTGGTTTGTGTCATGTTTGTGTCAATGTTTATCAAAAACACTGGTGGCTGCTGTCACTCTTCATTTTCACTACTGTTGTTAAAATATGAAGTGAGCCTTCCTGCAAAAAGCAGCTTTTCTCTATAGATTTCAACTGCCAGACTGCCACAGTAGAGTTTACCAATGTGAAGGTATCCTGATGAAGGCCACCATTACCAATTGGCCAACTGCATTTTTGACACCTGTTTATATGTCTTTCATTATTTATTACATAAAGCAGTCAATACCTACCTCTGGTAGAGAGAAGGATATAGCAAAATGTAGACAAAATTAGACATTTCAAACAGAACAAAAGGGATTACTAGAAAAACACAGTTTATCACAAAATGTTTTAGATGCTTGAACTGCATTTTATCTTATTTTAAATGAGCCCTTACGTTTGTACAGCCCTCTACAGATCCACTTTGTATCTCACACAACAATATAGACTTGTCTTCATCATTTTATCCAGACAAATGATTGCAATATGTTCTTTGTTACACTGCTCTAAACACAACAGCCAATACATCACAATCACAAAGCTAGTATAGAAAAGCAATACACCTCAAATCTTACAATGCAGACAGGTGGGATGAAAAGGCCAGAGTTCCGTGAGTTTCTGGCTGTTTGTTATGCTCACACTTATTAATAATCTTTTTTAAATCTGATGACAAATACAACCACTTATGTAGTCCTATGGCTAAATTAAAGAGATACTTTTAAGTGTAAAATAACAGCTGGGATGAGCCACACAGCAGCTGTTAATATAAATAATTCACAGTTAATTGGTTTTAAGTGCATTTCAAAATCTGTCATGCCGAGCAGTTGTGGAATAAGAAGATCATGTCATAAACAATAATAGGAGAAAAGATATGACATTTCTATTCCATTGTAGACAATCAATTAGGCAGTCCTGTCAATGTGCCTTACAATAGTTGTACAAGACGTGAGGAATGCACACACCATGAGTGAGTATTACCGAAGGAGTGCTCTAAGAGCGGAAGGCAAACCCCTAAACCCACAGGAAACACACTGGAAAGTTGCAAAAAGTCCCAGGCACACCCTGGGGCTTCCTCAGAGAGGCAGACCTTATTCAGAAACAGTGCCTCACAATGTTTTGGCTCTCCCATGAGTCTTTGATAAACTTGACAAAACTCTTGTGAGAACCTAAACATTGTGATACACTGTTTCAGAATAAAGTCTGCCTCTCTGAGGAGACCTCTAAGTGTGCCTGGACCTTTTTTTAATTTCCTATATGACCTATAAGCAAGTAACATTGCATGTACAGTGTGTGCACAAGGGGAAATGGAGTAGGAGGTATGTAGTACTAAATGTATATTGCTAAACTGTATAGCTGAATGGACATAAACATGGCACAGGAAAATTGAAAAATGCAGGGTGTTTGATATCTTCTGAGTTCACTGAGTCATTACAGATGATTTGCTGTTGCTATGACGGAAAAAAACAAAAACATCTAACTAGTCTGATCTGTCTGTTTCCTGATCTGAGTGAAGAAGTTATTACAAGTCAAGATTTTTTAAAGACTTTACTTGTATGGGGGTGCTCAAATATTTTGCAATGGAATGCACTAAAAAAGAGGAATTCAGATTGAAGTACAGATTCAAAGATTGTTTCACTCTTCTATTGCCAATAAAATTATTTGACTTTTGTTAATAATAGCATTTAGACTAATGGTCCTAATAAAATTTTTAAGACTTATACGTTCTAATTGGCATTTCAGTTTAGTTAATAATAATCTCCTTGTCTGTAAAAAAAAACCCAATAGACATCAGTCATTCCACACATCATCATTTCTATGGTCATATCAGTGCATAATAATTTGTTCCGTCAAACTCCTACAATATGATGTTTATGGCTTTCTTCCATTGTCTATGCTCAGCATTTGGCAAAATTGCATTACATCTGCTCTGCGCTCCATCAAACACATCTATAATTCTGCTATCATAGCGAATTTATTGTATTTCTGGTGAGGTGTGTCAGCAGGGAAGGAGACAAAATTAAATGCTTCCAGTGTGATCTAAAAAACTGTTAGTGGAATTAAATACTGAATGATCACAGTTCCTAACTAGATCTCAAGGCAGCGGGCTAGACGGGACTCTGGTTTATTTCATAACTTTAAATACATCTGGGGTGAAAATCAATCATCAGTCAACTTCTAAGTTTCGAGCAGTAATTTCTAGAAAATTTTGGAGTTAATTGAAATCACGTTCTGTGCAGCTTGAGATGTTGCATGCTTCATAACATTATACATAATACGTTTGAAAATGCGTAGATTATGCCCATACAGGTACACAAATGGCCAGAAAATATGTTGAAATATTAAAACCACCAAGTCTGGTACCATTAGCCATATCATGGTGAAAGCTACTTGGGCCACATGTCTGGCCATTTCAGTGTTTAGTAAAACAGTAGTAGCAATGAGATCACTTGACTAGATCAATCTGTTTCACTTATTCTTCAGCAACCTTCAGTGCTGCAGATGTTGAGGACCACATCTCCGTTCAGTGGAGATGTGGTGTACAACATCTGCACAATTACTCTGTACACAACTTGAAAGTTTGAGAAAACATAAACAATATTATTTAAAAGTGATACAGTATTTGACTAAAGTCTGGTGACTGAGCAAGCCAATTAACTAAATTTTTTTTTTGTTCAATATTTGTTCTTCAATGTACAGTTCTTGAACGTTATGTTATTAGTTATGTTGTTTTGCACATTGCAGCATGTGTTTTCTATTTTTCCAGTTTCTGATTATGGAGCAGTTATGCGTTAGACACCATAGAACAATTGTTTTAATCAGTCAATGTAACAAAATTTAAATTGGTAAAGAAAATATCTGTCAGACTTGATTAGTATAGGGAAAAATATACTGACTACTTTCAATGGTCCAGATGTCTAATACATTAAAACTAGTGTGGAGTGTTCCTTTAACCAAGCTTCTGGAATAAAATGGAATCATGACATGTCACACATGTCATGTGTCCTTAATGGGTTAAAGAACAGCTTTCATCAAAGTTTCACTTCTCATTTTTAAAAGTTTTTCACATTTAAGAAAATTTAATTGTTTTTAAATGATATATATATAATTTTCTTTTTTTTATAGAAAATTTCACTTTTAAAAATGTTTTATTTAAGATTTTAATATATGAACTGTACATGCAAGGGAAACAGAGACACCATACGAAAAATATTGACCAGTGTAACATCAATAGTACAGAAATAACAATTATTAAATAGCATGATAACTGTAGCTTTAGCTCATTTACTATGCATTTAAGAATGTTGAACAGTGTCATCGATAACATATACTGGAGATGGGGACATTAACCCCTTAAGGACACATGACATGTGTGACATGTCATGATTCCCTTTTATTCCAGAAGTTTGGTCCTTAAAGGGGTTAATCGAGAAAAGTGGGTGAGGAAGAGGAGAAAAGTAAATATAAAAAAAAGAGGAGGGTTGCAACTACTTTGTAATCCCTTCCTACTATTTAATTGTATGTATTTTTTTACTTTTTTTATCTTGGGTCAGAGTTTACTGTCATCTTACCAACTACTATGCAACCTAACCTTACTTTCCTGCTGCTGCAAGTTAAAACAGAGCGCATAGAGTATTCACGGCAGCAGGCAAGTTAGATTGAGTGGCGGTTGGTCCAATAAGAGGGGAATCTGACTCAACAAGGCTGATCTGTTAAAATAAAATCTATATACATTATTTTAAGAAATCATTACGTTTCTTTAAATGTAATACACATTTAAAAAAGGAGTAGTGATAATTTGATGACAGTTGTTCTCTAAATGTGCTGGCAGCAGGCAACCTAAGTAAAGTTCTGACAAGTAGGTTCTGTATGAGGCCCGGTAAGACCCAGGGTATTTGTGTGAACTGTTGAAAAGGAACACGTTTCTCAATGTCCAAATTATGTGGGTGCTATTTTCTAGAGATTGTATATATAATTCTTTGCTAAGACTTAATGCATTCATTTCACGGATTCTACTTTTGACCACATAATAGCAGCTCCACCCAAGCCAATGAATGTCAATGGATCACCGGGGAGGAAACCGATAAGAGGGCAAACCATTTCTAAAAGGCTTGTCCCACTCCCAGGAAGCCAGACCAGGGTACCTGTGGCATTGTAACCACTACAGGGGACTGTAGTGGTTATAATGCTTGGAGACAACCATATAATTTTTAGGTGAAAAGAGATTTTGGACACTTCTTTCGGTTAGAGCAGGCAGAGGCAACCTTCGGCACTCCAGATATTTTGGACTACACCTCCCATTATGCTTTGTCAGCATTATGGGTGTAATAGCATTATGGGGGATGTAGTCCACAACATCTGGAGTGCTGAAGGTTGCCTATCCCTGGGTTAGAATATCATTTTATGGCATATATATAGTATATTATTCCTGAATTTGTGCAACATTTGCATCTGGGAGAGCCATACAATCAATATTAGGTCTAGTTTAATATGTGATGCTGTTAACTTGTGGATTTTAATGTTCTGTTGGCACTGCTGGTTTGTGTTACTCGTTTTTTACTTTGTTCTCAAAAGCTATTGATCTTTGACCGTACTCCTCCAAACAACTCCAGTGCTATCTCCCTATATACACCCTTTTCAATCCATCTTATACTGTATCTGTAAATCTTACTGACTTTTATTATACACTGTAGAATGAATTTAAGTACCAGTCCCTCCTAGCTTATTGTTAAAAAAAAGAAAAGAAATAACTTGATTTTATGAAGCGTGATATTTATTGCATTTTTCTTAACTCTCATAATCCAAGAGATATACTTCACTATTTTCTTATTGTATATTGCACAAAAATGTGATTTTATACTCTAAAAACTGATTGTTCTATCTCTTTTTCTGCCTGTGGATCTTTAATGTATTATAAACAATACACTACAAGTTTATCTAGAAAGAAAATACCACATTTTATAGGAAGCAAGTTCATTGGAAATACTTTTTAAGACTGTTGCTAAAATTTAAAAATGGGCAATTAATTACAAATAACATAAACAACAAAAATTGTTAGCTTGTAGTGCAAGGATGTAGGATAGTAATTTAGACTAGAAAAGAATTAATAAAAATCCTTGTTGCTGCTCTTGATCAAAGTAAATTACACATGTCTTGTTGACCCAAATTGATAATGAAATTACTGCTAGGTCAAACCAAAAATCCTCTCTAGTCTACATCTGTCAGAGAGACATTTAACATAAAGCATATAAACTACAAAAACACATTAGCAAAGGTTGCAGCTGATATTTGATAACATACATGCAACAATGTACAGTGTAATTTGTCTTACGATGGTTGCTACAGCATTAGAATAAACAAGACAAAAAAAACAAATTCAGTTAAATACAGTATATATACTGTACATTTATACACCAGCATTCCTCCCAAAACTGGCAGTCCCAGAATTGGGACATTAGTGGAAGGGGAGTAAAGGGGGCAACCCAGTGATGCAATCATGACACTAGCTCCATCTAAGAGGGGCAGACCTGCATGGCAAGGAGGTGATTACACTGGAAAGGAGGGGTGTAGACCCATATTGGTGGCAGGTCAACTTGGTGTGCCAATCATTTTAACAAGCCCACTGAGGACTGATCATGCAGGGAGCACTGCTACAGTGCTTCCTGCAGGGTCCTAGTGCTCTAAACTTAGGAAACGTGCTTCCATTGATGCACCCATGGAACACCAGTTCTCTGGTGTTCCCTAAAACGGTCAAGACAAGACCCCAAAATTGACATATGAGTAAATCAGTGTTTAATTTATATTTATATGTAATCCAGTTTTTTTAGTGAAGTGCAAAAGATGACAGTTTTTTGATAAAATAGGTAACAAGAATGTTGCTGCTTCTCCTCTGTTTTGTGTGAGTATTTCCTATAATATTATGGATGTTAAATATCCTTTTTTCTATATTTCTATTCTAAAATGTGTAGTCCTATTGCTTAAAGCGCTATGCATTACTTCACAATAATTTTTTTTATACCAGCAAGCAAACATTTTAAACAAATATACAAACCAAAATAAAGCAAGAAAAACTTTGAAAAGAATGCAATAAACTTTTATAAGCATACTATGAACTGATCTGATTGCATTATTGGGCATGCATCTCAGCCTATCCCCACCCTTTTGCCCACCCATCTCAGTGTCAGACCAGAAAGAATGCATCATTGTGCAGCAATATAGAAAACCAAAACTAGAGCCTGCTCTGCATTATTAGACTCCCTATCTTCTCCCACTGTCAGGATGATGCAATGTGAAGAGGCCTTCCAGCTGGACACGTGTAAATATGCCAGACATGCCCAGTGCACTTTTTTAGCTTTCCTAGGGATAGGACACTGATTGGTTAGATCAGTCTTGGCCCTGGAGTGGACACTATTAGAAAGAGGACATAGGTAAAAATTATTTTTAGTTTTTTTTCATATTTACCTGCTTCTTCTTTCTTATGCTTTCCACTCCACCGCATAGTGAAGCAACCGTCTTGTTCAAAGCTAAAGCTTTTGAATGGGAAAGTTGTCTCAAAGTGATGCATGTCCGTTTAATATCCAGCTATAGATCCAAACATAAAACTGAATTACAAGTTGACATTTTAACCTCTATGCATATCTACAAACCCCACTGTCTCTTCCCCACACTTCTATCCCTGACTATTTCTTCCTTCATTCTAAATGAAGGTACTTTGAGCCAGCAGCTTCAGTAACAGCAGTCGTTCTTCTAGTGCTCCAGAAACAAGCCAAGCAACAGAATATATTTTAGAACTGGTGTGGAAAATATATATATTTTTTTCTTTAAAAATCATTATGAGCCAATAATCACTACCAATTAATCGTTAAAGATCCTATATCAAAATGTAATGTTGCACTCATTCAGCAAGCTATATACAGAGTTGCAGAGTTATAAAAGCAGAACATCCCGCACTGGCATCTTCTTTAGGGACTATAGTGTGATATCAGCATCAAATATTTATTGCTCAATACAGGGTTAAAGAGCTTAAAAAGGAGTCAGCACTGAATACACAGAGGATGGGTTTAAGACTTCCTTGTATAGATAAGGTTGGCTGTGATAGGGATATGTATTTTGAAGCAGCAACTAGTTAATAAAATCTATAACATTAAATGTGTGTTTAACAATAGTTTAGACAGGTTTTTTTTTTCCTGCACATAGTATTTCATTTTATTATTCTTTTTTTTTTTTTTTGTAAATGCTTTTTACTAAGGTTTTTGCAGTTTTACATCAGTGTATGCTATACTGTTATATTGAAAGCATATAAAACATCTCGTATATGTAGATACAAAAAAAACCATATGTACGAATGTTATGTACAGAACAAACATACAATAAAAATAAAAGTTGAGTATAGTTACATCAAAACAGTTGTTTCATTGTGTCTTCTCATATATTTTTTCCTGATCTCAGCACTCAAGATTCATTACTGGAAAGGCCTGTTCGGCACCGCACCTTGTACTAAGCCTTTCGAATTGGGTTAAGATCGTTGTAAACATGGGTCGCATTAAGAAAATAACTGTGTGAATTATTGTTGTTTACAGAGAGTATCGTAGAGTGAAAAAAATATATTATGGCCCCTGGTGTGCTTAATTATTCTTTTTTCTTTCCCATTGGTGTCCGTTTAGTCTTGTTGCTACGTTTGACAATGACAAGATTTAGGACCATAATGTGTACCGTTCCGTATTCTGCTCCAAGCTTATGTGTCTATACCACTAACGTGATAATAAATGTGTTACCGGAGAAATAAAACACAAAAGTTTGGGTTCTTGAACTTAACAAGTATTGTTGGAGTCAAATGTTAGGATATTTGTCGTTACTGGTCAGGTAAAACTTGTGTGTGTCTACAGGTGAGGCGTAAATCAAGACTCTATCAGGAGCAATAGTTATGCCTGCTGTTTGGTTTATGTTGGCATGGTGCGATACTCTCGCCTCTAGTACTGCAGGAAGTACTTGTACGGGGACTCTTGTGTTCAAAGGGGTCTACTCAGTGTATGCGTGGTTTCCTGGTTATAGTCTCTACTGTAGTGGTCCCATGGCGACCAAATATTAATGAACTCTTCATATGTGTTGGAAAAGGAATGTGAGAGCTCTTCCATCTGTCTGATGGAGTCTACTTTAGGAGGCCATTCCCTGATGGTCGGGGGACTGCTTTGTTTCCATTTGATGGGTATTACGCAATTTGCTGCTGTGAGTAGATGATTGATCAGGACCCGGGTTGGTTTTGTTAGAGGAATGGGGTAAAGCATAAATAAAAGTGCTTCAGGGGTTTGTGGTAACTTGTATCTCGTTATAAGGGTAACTATGGTAGATATTTTACCCCAGTATGTTTGTATTATGTTGCACGACCACCAGATGTGGCCTGGGGTCCCTATATCAGTTTTGCATTTCCAGCAGATGTTAGATGTGTTAGGGGAGAATTTGTGAATTCTGGTCGGGGTGAAGTGCCATCTGGAAATTTGCTTATAGTTTCTTTCTTGTGTAGTGTTGTTGCTAGAGGATTTGAAGATATTTTTAAATGTTTTACCCCATTTGTCGTAAGTTAATGTAACTTTTAAGTCTTTTTCCCAGGCTTTTGTAAATTCCGGGATATGGTCACCTGTTTCTGACTGTAGGATCTTATAGAAGATGGTAATGTGCTTCTTTTGTAAGGTCCTTGTTGTGGATAGGGATTCAAATGTGGTCAGTGGTCTATGTCCCTTACAGAGGTCTGGTTGCGTCTGAATATATTGTGAGAGCTGTGTATACTTGTATTTTTGCATTATGGAGTGCGTAGGAGTGCGTATGAGTTCTGTAAGTGGGAGGGTACCCTTTTCGTTTATTATATCAATTAGGTGTAGTTGTCCGTGTTGGGTCCCAAAATCCCGGAAAGCGCTTTGTTGGCAGCCAGGAGGGAATTGCGGATTCCCTGTTATTGGGAAAAGTAGGGAAGGGTATGGGGCGATGTGTTTACCTTGTCTGAGGCGGTTCCAGTATTTTAAGGTGGGTATTATGGTAGGGTGGTCTGTGTGGCCTGGGTATAGTAATTTTAGGCTGGATTTGTGCCATGGTGTAGCTCTGAGGTCCACCATGAAGCTGTCCGCTTCTATTCGCACCCATTGCTTCTGGTCTTGTGGGCCTGCCCAGTCGTATATACGTGAGAGAATTGTGGCCTTATGGTACGCCTCGATATCTGGGGAACCCAGACCGCCTTGTGATTTGTGTCTCTTTAGGTGTGTGTATGGAGACCTAGGGTGTTTTCCCGCCCATAAATAGGATCAAAGGTTGTGTTTTACTAGTGTAAAGAAACTAGTGGGGTTCTTTATGGGTAGTGTTTGTAGGAGATAGAGGAATCTCGGTAGAATAGCCATTTTTAAGATATGTACCCTCAAAGCCAGGAAAATTGTGGTTTATTCCAAGCTCTTAGGTCTTTGTCTATGTCTGCTAGTAATGGAGGGAAATTAAGGTCGTATAGTTTGTCTAGGGAAGCCGTCAGATATACTCCTAGGTATTTCACTGACGTCTGTGGCCAGTGGAAGAGGTAAGCCTGTTTGAGTCTTAATTTGGTCCCATCTGAATTATGTAAAGGGAGGATCTCGCTTTTGCTTGTATTTATTTTGTAGTTGGACACTAGACCATAAAAGTCTCTCTCTTTCATTAGGTGTGGTAGTGATCTTTCTGGGTTTCTTAATGTGAAGAGGAGGTCATCCGCGAAGGCGGATACTTTGTATTCGTGTTCTGCTATTTGTATGCCTTGGATATTATGGGTTGTCTCTGATTCCCTGTAAAAAAGGCTCCAATATTAAGATAAAAAGGAGGGGGGACAGGGGACACCCTTGTCTTGTACCATTTGAAATATGTACTTTGTCTGAGAGTTGCCCATTGACCTGTATCTTTGCTCCAGGTTTGGAGTAGATAGCTGAAAGCCACGATAGCCAATTTGGGCTGAAACCCATGGCTTGCATCGTGGCTGTTAGCAGGGACCAGTCCACCCTGTCAAACGCCTTCTCGGTGTCAATTGTGAGGGCGAGGCACTGATCCTCACTTTTTTTTGCATGGTTGATGATGTTCAGGAGTTTGGTCGTGTTATTTTTGGCCTCTCTACCTGGCACGAACCCGGCTTGGTCAGGATGGACTAGTCCCCGCAGATATGGTCTAAGGCGCATGGCTAGTATTTTAGTGAAAATTTTTAGATCCACATTTATCAATGATATAGGCCTGTAGCTGCTGCATTCGGTGGGGTCTTTGCCTGGTTTAGGAATGAGTGTAATGTGTGCTTCCAGAGTGTCTTGCGGTAGACTGTGTCCTTGGGGGAGGGAGTTGAAGGCTGTTATAAAAGGTCTGTTTAGGATTGGGGAGAAAGTTTTAAAATATTTGGCCGTGAATCCATCTGGTCCAGGACTTTTCCCTAGTGGTGGTTGTTTTGTGGCCCAGGTAAATTCCTCGGGTGAGATTGGTTCGTCTAAGATCTGTCTGGTGCTTGGTGGGATTGTCTGGCTTAGCCTCTCCGTGAGAAATTTATGGATGTCCCCTGGGTCGGGTGGTTGGGATCTAAGATTGTATAATTTCAAGTAGTAGGAATGGAATTCTTGTAATATGTCTGGTAAAAGATGGGTGAGTGTCCCTGTGGCATTTTTTATGTGGGTGATGTAAGCTTGTTGCCTTTCTTTTTGTAGAGCTCTGGCCAGCATACGGCCACACTTTCCGCTCTGGGTGTAATATTTATGTTTAGAGTATAGGAGTGATCTTTGAATTTTCGCATTTATTATTGCTTGGAGAGCGGAACGTTTGTCAATAAGTTGTTTGTAAACATCTAGAGACAAGCTTTTTTTGTGTGTGGTTTCCAAGTGTCTGATGTCCGCTGTGAGTGTGGTTATTCGTTCCTCTTGTGCTTTTTTGTGTTTGGAGGCTAGGGATATGATGTGCCCCCTTATTACAGCTTTATGTGCCTCCCCTATCACTGTAGGAGACACTGATGGTGTATTGTTATCCTCAAAGTATTTATGAAGTGTCTCTTGTAGTTGAGCTACGTGTACAGGGTCGTTAAGTAATGCGTCATTAAGTTTCCATTGTGTGCGAGAGGGTGTGAGAGTTGGTATCGATAGTGCCATGGATAATGAGCCATGGTCCGACCATGTAATGGGGCCGTACTTACAGGACTGGATGAGGTGGAGATGTCTGTGGTGTAGAAAAAGCATGTCTAATCTAGAGTAGGTGCGTTTAACATTAGAAAAGTATGAATAGTCTCGGGATGTGGGATGCGTTACCCGCCAGAGATCAAAAAGGTGGTGGTTGTCTAGAATCTGTACGATTCTGGCCCTGGAGGTTGTGTTATACTTTGTGTAATTGGAGGTTGTATCTAAGTCGGGATCTAAGCAAATGTTGAGGTCTCCTGCCAGTATTAAGATCCCTTCCGTGACTTTTTCTACTGTGGTAAGATATTTGCGCATGTGGTAGTATTGTTTATTGTTGGGAAGGTATAAGTTGGCGAGTGTCACTATGGTGTTAGCTATTTTCCCTATGACTATCAAAAGTCTCCCGTCGGTAAAAGAATGGTGTGATAAGCATGCGAAAGGCATCCTTGCCCCAACCAGAATGGCTACCCCTTTAGATTTGGATCCCTCATAATTGCTGAAGAATCCAATTGGGTAGTGTTTATTGCGTGGGGTTGGGGCCATGTTGGCTTTAAAGTGCGTTTCTTGGAGGAACACAATATCTGCTCTTAGAGCGTGGAGTTCCCATAGTGTAAGGGATCGTATAGTTGGCGAATTCAGCCCCCTTGTGTTTAATGTGACTATGCGAATGGATGCCATATTTGAGTGACTAGGTATGGGTGATGTTCAAATGAGTGCCGAGGAATGAAATTCCAATAAGGACAGATTTAAAGTATACCGTATCAGAATTATCTCAACTCCAATAGGAGGAGGTTAAATGCAGGGTCAATATTGACAGCGAAAAACAGAAACAAATCTAACTATGTACAAAATCTCTGGTGAATACTTGGAGCTAGCAATTGAGAGTGTGCTTGTAAATAGATCGGGTGAACCCCATCTGCCGGTGGCTTTCCCTGGTTGTTCAAAGCAGTTCCAGGGAAACAGCTATGGCACCGCTGGGGCTATAATTGCTGCTACAAGTGGATCAGCAGTCTATATGGGGGTAAGATTAGGTCGTCTTGCGTGCTTTGGGAGGGAAGCGGGCAATCCTTCTATCTATATGACTTAGAAAATGGATTACCGGGTGTAATGGAGCTCCCTGTACTCCGACCGAGTACCCTCCGTTGATGGATGCTCCTAGCGCTTCCTGAGGACTCCAAACACTGCAGCCGACACCACAACCACCGCAGACTCCACAACCGCCGGAGCTTAACTGGAGTCTCGCCATCTTCCTTCCACCCTGGATCAGCTTCTGTCCTCCAGGACCGTGTGGGGAAGACCTCTCCTCCAGGAGAGCGTAACAGGAACAGCTCTTAAAAGAGCTAAGTGATTCAAGCTCAGGGGAGCATGCAAAGCATAGCAATCCCCAGTGTGATTATAACAGCTCCCTCCAATAACGAGACAAGGCTACGTTTAGAGGGATCAAGAAGAACTGTCAAAACCTTTATTCCCTTGGGACCAGCCAATACAGTCACCACAATAACATTGTTGTGAAACCTCAATAAAATCACAAACAGTCAAACCATATCAAGAAACACACAGTGACTTATCACAACACAATGGCACATTTTTAAAGGGGTGGGGGGAGACAATATTTAACAGTAAATATCTCACCTGCCTGCAGAATTAGCAATATGCAAATCTACCCGAATATGCAAATGAACCAGTCTTGCAATTCAGGTAGTGCATATTGCTGTTGCTACCAACAGAGGGCACTAGACCAGCTCCATAGCCAAACCCACCTAGTTGGTAGCAAACCTCAGCAGTACAGGAGAGAAGGCAATACATTTCACAGTACACACACACACTATAAACAATTACATTACACACACCCTGCACCTATCATGGGTACAGGGTGACTAAAACATAGGATAAATAAAGCAGCCCACATAAATAGTCTGTCTGAAGGTAGACTAGGGGCTTTAAAGCCAGATAGATGAAAGAGTCATA
This sequence comes from Pelobates cultripes, assembly GCA_933207985.1. NCBI lineage: Eukaryota > Metazoa > Chordata > Amphibia > Anura > Pelobatidae > Pelobates > Pelobates cultripes. Next base: position 215,216,364 of record OW240916.1, on the reverse strand, counting down.
GTCACAGGGGAGGAGGCTGGCAAGTAGGCCTCTCCAGGACCAAGTGGCGAAGGGCACTTTGTCACACCGGGTGTTTAGCTTTTGTATGTATATGGGAATAAAACAGGTGAGTGCTCTAGGTCGTCCCACCAGGGAAAGTAGGCAAAGGTACTGTGAGCGTTCTGGGTTCTAGGTTGGTTCACCCTGGGTGGGCACTCTCAGTTGCTTTCTCTTGACTATAACACTCTAGAATGCCCAACACCCCTCTTGTAGCCACCACCCATACCCCCACCTCCCTCTCCACCCACCTAACACCCTGGAAGAACTAAATTAAAGCAGGAAAAGGGAAGAGGGAATAGGGCCAAAAGAAGCAGGTGCCCCAAAGTGCTTCGTTTAGCCCTATGCCTGGGGATGAGAAGGAGGGAGGGTGAGCAAGCAGAGTACAGATGAGCAGGGAAGGGGGCTGGGAGGGAAGACGGGAGAAAGGGCGGAGGGACTGCAGTTATCCTATGTACTAAGGTTTACAATGTTACACTGGATACCCTTTCGGAGTCTCTCCAGGCCTGTGACTGCAGATGAGAGGAGTTTGAGTCTTAGTGATTCTTCACATATTGTGAGAGGTGGCTTGGATGAGAGTCATCTGATTCTGCGGCCTTGTGTGGGAGTAGTAATGTCTAGTTCTTAGACTGCAAGGTGTCTCTAGGTGAAGGGATGGTTGGGCTGTGCAGGGCTAGAGGTCAGTGTCCCAATCTGTGTTAGTGTCATCGTGTGAGGACTTTCGTATTGCCCTGACCTGTGGGTGATGAATGAGTGTCACTGCTCTGTTGCCTCTCAAGTCTCTCTCGTGTTCCCATGTTGTAATCCCTTCTGGGGCTTCCAATGCGGGAAGAAGTCTGGAGCTGTTCCTCACGTGTTCGGTCCTCGGTTACTTAACTTTAGATTAATGGTGGTGAGATTCGTCTTGGTGTTGTTGCAGGTTTCGATACTGAAGCTGTTGGTCGTTCCGATGCCATTTAGATGGTGTTTGCCACCTGGCTCTTTGTGGACGCGGATAGTTAAGGGGAGCCTGTACTGGACCATACCAATCTGGAATTTGTACATCCGGGAGGTCTAAAGATGAGGTAAATGGAGCTATGTCTGCTGGTGTGGTCACCGTAGCTGTTACTCCGTTATGCGTGGCTGTCAGAGAGAGGGGGAAACCCCACCTATACCTGATGTTCCTAGTGCAAAGGAGGTCAGTCAGAGGCTTGAGAGTCCTTCTTGCTTGCAGCATCATCCATGAGAGGTCCGGGAATATTTGTATTTGTGCCTCATGAAAGAGAAGTGGCTGTGTTGTCTTCCTCAGTTCCCCAAGTATATCTTCTTTCACCCCATAATAGTGGAGACGGCAGATTACGTCACTGGAGGTGTCTGAAGTTGGGCCTCGTGCTTTAAGTGCCCTGTGGGCTCTGTCAAATAAAATTTTCTCTGATGGGTTTTTATGGAGTAGGTGGTTAAACAGCTCCTGGAGTATATTAGGGAGATTTTCTCCGTCGACCTCTTGTAGGCCTTTGATTCTAAGATTGTTGCGACGCTCTCTGTTATCTAGGTCGTCGATTGAGCGGTACATCATTGCCATTTGAATGGTCTGTGCTTCTAGGGTTTGTTGTATTTGCTTAGTTTGAGTGAGAGTGTCTTGGTTGTCCTCCATGGCCTCGACTCGTTCCTCTACCCGCTTGATTTCAGCCGCCATATTGTCTATTTTTTTTTGGAACGTAGTTTCTAGTTTGTGGATCATGGCTGCAAAGTCCTGTTTTGTAGGTAGATTTTTGAGTAATTCTTTTATATCAGCGTCAAAAGTCATCGATGCGCTGTCTGAGGCAGCTGGGCTTAATGGAGGCGAGGAGTGTTCAGAGCGAGGTTCCGACACCATCTTTGGGCCTGGCTCTTCGCAGAGATGTGCCGCATTATCTTTGAAAAATTTGCTTAATGCGCTGGATTTTGCCCCGGATTGCTTAGCGGGGGAGATTGGAGAGTGTGATGCCTTTTTTGGGGTGTCCCATATTGATAGGTGTGCCCGATGATTGCGGATTGCCCTGGATTCCCTCCGGAGCTCTGCTTTCACACGTCCAGCGTCATCCGCGGTTGGCTCCGCCCCCCCAGACGGTTTTTAAATATAAGGTTTTAAAGTAATTTATCTTCACGTTACTCTCTTGGTTATGCGTAGAGGGGGATTTGCAGCTGTAGTTAAGTGGAACAACCTATGTTAACAAGAATACGAAGACACATTTCATATTGAATAGATCTCAGCATCCCTAATTGTTGTTTAATTAGGATATCTGGCAACAGAATTATCTCAAAGATATATTGAATATTACTTTTTACTCCTTTCCTTCCATGTATTAACTGTAAATTATATTAAGGATTTAACAAAGTCTTTGATTATGTACACACAGATCTTGTGTGCCTTGAAATGAGACAGTGTTATTCACTAAAGGGCTAAATTAATTTGTGAATTATCACTAGGCAATTTTCAATGTTGGGGTGTAAACAAGAGGGCCAGCTTAACTAACACTGTTGTGTTCAATGCCTGCGTATTTCATGCAGTGCAATTAGAAAGATTCCATATCTAGTAATAAAATAAGCATTATGAGGTACTTCAGCAATTAGTGATCAGGATGCCTACGGTTTCATGGCTGGAGAGCCAAAATCATGCTCCGCTTTGTTTAACAATTCAAACATAGCATCCCACAACTAGGCAGTCTCCACCTTTTAACCCCTTAAGGACACATGACATGTGTGACATGTCATGATTCCCTTTTATTCCAGAAGTTTGGTCCTTAAAGGGTTAACAAACTGTCAGCTATTGGTGGGGAATCTAACAGACAGTTAACCCTTGAAATTCCAAGAGCCAGTTGCAGCCTATACTTGCCATTAATCTCACTTGCAGACTGCGGCTTACCAAGTCCTGATTGGATAATTTGGTCTTCTCCTTTTACTGCACTGGCCAGACAATCCCTGCTTTGACAGCAAAAAAATAAATAAACCACACAAACAGAAAACAACAACAACACTACAATAGTAACCCCACATATATATATATATATATATATATATACATATATATTTTTTTTTTGGGAGGGTGGGGGGGCAGTCAAGTTCCCTCAATGGCCCAGGCAAGACTGTTATTTTCCCACCCAGCAAATAGCTTAAAAACCATAGGAACCCCAGCTACAGAGCATCCCTTCTGGGGGAGATCCCTATCCTCTAGTTTGGACAGTAGTCATGTTCAATATTACTACCCGGAAACAGAAAGAGCGCATATGGACAAATAGCTTTAATTAAAAAAAAAATTTCCTTTATTCTGAATAATAAACAAGCAAGTTTAAATTCCTTAAGAAAAAAATACATATTTAATGCTTCTAAAAGCTTAAATAAAAAAGAGAAAAAATAAAAAACCAAAAGACAAACAGCTTGAATGTCTAGCTCACATTAAGCAAATATGTAAAGTCTTAAAGTGGGTAAAAATTCAGAGATGTAATCCAACCCGTTTTTTGTAGTATATTCTATCTAAAGGATCCCTTTAGATGCTAGAAAGTAAGCTGAAAGATTGAAACAGTCTCAGGAATCCTCCTGTGTAGCATAGCAGCTTACTGTACATTTGCTGAAAATGGATCCTGGGTAGTGTGCTCGTCATACTGTGCGTAGATTGAAGCTGGAGGACCGTGATCCGGGCACTCATATCGTCCTAGGATGTGATGGTATCAGTGTTCGCTGTGTTCTCACTCCTACATGTTTCATGAGTTCTGCGCTCACTTCCTCAGGGAGACACTGTTGAACACCTCATGAATGGGGCTTCTTTTATGTGCAAAATAAATTGCCTAATTGGTGCAAAGGTGTTGATTCTTATCTTTCTAAGTCATGTTCAGCTTTAATTCAGGGGGTTGAAAACAAATATTGCATGAAATGTTTAGGAATTGCCACCAACTTTAACTACCAGTTCAATCAACTATGCTGAATTTGGCTGAATCTGAGCAGACAACATATATCCCTACATATACATGGCTTCTTCTGTCGCATCATCAATAAACACTAGTAACCCAGTGCCATTGGAACCCATGCATGTCCATGCCAATACACTAACTCCACCATGTTTTATAGATGATGCGGTATACTTTGGATCATAAACCATTCCAAGCTTTCTCCACACTTTTTTCTTCCATCATTTTGATACAGGTTGATCTTAGTTTCATCTGTCCAAAGAATGCTGTTACTAAACTAAGCTGATTTTTTAAAAGATATTTTTTGGCAAAGTCTAATCTGACCTTTCTATTCCCGAGGTTTATGAATGGTTTACACTGTCTGTATTTGCTCTTGTGCTTCTCTTTCTGGTAGACAGGGACAATGATATGCCTACGTCCTGGAGAGTATTCTTCCCCTGGCTGTTGTGAAGGAGGTTTTTTTTACCATGGAAAGGATCCTACAGTCATCTACCACTGTTGTTTTCCCTGATAGTCCAGGCTTTTTTTTGTGTTGCAGTGCTCACCAGTGAGTTTTTTTTTTTCTCAGAATGTACCAAACTGTGGATTTGGCCACTCCCAATGTTCCTGCTATGTCTCTGATGGATTTTTTTTGAAGCCTAAGGAAGGTCTATTTCACTGCATGTATTGGATTATAGCAACAGCTTTCGAAAGTCTATGCCACACCTGGAATCAGCTCCAGACCTTTTACCTGCTTAGTGGATGAAGAAATATTAAAGGAATAGACCAATAGTACCTACATTATGGAGATTTTTATAATTATGTACTGATTTCATTTTAGAATGTCAGCTCGCGGATTAAAAATAAGCTTTTATTTAAAGTTATACAGAAGAAAATAGAATTGGACAAGGAGCATCAGGAAATTATGAGATGATTTAGAACCTACCAATCGGTTCTTGTGACAGACCCATCTGTCTGGATTACAAATGCTTTGTTCGCCTGTTTTGCCGGTTGCATGAATTTCCCCATTCGTATGCTTTATTCAAGGGAATGTCGGTTTTTGTCGAACGAAACTACCGAACGGACGGCCACCCAGAAGAGAAGTGTGCTGCTGGTTAACCTATTGATCCCAATTAGAACGTTGCGGTTAACCACAGACACTTCTCAATTAAAACCGAATGCCGGGTGGTCGTCGTTCGTATGTCGACCACGAGGCGGCGGCCATTTTATCCATGCGAAAGACCAGCGGTGTTCGACGACTATTTCATGGATCTGAAAACACCGCTGAAGCCGTCGTCCTCCCCTTCTCAATCGACAAAAGTATACGAATGCCAGTCGTTCAACCACACGAATGGACTTAACCCAGATAGCCGCCCCATGGAGTCAATCGCATACCGAAGAACTGAAATAGACTTTGACTTCATGGCGATTGAACTGTGCGAATGGGATCTGAGCGCTATTCGCCAATAATATGCACTCAGATCCAGGCTATCTGGGGATATGTAATACGAATGCAATATGTTCGGCAGTTATGAAGTTATAGATTTTCATGTGTTTTTGTGACTTGTATTTAAAATGGCGATTGCCTCTGCTCGGGGAGATAATTGAATTACTTCACAATTATCCCCCGAGCAGAGGGGAGGGAACTGTACTGCATGCTGGGAATATTGTGGGGATGTGTGTCCAAAATGTCCCCATGTCTTTCTGTAATTTCAGTCTCCCATTTGGTCCCCTAGGGGAGTGTCCACCAGGTGGGAGACCTGCATAAATACCGGGCAGGTAGCCCACAGTAAATCAGTTCGTGTTTTACCCTCAAAGCGGAGCTTGGTCTCGTTATTGGGGGGATTTGGTTACCAGCGACTAGAGACTACTTATTTGGATTATTTGCCGCTTGGGAGATATTGACGTTCGGTTACTATTTGCCGTTCGTGCCACATTATTGCGAACGGGGAATACTCGCTAAACGGCGGCTTGTACATTTTATTACTGGAGGTACCGTAACAGTTCTAAAGGGCATAAACAAAAAGAAACATATCTGGGACTATTCTACATTACTTAAAAGGGATATTTCATTTCCATAAATGTATATATGTTTGCAATTGGCTTACAAAAAATGTTGCACTTAAATCATCCAGATCTCATGTAATCATGAAAAATCGGGAAAAAAAGTAAGAAATTCTGAAACACTTATGGCTATTACTAACATTAGGCCAGCTTAATTTCTGCCAAAGCTAATATAAACCGCACGTCACAGTAGAAATATATATGATGTGGTAGTGGCAAGTCACTATGTTGTTAAACACGGTCCACATACATGGTCATTTCAAAATTTAAGGGGTACATACCAGTGTGGTCGCTGTGTGTGATGTCACTATATAGGGAAAAATCCTAAATGAATTGGAAGTTACAATGATTCTCACTTTGAAACAAGATCTTTTTTTCAACAGTAAACTGGGTGGTCTATATGATTTCATGCCCCTGTTACCTCTTTCTTCTTCTTCTTTTTGTGGTTATATGTATTGATTTATAAAAACATGATGTTTGTTGGAATTTTGTGAAATAGAATAATCCATTGTTATAAAATTATTGACTATACTATAATTTCATGCTGTTTAGCCTACTTTGCTAATTATTTGCCTATTTTATATTTACACTTATCAACAATGTGATTTGTCTATGCATTATTTTGCTGCATTTACCTTACAAAAACAGCTTTAAAATAGTGGTGAAACTCATATTTCCGAGCCTGTATATAACTTTATGTGGTCAAGGATTCTTCCATAAACTACGTCTGGTTTAATTGTAGACAAAATCAAGCTATTGACAATAACATCCATTCCATTTAACATTTACATGATCTGAATGAGTGAGAAAATAGTTTAGGAAAAGCTCCAGTGTTTAAAACAGTACATTTGTCAATTATCTGCAATATTCTTTAACGATTACTGACAATTGAGTGCTGTGCATGTTTAACTGTCTCCACTCTGGAATGTCATTATTCTGCTATATTTTACCTGTGGTTTTGTATAAATTTTTATGATAACACAACAGATAATTTACAGTACAATATAGATACCATTTACTCCTATTAAACCGTCTCCGTCATGGCATTATTTTTCATGTGCATTACATAAATGTAAAATCGGTGACGTTTCATGATAATTTGAATTATTGAAACAAAAAAGAACAAGATCAAAATTTAAAAAGAAAAGAAATAACAAAGGAATAGCCCACATCTGTCCATGAAACAGCTTTTGAGTAAATTCTCCAGTAACATTTTGTCCTTGGAAAACAGGGACAGTAAGTAAAAAGTAACACGCAAAGGTACATACGTTTATTTACTTATTTGTTGGTACCTGTAAAAATAATATATATTCACTGCATGTGACAACTCAAACAATAGAGAGGTATAATTTATGTGTCTTCAGCCTTTCAAAGTGAAACCTGCACATACAAACTCCAGGAACCATGGCCTCTTCAAATCACTGAAGTGGTCATGTTGCTCGGAGTAACCCTTTAGCCAGTTAACCCTGCCTTTAAAGCAAAGCTCAGTTTTAATTCCAACACTGTGTGTCTCTGTTGATTATGTATCATCCAATGCCTGCTTTATGTGTCTTCTAAAAATACGTCTCTATAACTAGCACTGTGTAGCTGCTGAAAGCATATTGTCTATTCTGCTGACAGTGTCCCTACCGAGGAGGTTGTGAGCAGGCCCGGACTGGCCATCGGGCATACCGGGCAAATGCCCGGTGGGCCGCGATGGCCGTGGGGCCGAGGCCGGCAGGGGAGATCACAGGATCTCCCCTTCCAGCCCCTGCAGGGCCAGTGCTGCCCGAGCGCCGGCCCTGCTGTGTGCCTCCATGGGCCAGTGGGGAGATCAAAGATCTCCTTCACCGACCCACAGGCACGGAGATGCGGCCGCCAGCTGGGGAGGGAGGAAGGGAGGGAGGGAGGAGAGAGGACCCGGTGGAGCTCTAGCCAGCAGCTCCGCCGGGTCCTTTCGCGATATTCTGAGCGTTGCCGCGGCAACGCTCAGATCTCGCGAGAGTGAACTCTAGCCCGGAGGCTAGAGTTCACTCTCACCACTGGACCACCAGGGAAGGCAGCACGGCTCCCCTCATGGCAGAACGGCTCCCCGCCCCCAGGCAGAACGGCTCCCCCCCCCCAGGCTAAAGGTAAGAAGGGAGGGGGGGATATAACTTTTTTTAAATTATTAATAAAAAATATCTTTAAATTTAAATAAATAAATTCACACTCACACACAGCACCCAGACACACACGCAACACCAAGACACACAGCACCCTCAGACACACACAGCACCCTCAGAAACACACAGCACCAGACGGACACTGCTCCCTCAGACAGACAGCACCCACACACAGCACACTCCCACACATATACAGCACACATATATATATATATATATATATATATATATATAAAATAACCCTCAGTGAGTTAACAGACAAAAAAATTAGAAGCCTAGAATGTGACGGCAGATAAAAACACCCTCACACACAGCACCCCTCTTACACACACACACACACACTGCACCTCTCACACACACACACTGTGCCCCTCACACATACAATACGTCCAAATATAGATATACACACTACAGCACCCCCCTCACACGGCACCACTACACACATTACGCTCCAGATACACACTAGATCTCTTACCCTATATGCACTCTTAATCCTCTACACACACACACACAATCTCCTATACACACTATGAGTCCTTTACACACTAGATCTCCTACACACACACACTGCCCCTAGCCACACATATTACACCACAAACACAAATGAAATTGACCTATTTATACAATACCACACCACACTCTACACACACGCAATCCCACAAGCAGGCTCCAAATACATGCACCATACGTTTTCCTGGCCCTTTTGTCCTCTGGTATCCCACTTGTGGAGACACCAGAGACAATTTAAAAGCAAACACAGCGCAAGTATGTTATTAAATTTGCTTGCGCTGCGCAGAACAAATACAGGGCCTTTTTCTAATGCTAGAGCTCTTCAGCAGGGCTCTGCGCATTGAACCAACATGCTCACTTTGAGAGGGGGCGTGCTTGTCATTAGTGATGACAAATCACACCCTCTCTAGCCCCGCCCCCTACTTAGGGGGCCGCTCTGATTGAAAAACACCCGGGCCTAATTTTTTTCCCAGTCCGGCCCTGGTTGTGAGGTGATGTTTCCAAAGAGAGTGAGTAAATTCAACTTACATATGAGGGGACTGACACCCCACCATCTTAGAAACTTCTGCAACTGCCACTGGAAAAAAAGTTATGCTAAGGAAAAATTAGTTAATCCTGATTTTACAATTATAAAAAAAACTGCTGCTAAAACTAATTTTAATTATTAATTAATAACATTTCAAAAATTAAGAGAAAATCTAAAAGCCACACACAAACTAATCATGAAGTGTTCAAATAATAAAGAAAGATGTCCTCTAATGAGAATTACAGATCCTTTATTTTAGACCTCTGATCCATAATTCTACTATAAGACTGAGTGGATGTACTGAAATAAATATCATAGATGAAAGGTCCATTCTTGTACAAAAGGTTTAAGCTACTAAAAAAATCCATACATCAATCAGAATTAATTAGGACATGAGACAAAGTATTTGCAGGCAAGGCAGATGCATTTTTCTTTGTGACCCGTTAAAATTTTGCCCATTAATATAAGTCATATTGAATATTTCTAGTACTCTTTCTGCTGCTCTTATAAATATATTTGGGGTATATTCAAAATACCGTGCATATTGCCATTAGAAATGATTAAAATGACCAAGACATTTGTTTTGTTTTATATTGGTTTTAACGCTGATATGTGGTTTATAGAAACTGAATAATGCAAACATGAATATTTGCATATTTTCTATATTCATGTGAAATAAAAGTCAACATTTTTTAAGTAATCTTCTGCAAAGAATTGTTATGTAGAAATATTCTTGCTAGATTCAATAGCTCTTCAACTATTTAATTCACTAAAAACAGCACCTAGGGACAGGCTGACAGATGTCAGCAAAATCATCCAGTGATACAGCAATTCAAAAAATTAAATTAGCATATGAATATCCTAACAATTTTGGTTAGTGGTATCCAACAAAATAGAATAAAGGGGTGTACTTCATATACTTCAAGTCTTAGGTGTAATTAAATGAAATTGTAAAATATGTATTAAATGCAAGGAAATAAGTATAAAATAATACATATATAATAAACAACTGAGCAATTGCAAATAAAACCAATAAGATGAATAAAAACTAAATGATTCAACTGGCACAGCCACTAAGGATAAACACATAGTCCGCAAAAAGTCCTTATGAAATCCTAAAGTAATGACTCCTGCAACAATTATGCAAAACTTTCCAAGACATAATTTGATGCAGTACTAGTGGAAATGCTTAGTTAACCTCTAGCTTTAACATATCCTAGATGCTTCTGCTCCTAGAACATTTTTGAGTTGAACCAATAGTAAGAAAAAAAGTGTTGGTCCAAAGTGGTCTGGGTGCCAAGTCCCCCTAGTTTCGACCCTGCAGCTGAAAACATAGCAGTTTCAGAAAAACTGCTATGTTTACAATGCAGGGTTAATCCAATCTCGAGTGGCTGTCTCCCTGACAGCCACTAGAGGCGCTTCCACGATTCTCAGTGAGAAAATCGCATTGAACACACGCAGCATGAGTTGAGATTCCCCTAAGAAAGCATTGAGTAATGCTTTCCTATTGTCGGTTTGAATTTGGATCTACTCGGGAGCTGACGTCGGCAGGGGAGGAGAGGTTACCAGCGCCAAGGGAACCCGGCGCTAGATTAAGGTAAATGGCTGAAGGAGTTTTAACCCTTTCAGCCCAGCAGGAGGGCAGCCACGACTGAGGGGGGACCTAATAACCCTATAGTGCCAAGAAAACGTGTTTGTTTTCTGGCACTGTAATGCTTCTTTAATTTAAAATTGTTTTAAAGACCTCTGGCAGGAAATAACCATAGTGCATAGGTCCCCTGTTCCCATGCTGAAATCTAGAGATTATTGATTCGATTCTACTTAATATGGACATTTTTATAATTATGTACTGATTTAATTTTAGAATGTAAGCTATCAGATTAAAAATAAGCTTTTATTTAAAGTTATACGGAAGAAAGTAGAATTGGACAAGTAGCATCAGGAAGTTTTTATATGATTTACAACCTACCAATCGGTTCTAAAGGGCATACACCTTACACAAAGAACAACAAGAAGCAGTCTTGGAAAATTCTATATTACTTGAAAGGAATATTACATTTCCATAAATGTATATATGTCTGAAATAGGCTTACAAAAATGTTGCACTTAAAGGGACACTATAGTCACCAGAACAAGTACAGCTTATTGAATTTGTTCTGGTGAGTAGAATCATTACCTTCAGGCTTTTTGCTGTAAAAACTGTCTTTTCAGAGAAAATGCAGTGTTTACATTACAGCCTAGTGATAACTTCACTGGCCATGCCTCAGATGGCTATTAGAGATCCTTCCCGGGTCATGGCTGCCTAAAATGCACCCAAACATTCAGTATCTCCTCCCATATTCACTGCATGTGACAACTCAAACAATAGAGAGGTATAATTTATGTGTCTGCAGCCTTTCAAAGTGAAACCTGCACATACAAACTCCAGGAACCATGGCCTCTTCAAATCACTGAAGTGGTCATGTTGCTCGGAGTAACCCTTTAGCCAGTTAACCCTGCCTTTAAAGCAAAGCTCAGTTTTAATTCCAACACTGTGTGAGGAGATTCATTGATTCATTGATTCAATTCATCTCTATGAGGAGATGCTGATTGGCCAGGGCTGTGTTTGAACCATGCTGGCTCTGCCCCTGATCTGCCTCTTTGTCAGTCTCAGCCAATCCTATGGGGAAGCACTGTGATTGGATTATGCTACCACTTCTGATGATGTCAGCAGACTGCTTGTTTTTCTGAGTCAAACAGCATGCAGAGTTACAGCTTCAGGCTTGAATACAGTAAGATTTTGCTATATTTATGGAAGTGTGAGGGGCCAGGGGGGCTAGATGGTGGTTTTAACACTATAAGGTCAGGAATACATATTTGTGTTCCTGAACCTATAGTGATCCTTTAAATCATCCAGATCTCTAAGTGAACACGAGAAATCTGGAGAAAATTTACGAAATTCTGAAACGCATATGGCCTTTACTAACCCTAGGCCAGCTTAATTTACACCAAAGCTAATATGACAGCACATCACAGTAGAAATATATATAATGCGGTAGTGGCAAGTCACTAGGTTGTTAAACATGGTCCACATACACGGTCATCTCAGAATTTAAGGGGTACATACCAGTGTGGCCACTGTGTATGATGTCACTAAATCTGGAAAAATTCTAAATGAGTTGGAAGTTACAATGATTCTCACTTTGAAACAATATTTATTTTTCAACAGTAAACTAGGTGGTCTATATGATTTCATGCCCCTGTTACCTTTTTCTTCTTCTTTTTGTGGTTATACATATTGATTTATAAAAACATTATGTTAGTTGGAATTTTGTGAAATAGAATAATCCATTGTTATAAAATTATCGATTATACTATCATTTTATGCTGTTTAGACTATTTTGCTAATTATTTGCCTATTTTAAAACTACACATATCAACAATGTGATTTGTCTATGCATTATTTTGCTGCATTTACCTTACAAAAACAGATTTAAAATAGTGTTGAAATTCATATTTCAGAGCCTGTATTTAACTTTAAGTGGTCAAGGATTTCTCCATAAGCTATGTCTGGTTTTATTGTAGACAAAATCAAGCTATTGACAATAATGTCCATTCCATTTAACATTTACATGATCCGAATGAGTGAGAAAATAGTTTTGGAAAAGTTCCAGTGTTTAAAACAGTACATTTGTCAATTATCTGCAATATTCTTTAACAATTACTGACAATTAAGTGCTGTGCATGTTTAAAGGGACACTATAGTCAACATAAAAAAGAAAGACAGGTCCCCCAGCCTTCTTTCTTGCTTTTATATGAACTTGCTATAAAAAAAATAAAAAAATAAATCAGAGTAAGTTTAAATAAGAAAACTTACCTCCGTTCCCCGCTAGGCCACGCCCCCTTTTTCGTCAAAATGATGAAATCGCAGGGCCCAATAGGATGCTTCTCCTTGAGAAGCGTCATCGCAATGTAGTGCGCATGCGCAGTTTCGCACTGCACCAATCGCATTCTTCATAGAGCGGCATTGAATGCCGCCCTATGAAGAAACTCAGCGCTCATACGCGCATGTGCGTGGAATACGCGTTCTTGAGCTGAGCTGTCTCACTGACAGCTCAGCTTGCTTTCTATACCTGCCCCCCTCCTCAGCCAAACTGTGTTTGCATAGAAACACTATATATAGAGATCTTTCTCTATATAGTGTTTCTATGCAAACACATAACTAGTAAAAAATTAGACATACACACACACTCTTACTCCATCCATATCCATCCATCCCCATCATCCATATCCATCCGTCTACATCCATATCCATCCCCATCATCTATCCATCCCCATCCATTACCATTATCCATATCCATCCCCAATCATCCATATCCATCCCCATCATACATCCATCCCCATCATCCATATCCATCCCCATCATCCATATTCATCCCCATCATCCATATCATCCCTATCATCCATCCATTCCCATCATCCATATCCATCCCCATCATCCATATCCATCCATCCATCCCCATCATCCATTCCCATCATCCATATCCATCCCCATCATCCATATCCATTCCTATGATTCATATCCATCCATTCCCATCATCCATCCCCATGATCCATATCCATCCATTCCCATCATCCATATCCATCCATTCCCATCATCCATCCATTCACATCATCCATATCCATCCATTCCCATCAGCCATATCCATCCCCATCATCCATCCATTCCCATCATCCATATCATCCCCATTATCCATATCCATCCATTCCCATCATCCACATCCATCAATTTCCATCATCCATATCCATCAATTCCCATCATCCATATCCATCCACTCCCATCATCCATATCCATTCCCATCATCCATATCCATTCCCATCATCCATTCCCATCATCCATATCCATCCCCATCATCCATATCCATCCATCCATCCCCATCATCCATTCCCATCATCCATATCCATCCCCATCATCCATATCCATTCCTATGATCCATATCCATCCATTCCCATCATCCATCCCCATGATCCATATCCATCCATTCCCATCATCCATATCCATCCATTCCCATCATCCATCCATTCACATCATCCATATCCATCCATTCCCATCAGCCATATCCATCCCCATCATCCATCCATTCCCATCATCCATATCATCCCCATTATCCATACCATCCATTCCCATCATCCACATCCATCAATTTCCATCATCCATATCCATCAATTCCCATCATCCATATCCATCCACTCCCATCATCCATATCCATTCCCATCATCCATATCCATCCCCATCATCCATTCCCATCAACCATATCCATCCCCATCATCCATATCTATCCATTTGTATCATCCATATCCATCCCCATCATCCATCCATTCCCATCATGAATACACATCCCCATCATCCATCCATTCCCATCATCCATATCCATCCCCATCATCCATATCATCCGTATCATCCATCCATTCCCATCATCCATCCATTCCCATCATCCATATCCATCCCCACCATCCATATCCATCTATCCAGATCCATCATCCATATCCACCCCCATTATCCATATCCATCCATTCCCATCATCCATATCCATCCATTCCCATCATCCATCCATCTCCATCATCCATATCCATCCACTCCCATCATCCATATCCATCCATTCCCATCATCCATCCATTCACATAATCCATATCCATCCCCATCATCCATATCCATCCATTCCCATCATCCATATCCATCCAATCCCATCGTCCATATCCATCCCCATCATTCATCCATCCATCCGTATCATCCATTCCCATCATCCATATCCATCCCCATCATCCATATCTATCCATTCCCATCATCCATATCCATCCCCATCATCCATCTATCCCCATCATCCATTTCCATCATCCATCCATCCCCATCATCCATCCCCATTATCCATATCCATCCATTCCCATCATCCATCCATTCCCATCATCCATCCATTCCCATCATCCATATCCATCCATTCCCACTACCCATATTCATCTCCATCATCCATCCATTCCCATCATCCATCCATTCCCATCATCCATATCCATCCATTCCCACTACCCATATTCATCTCCATCATCCATCCACTACCATCATCCATATCCATTCATCCACTCCCATCATCCATATCCATCCCCAAATCCATCCACTCCCATCAGCCATACCCATACCCAAATCCATCCACTCCCATCATCCATATCCATCCACTGCCATCATCCATATCCATCCACTGCCATCATCCATCCATCCCCACCCACTCACCCTCAGTCACCCACCCACACTCATTAAATAAGTTTTCTTACAGTTTGAATCCTCCCCTCCACCTCTTCGGTCTTCAGCCTGGCAGCTCAAGCCACTCCCACACAGTGCTGACAGCCTCAGCACACAAAGCGGGTTCACAGTGCTTTGTGTGCTGATAGCACGTCTGAAGTATTCACCCATGCGTGAATACGTCAGACGTGAATGAAGCCTTTTTAGGGCTTCTGAACTCGGAAGTCCCTCTGGTGGCCGTCTGATTGACTGCAACTAGAGGTGTTCCAAGCTTCCAATGTAAACACATTTTTTCTATGAAAATACAGTGCTTACAAGAAAAAGGCTGCAGGGAGCTGTAGCACTCACCTGAACAACCTCATTAAGCTGAAGTTGATCAGGCTATATTTACAGTACAATATAGATACCATTTATTCCTATTAAACCGTCTCCGTCATGGCATTATTTTTAATGTGCATTACATAAATGTAAAATCGCTTCATAAAGTTTCATCATAATTTTAGTTACTAAAACAAAACAAAAAAACAAGTATTCAAAAATTAAAAAGAATAATTCTAATCAAAGTGTTTTTCTTTTTTTTTTTATGGTGTTCCATGAACTTTACCAATCCTAATTTTGCTTTTCCCATTTACTCTCACAATGCTGACAAATGTAATTCTGATGCTCTAGGTTTGGATCCAATTCTTGACCACACAAGTCAACATTCTGGTGTCTGATCAAAAAAACCTATACAATTTTAAACAAATGACCAACATCAACCATTGTAGTGAAGTGCATTGTTTCTGCTAGTCAAGAGTAATCTTTAAAATGTGTTTTCTGAATGTGTTCTGCCCAGTTTGCTCTGGCTGACTATGGTCTTTGATATCCTAACTTTAGCTTTTTTACATGTATCTTTCTTTGTCTTTTGCCTGCACTGATTGCTTTAACATGTATTTCTAAATAGACTGCAAGAAATGTATCTTCGTATTTTGGTCTTGTGCTTGATCACCAGAACCTAGACTCCAGGAGTGGGCTGGGATGGGGGTCAGGTAGGCAATTGACCCCTGGCCGCCCTAAACCCAGGGCTGCCTGCATCCAGGAAAAATCAGAATCCCCTGACTCTGGCTGGGGACTCGGATTTTTCAACTTGCTTCTCTTCCTGCAGCCTGCAGCCAGTGGAGTTGGCCGCCTCTTCTTCATGATGTCAGGAGAAGTGGGCATGACTTCCACTGCTCTTCTCACAGGGCTGTTGGGGAGTCTGGGAGAAGAGCACCTTCCTCCTGACATCATCACGAGAGGCCGACTTCACTGACTGCTGCTGCTGTATGCTGGTTGCTGGTTGCTGCTCCTGCCCACCCCTCCCTGGCCTAAGGTAAGACTCGGGGGGGGGGGGAATGCTTTGGTTTTTTTTTATCCCCCTCTTTAGACCCTGTCCCCTTGCTCAGCCCTGTCCCTTTGCTCAGCCCTTGCTCCCCCTCTCAGCTCCACTCCCCCCTCCTCACCACAGCCATCATAACATCCCCACTACAGCTCCACTCCCCCAATTGCAACCCATATTATCCACATCACAGCCTTTTCCCCAAATTGTAGTCATCAACCTACTTCAGCCCCTATCTGCCACTACATTTCCTAACTCCCCAATTACAGCTCATACCCTCCACTACAGCCCCTGAACCCTCCACCACTACAGCCCCTATCTCCCCACTACAGCCCAGTACCCTTACTCAGCCCCTGTCTACTGGCTTTAAAAGTGTAAAGTTTGGGTATATGTGTGTCAGTTTGTCTGCATATGTGCCAGTATGTCTGTCTATGTGTGTGCCAGTATATCTGCCTTTGTGTGTGCCAGTATGTCTGTCTATGTGTGTGTGTCAGCCAGTATGCCTGTGGACCTGTGTGTCTGTGTGTGTATGTATGTGTGTGTGTGTGTGTGTCAGTATGTTGGTCTGTGTGAGTCAGTATGCCTGTAAGAGTGTGTCTGTCTGTGTGTGCATGTGACTGTGTCTGTCAGTAAGTGTGTGCCTGTCAGTGAGTGTGTGTTTGTTAGTGTGTGCCAAATCAACAAGTGTGTGTGTATGTGCCAGTCAGTGAGTGTGTCTGTTTAGGTGACAGCCTTTCTTTAAAATCTGCATATAAGAAGATATGACTCACATTGTCAGATTATGAATTCTACCTCAAGATTAATATAATATCATTAAATCCTTAATTAACATTTTTCTAGAGTGAATTGAATATTTTTTTGTCACTGAGGTTGGATATAAGATAGCAATGAAACATGAAATTGTCTGAAACCAACATAAAATGAAATATGATTCACATTGACAAATATTGCTTCTGATTCTTATCAATTATATGCTTCCACAAGTCTCTTTCTTAGTTGTTCATATATTTTAATAACAAAAGTAAAGTCCCAAAGAAAGAGATCAGAACTTCAAAGAATGCCTTGATTAAAAGCATCACTTTTATTGCAAAACATCCATACACCTTATTTTAGTTTCAGCACAAATCAAACAAAATATAAGAATATATATATATATATATATAATACACAAGACACATAATATATATACTTATCATGCCATATTTGCTGATTAAATAGAGATCTATATAGTTTGATCTGTGCTGATGATAGAGAGAGCTGTACGGAGAGCCACAACTGATTGTATAGAGGCGGAGCTACAGAGTAGGATGCTCCCAAATGGTCAAATGATGTCATGAGGATGCAGTCTAAGCCTTTTAAAAACTGGAACAGTGCGAGGAGCACCTGGCACTATACTTCCTGACGAAGGCGACTGTGTTTACCGAAACGTGTGTCAAAAGCTAGTTTTTTAAATTTTTACTTGCAGTTTATGGGGTGGTTGTGAGAGTTATTTTTGTGAGGGTTATTTGGAGCGAGGGTGGATGCTTCCAATACAGCATTAGCAGTGTTTAGTTGATTACCGCAGAATAGTCCAGGTTGTATGTTAATAATAGATTCGAAATCTACAATATGTCTTCAGAACTTTTCTTGATTGTTCTCCTTGTACTCTGCAGAAAATTTCTTCTGTCTACTGACTCTACTCCATCTGGTCGTTTTCTAAGATATAATTCTGTAGAATATTTCAAAAGCAATATTAGATGCAATAAATTGGCTAATTTTTCAAATTTCATTTATATTCAGATTTTTCTGTTATCTATAAGGTCTAGTAACATTGTTAAACCCTGCAAAACTTTAAACAGCAGATTAATATATCCTGCTAGTTACAAGGCTAAAGTACAATTATTTTGAAGCTGCATTCTTAGTGAGCTGTCCAGGAGGTGAGAGGGTCTAGGAGGGAGGGTCTGCTGCTGATTGGCTGGAATGTGTCTGCTGACTGTGAGGTACAGGGTCATATGTTCGCCGTCCGTGGCGAACCGTTAGGCGAACCGTTAGGCGAACCGTTCGGCGAACCGTTCGGTGAACCGTTCGGGACAGCACTAATTCTCTTCCTTTCGTAATTGAAGATTTTAGATCCAATAAAAGTGATGTGTTTAAAGGAACATAATCAGAATTGCTGAATTGCTAATTTTTAGCCAATCCAATGCTTTCCTGTTGGGAAAGCATTGGATTGGCTGAAATCAGCAAGGAGGTGGGATGGGGCAGGACCCAACACCATTTAAATCAATTTAGCAATCATAGAGATGCATTCAATCAAGCAATGCCTGGGGAAGCACCTCCAGTGGCCATCTGAGGAGTGGCCACTTGGAGATGTCCTTAGGGGGAATGTAAACACTGCCTTTCCCCTGAAAAGGCATTGTTTGCATGAAAATGCCTGAAGGCAATGATTATACTCACAAGAACAACTACATTAAGCTGTAGTTGTTCTGGTTACTATAGTGTCCCTTTAATCAAGGCATTTTTTGAAGTTCTGTTCCCTAGGACTTTATATAATTTGCTAAGAAATTGTTAAACAGGGCCATGCCCCCTTGTTTATTTGTGGTTTGGGTTTTTTTTCTATGTTGACTCTTTAGCTGTCACTGAGTCTATTGGTAACAAAATGTGTTATTTCCTAGTATATATTTTATTATATATATTTTTTGTATATTACCAGAGGTAAACAAACTCAAAAATGTTTTACTGATTGTGATATTCATCATATGACTTACACGAGGCCATGTTACATTGAGAAAGGGTATTGAAACCTAAAACATTTGTATGCTTAGTGTTCCTCAATAAATGTTAATTTTATTAAGACACGGAGGCTCCTATTATGCTGCACTCTTTCTTTATTTACCTCAGCAGCAAAGAAAAATAACATTAACCCCTTCCCGACCGAGGACGGTTCAGGACCGTCATCGGCATTTTTGCGTTGCCGACCGATGACGGTCCTGAACCGTCCTAATGGTCAGAGCTACTTACCTGATCGCCGTCGTTCCCCCGGCGGCGATCAGCGTGGCTCCGGTTGTGGGGAGACTGCCTGCAGCCCAGACAGTCTCCCCACGGCAGATTAGGACCCCTGTGGCCATGTGATCGCTTAACACAGCGATCACATGGTCACAATAGGTGTCCATCTGTCTGCCTGCAGGGGGACTGCCTGTACTGACAGGCAGTCTCCCTGCTAGTGTAAAATCAAAAAAAAAAAATAAAGTTAATGTTAATAAAAAAAATAAAAATAATTATATATGTGTATATATGATATATAGACATATATCTATATAATATATGTCTATATATCATATATATATAATGTCATACTAAGTGTATTTTTATATTAATATGTACTTATATTAATATAAAAATACACTTATAATTAAATTACACACGTATATATATATAATATATATATATAATAACTATATATATTGTATATATATATTATTATAAAATATAAATAATAAGTAATTTAAATTAAATAATTTTTTTTTAAATAATAATAAAAAATTTAAAAAAAAATTATATAGCTATATGAAATTTTATTCTAACTGTATTTTAAAATTAATATATATATATATTTATATCAAAATACACTTAGAATGAATTTGTATATATATATCTATGTATATAAAAATAAATAAAAATAATAAAAATATACATATCGTCCATATACAAAATTACATAAATAATTATATAAATATACACGTAGACTTCAAATATATAAATATGCATATATATTTAAATTCTACATGCGTATTTATGTAATATTTTTACATAATTCAGTAATTTTATTGATTGCAATTTGAGGGACCTGCCTGCCAACCCAGGCCGAAATTCCAGAGAATTTAATTTGCTAGCACTGTATTTTACCCTGTAACGTTCTACGACACCCTAAAACCTGTACATGGGGGGTACTGTTTTACTCGGGAGACTTCGCTGAACACAAATATTAGTGATTCAAAACAGTAAAACATATCACAGCGATGATATTGTCAGTGAAAGTTACTTTTTTTGCATTTTTCACACACAAACAGCACTTTTACTGATGATATAATTGTTGTGATACGTTTTCCAGTTTTTAAACACTAATATTTGTGTTCAGCGATGTCTCCCGAGTAAAACAGTACCCCCCATGTACAGGTTTTATAGCATTTTTGAAAGTTACAAGGTCAAATATATGGGTCAAATATTTTTACATTGAAAATGGCCAGGTTGGTTACGTTGCCTTTGAGAGCGTATGGTAGCCCAGGAATGAGAATTACCCCATGATGGCATACCATTTGCAAAGAAGACAACCAAGGTATTGCAAATGGGGTATGTCCAGTCTTTTTTAGTAACCACTTGGTCACAAACACTGGCCAAAATTAGCGTTCAATTTAGTTTTTACTTTTTCACACACAAACAAATATGAATGCTTACTTTTGGCCAGTGTTTTCGACTAAGTGGCTACTAAAAAAGACTGGACATACCCCATATTGAATACCCTGGGTTGTCTACTTTAAAAAAAATATGTACATGTGGGTGTTATTCAGAGATTTATGACAGATAATAGTGTTACAATGTCACTATTGATAAATTTTAAAAATGTATGTTTTGAAACCGCAATATCCTACTTGTACCTATAGCCCTATAACATGCAAAAAAAAGCAAAAAAGCTCGTAAACACTAGGTATTTTTAAACTCAGGACAAAATTTTGAATCTATTTAGCAGTTTTTTTCATTTGCTTTTGTAGATGAGTAAAAGATTTTTCAAGTAAAAGTCAAAAAACATGTAAAAAACAATGGTATGTAAAGAAAGCCCCTTTTGTCCTGAAAAAAACAATATATAATTTGTATGGGAACAGTAAATGAGAAAGCGGAAAATTACAGCCAAACACAAACACCACAAAAGTGTAAAAATATGCCTGGTCGCAAATGTACAACATCGCAAAAACAGTCCAGTCCTTAAGGGGTTAAATCAGTATAAAAGAAACCAGTAAATAACATGAGGTATATCTTCCTAGCAACAGGAACAGCCAATCAGCATCCTCTTAATAGCATAATAGGCAGTGTTCAGTATACTACTTCCTCTTTCTTTGCTGCTACCTCAGTTAAGTGACACTGGGTCCCATGGTTCTTAACTGTGGGATCTTTTACTTTACTTTATTCATATCATTACTGTGGTTAATATAGTTATTATAGTTATTACATTTTAATTATAATATTTTCATGTTTATACATATACTTTAGTTACTTCATTTTAACGTAATTTGATTTATTTCATTTGCTTCAGTAATATGCTTTATTATATATCCTTTGATAATGTATTTCAACATGAGTTCTTTAAAACAAATAAGAAAAACAGAGGAAGAACAGAGCTGGGTGCAGGAGGCAGTGCGAGATCTCCCTCATATCACTCTGAAGCAGGCTCTGATACAGATTCTACACAAATCTTAGGAGAAAATGTAGAAGATCTCTCCTTGTCAGAAAAAAGATTGGCAGACATGCTCTCCACCCTGAGAACATCATTACAGCTAGATTTTAGAAAAATATCGGAAGAAATACGAAAGGAAGTCTGTAACGGACCGTTTTGCACACAAGGGGTAAAAACCGTTTAGGCGATTGGCCCCCTTTCCAGAGATCCAGGCACAGCTACTGCAGAACACCAAAACTCACGAACTGGATACAAAATAGCACTCCAACTCCCGAACTGGAACCTCCCAAATAGCTGCTAGCAGACGAACAGGAAAAGCAGACGAACAGCTTACACTCCTGGCAATCAGTCTCTAACAGCATACAGTGAATCCCCCCAAGAACGAGACAAGGCTCCGTGTTGAGGGTCAAGCAGTGGTCTGAGGTGCTGGCACACCCAGCCTGGTTTTTATTACAGTGTTTCAAATACAGGACCACCCACAGGGAGGGATAAAACAACCAATCATATCACAGTTACATCCCACATATTCCCTCCCCTTATCCTGAGAGGAAACTCAATTATACAAACAGTTAAAACATACTTTCTACCCAACTTTCATAACTCCAAAACCATACATCACATTCACATAAAATTACATATTCTCAATCAATCCATTCAGGGGAACAACATATTCAAAAATGGCACAAATCAGACAAGGGGTTCAAAAGTTAGTAAAAAGTCCTTTGTGACTAAATGAAGCATGGCTTTCTGGCCCAAACCAGTTTCAGAGTCTTCTATCCTGGAGATAAGTAATTCAATTATCTCCCCAGGACAGACACAAGACTCCATTAAGCACATGGTTGCAAAGAGACACAAAACACTTTAAAATACATAAAGTCACATTTATTACATAAAACACAGACATGTAACATATCCCCAGATAGCTCAGGTCTGAGCGCACATTATTAAGTGAATGGCGCTCAGACCACACGAATACAGTTTAATCGCCATGGAGCCAAAGTCTTTACAGTCAGTTTCATACGAATGGGCTCCATGGGATTCCTATCTGGGGTATAACACATTCAAACAAATCTACTGAACCCCAGGCAGAAAAGCACGAATACAGCTTTTCTGCAGGCAAAAATAAAGTCTTTTAAAAGGGGCCATAGTCCAAAGGCAGCAGGCGAGCAACCAGGCTTCTCCAATGCAATGTGGCGAGATTGGTCTCGTCACATCTCTCCCCTTTTCCAAACAGACTAACAGGGTATCTGACCTCCTGCCGGTCAGTGCCCTTGTTAGTCCAGCAGCCCACCCAAAACAAATCAACAGCACAGCCCACCCACAATGGTTACTACACCTGGGTAAAGGAGAAGCTTGTCCATGTCCAGGTGCCTCACCACGGCTGTGCTGGGTACGGGTACGCTGACTGGGTGGGTTGCTGCGTGGGCAGAGACCAGCGGCACTCTGCCCTGTTGCCAGCGCTACTGGGAGGGTAGCCTGGTTGAAGCCTGGTTGTTGGAGGGGGAGACCGACTGTCTCCCCTTTAACTACACCGCTCTGCTGCTGGAGACCGACTGTCTCCCCTTTGGTTACACAGCTCTGCTGCTGGAGGGGGAGACCGACTGTCTCCCCTTTGGATACTCTAAGCTGTCGCTGGGGAGAGGGGGTAACAGGCTCCTCTCCCGATAGAACACTCTGCCGCTGGGGAAAGGAGACTGAGCTCTCTATTCCCTGCCCATTAATGATCCGCCGCTGGGGAGAGGTGGTAGCAAGCTCCTCTCCCATACATACTTTCATCCTCTGTGGAGGGAGACCGACTGTCTCCGCTCCCAATACAGTGTCCTGCTGCTGGGGAAAGGAGACTGGGCTCTCTATTCCCGGTAGGACACTCTGCCGCTGGGGAATGGAGACTGGGCTCCCAATTCCCTGCTGTATCTCCCGCTGGGGAATGGAGACTGGGCTCCCAATTCCCTGCAATACCGGTGGAGAGACCTCGGTCCCCTCTCCACCTGCCGCCTGGGGTTCCTCCCAGTAAATTTCAACCATATCTTCCCAGCTGAATGGGTCTGAGACTGGATCTGTCACTCTGCTGTCCTGCGGAGCCTTCCCAATGGAGTGGAAGAGATCTCGGTAGTCCTGCTCCAGTTCCCACCCCAGGGTTGCTAGGTGAGCCAGGTCTTGCTCTACCTCATGGGGGTCATCCCAGTCATGCCTAGCCTCCCTCTCGTAGAAAATTTCCTGAAGTCTGTTCTGTGCAGGGCTCCCGAAGGCAGGCTCTGCAAAGGACTCCCATAACAAGCCAGGACCATCAAACTCCTCTCCCTCTGGCTTGTCATGCTCAGCTGTCCAGGGTATATACTGTGCCATATACCACCAGAGCGCCTGGTAGGCATCCTCCAGCCATAGCTCCTGCCATACCCGATGCTCTAGTTCCTTCACCCATTCCTCCAGGGGCTGCTCTCCCAGGAAGGGCATCCGCAGGGCCACTTGCTTCTGCAACCGCTGCTCTTCACTGGGGAGACTCTCACCCCGCTGGTATTGTACATTATCCAGGGCCTGGTACCAGATGCCTTTCCTTAATGCATCCCGGCCATCCAGGTCCTCCTCCTTGTATAACACTGCTGGTTCCATTCTGTTGCTTTTAGGGTCGCTGTACTGGGACATGCGTTGCCCCCACTTGTAAATCCAAAGAAACGGTGTCTCCTGTAGCTGTCCTTCTGGCTGTAGGAACGATCCCGCCGCTTGCCACCAATTGTAACGGACCGTTTTGCACACAAGGGGTAAAAACCGTTTAGGCGATCGGCCCCCTTTCCAGAGATCCAGGCACAGCTACTGCAGAACACCAAACTCCCGAACTGGATACAAAATAGCACTCCAACTCCCGAACTGGAACCTCCCAAATAGCTGCTAGCAGACGAACAGGAAAAGCAGACGAACAGCTTACACTCCTGGCAATCAGTCTCTAACAGCATACAGTGAATCTCCCCAAGAACGAGACAAGGCTCCGTGTTGAGGGTCAAGCAGTGGTCTGAGGTGCTGGCACACCCAGCCTGGTTTTTATTACAGTGTTTCAAATACAGGACCACCCACAGGGAGGGATAAAACAACCAATCATATCACAGTTACATCCCACATATTCCCTCCCCTTATCCTGAGAGGAAACTCAATTATACAAACAGTTAAAACATACTTTCTACCCAACTTTCATAACTCCAAAACCATACATCACATTCACATAAAATTACATATTCTCAATCAATCCATTCAGGGAAACAACATATTCAAAAATGGCACAAATCAGACAAGGGGTTCAAAAGTTAGTAAAAAGTCCTTTGTGACTAAATGAAGCATGGCTTTCTGGCCCAAACCAGTTTCAGAGTCTTCTATCCTGGAGATAAGTAATTCAATTATCTCCCAGGACAGACACAAGACTCCATTAAGCACATGGTTGCAAAGAGACACAAAACACTTTAAAATACATAAAGTCACATTTATTACATAAAACACAGACATGTAACATATCCCCAGATAGCTCAGGTCTGAGCGCACATTATTAAGTGAATGGCGCTCAGACCACACGAATACAGTTTAATCGCCATGGAGCCAAAGTCTTTACAGTCAGTTTCATACGAATGGGCTCCATGGGATTCCTATCTGGGGTATAACACATTCAAACAAATCTACCGAACCCCAGGCAGAAAAGCACGAATACAGCTTTTCTGCAGGCAAAAATAAAGTCTTTTAAAAGGGGGCCATAGTCCAAAGGCAGCAGGCGAGCAACCAGGCTTCTCCAATGCAATGTGGCGAGATTGGTCTCGTCACAAAGTCCATGAGTTGGGAACAAGGACATCCGCTCTGGAAGAAAAAATGGATGAGATCTGCGAGAACAACAACAAAATGAGGGAAAAATTTATTAAAATGGAAGAGGACTTTCAAAAACTCCAGGGAAAAATGGCGGATATAGAGGATAGGTCTAGACGCAATAATATCCGCGTTAGGGGTGTGCCTGAAACAGTCCAGGGGCCAGATATACCACCTTATTTAGTCGAATTGTTCAAGGCAATAGCTCCCACTCTTACTACAGAAGATTTGCGGTTTGATAGATCGCATAGGGTGCCAAAGCCTAAAATTTTAATTACTGAAATTCCCAGAGACATTGTGGTGAGGCTACATTATTTCAGTACAAAAGAGATGATCTTATCCACCCAAAGAAGGGTTACAACAATGCCGCCAGCATTCGCGCATATCTCACTGTTTGCAGACTTATCTGCTATGACTATAGCAAGAAGAAGAGATTTTCAAAGAGTTACTAAATATTTAAGAGATAACAACGTGAATTATAGATGGGGATTCCCAACTAAATTGCTGATTTGGAGAAACGGATCGATGACTAAGATAGAAGACCCTGAAGAAGGTCTACAAATATTACATAAATGGGGTCTAATAGGAACTCCTTCAGAAAAGGTGGACAGTTCACATGTGAGAGAAATGCTACCAGAATGGACGGCAGTACGTAAGGGAAAATAGCTGATCATATAATGCAAAGAATAGAAGTGGAGACAGCTTATGAATTTATGCTTGAACTGAAAAATATATAAAAGATTGAATTTAATTGAGGTAAAACAGTCTTGATGAAAAATTGTATACAATGTAAAATGGTGGCAAGGGAAGGCATTAGAAGCTCGGAAGATAAAAAGGAGGATAGGAGTTAGCAAGACTCCATTGTATTGTATTCTACTATACTTAATGATTTACTCTTTCAAAGTTGGGTCGGTGGGATGGAGGGGAGGGCTGTTGGAGAGGAGGGAATTTGTGTATGCATGTGTGTATGTATGTATATATGTATATATATATATATATATATATATATATATATATATATATATGTGTGTGTGTGTGAGGATATATTATTTTATTTATTTTTTTATGTAGGTTTTTCCTCTTCATCCTCCTTCCCTCTACCCCCCCCCCTTGATTCCTCTGACTGCTCAGACCCCTCTGATCCCATCCCAAGAGGAGGTGGAGGAGGAGAGAAGGGGAGGAGAATTTAAAGGAAAGATAAAATTATATATATATATATTATTATTTTTTTTTGTAATTATGCTACAGTTTTAAAAAACCAGGCAGTGGTATATAAATATATAAGCAGGATATGGCTTGTCACCCGCATTTTCATTTTCAATCACCCCCTCAATTTGGTGGCAATACCCTAAGGGGGTTAATTAACCACCAATGCTTTATTTTGCAGGGCAGACCTGCAAGATTAAGACGATTTGTCTAACTTTTTCTTTTTTTTTTAAATATATAGATTTTTGTTGTTTTTGTTTTGCTTCAGGTACCTATGAACATATGAGACTTTTCTATATCAGTAATTTCTTAATTATGTATGCAAATAAGATCAAAACTAAATTACAGGATCTCTTATGGTTAAACAGAGTAAATATAAAGATTATAGAGAACAATAGAGTTAGGAATGAGGTTTAATAGTGTTAAAATATGGCTCACTACTTTAATATCCTAACATTTAATGTGAATGGCCTTAATACGCCCCATAAAAGGAGATTGTTGTTCCAGCAACTGCATAAATCACAGGTGGCAGTTGCGTGTTTGCAGGAAACACACTTTAGTACTCAGAGATCCCCAGCTCTTACCTCGCCTAGATATCCGCTTAGTTATCATGCATATGCCCAAAATAAAACAAAGGGAGTGAGTACGCTGTTTCATGCAGACTGGCCATTTAAATGTGATAGCGAATATAAAGATAAGGAAGGCAGATTACTTATTCTGGTGGGTTCCTTAGGTGAGGAAAAAGTAACAATAGCAAACATATATACACCAAATAATAATCAAATAAGCTTTTTACAGAAAGCGATAAGACGCATTGAGAAATATAAACAAGGCAAATTATTTATGTGTGGTGATTATAACTGCACGTTGGATCCAGAGTTTGATGTTTCAGGAGATGAGACACGAACCATGAGAAAGGCTGCTTTAGGTGCCAGATTAGCAAAATTAATGATAACTCACAGTCTATATGATACTTGGAGGGCTAAATACCCTCAACTTAGAGATTATACGTTTTATTCAGCGGCACATTTAAATTACTCAAGGATAGATATGTGTTTGACAGATGCATCTACACTTCAGTCTCTAGTAAAGGTAACCATAGATCCAATAACATGGTCAGACCACAGCCCAGTATGTTCCATATTTGACACTGCATACCTGGCAAGAGGCAAGGGTTCATGGCGCTTGAACAAAGCATTATTAGATAATAAAATGGGAGAAATAGAGATTAGGAATACAATCAATCAGTTTTTCAAAGAAAACACTAATCATGATACATCTATAGCAGTTACATGGTTAGCTCATAAGGCCACAGTGAGGGGAATACTTATAAAACAAGGTGCAAGGGCAAAACGAAAATTTGGGGAGGAAAAGGAAAAACTCTTTAAATCTATAGGAGAAATAGAGAAACAATATAAACAAACTTTAAATAATTGTCTACGAAATAAACTCTTTAAACTTAAAAAACAACTAGAAAATTTTGAATTGAAGGTAACGGAACGTAATTTGAGAAAATCCAAATTTAAATATTATACACAGGGTAATAAAGCGGGAAAATTATTGGCATCTCAAATTAAACAGAAGCTAACACAATCAAAAATTCCATATTTGGTAAACCTAAAAGGTGCAAAACTGATAGATCCAAATCAAATTGTTAATGAGTTAGCATTATATTATGAATATCTATATAATTTGAAGGAGGATTCAAATACAACCCAACCTACATTAAATATGATTTCCACTTTTCTAAGAGATGTTGAACTACCCTGCGTGACTCGGGAAGAGGCGGAGATCTTGAACAAACCTTTTACAGAGGAGGAGGTCTGGGAAGCCATAAAAACAACTTCAAAACATAAAGCACCAGGCCCAGACGGATTTTCTAATTATTATTATTTTAAATTTGCAAAGGAACTGATCCCAAATCTAACAATACTTTTTAACAGCATTTTAGATTCAGGTGAGGTACATCCGGAAATGTTGGAAGCTATTATAATAACACTACCAAAACCAGGAAAGCCACCAACCAGCTGCGTTAATCTAAGACCTATATCTTTACTTAATGTAGACATAAAATTATTTGCAAAAGCAATGGCACTAAGACTGAAACCACTACTGCCCAAATTGATAGGGGCAGAACAAGCAGGCTTTGTGCCAGGTAGACAGGTGGGGGATAATACCCGTAGATTTATAGATGTACTGGAAATAATGAAAAGACAGAAAACTGAGGGATTATTGCTGGCACTTGGCGCGGAAAAGGCGTTTGATCGCCTACATTGGCAATACATGGAGAAGGTGCTAGATAAATTTCAACTCCCAAACAAATTTAAACAAGGCATGCTCTCATTATATACAAATCCAACGGCTAGAGTTATTAATTCAGGTTTTGTGTCTCGTAAATTGCACCTATCTAATGGAACAAGACAGGGATGTCCCCTCTCTCCATTGATTTTCATTATGACCCTTGAACCCCTAGTACATAAGATAAATAAACAAGTTCAAATAACAGGGTTAAATACTCACATAGGACCTCAAAAAGATGTCCTGATAATACTAACAAATCCAGATAAAACAATAATGCCGCTGATGGATTTATTGAAGGAATTTGGTACAGTGTCATATTATAAAAATAACATTAGTAAAACTCAAGCTTTACCTATTAATATGCAAGAGTCAACTATTCGAAAGCTGAAAGATGAATACCCATTCGAATGGAGAAATAAATCTATAAAATATCTTGGTATTCATCTTTCAGTTTCAAAACAGGAAATGATAAAAAATAACCATAGCAAATTATTAAGAGAAGTACAAGATACACTAAAACACTGGGACAAGAGCACCAGATCATGGGTGGGACGGATCAATTCTGTTAAAATGTGTATAGTACCACAGATTTTATTTCTTTTTAGATCCATACCAATAATGATCCCCAAATCAATTATAACAAATTTTCAAAAAACAATAAATGCTCATATTTGGAAACGCAAACCCCCAAGAATATCACTGAATACAATGAGTTGCAAAATGACAGAGGGTGGTATGGGAGTACCGCACATTCAAAAATATTATATAGCTTCCATACTGGCACAAACAGTAGCACTAATAGATATATCTAGTATACCCCTATGGCATGTATTAGAACAATCCATTGTCCCACAATATGAGATATTGGATCTCATATGGACAACACATCGCGCTCATCTTAGAAATTATAATTTCCTATCCACAACACAAATAGCTCTGAGGTTGTGGAGTTACTGAGCCCCTAAACTTCTGGGGAAAGGCAATTATCTTTACTATGGAACTCTGCAAAGTTTAACTTATTACACAAAAGATTTAAATATAACAACATGGAGAAAGAAAGGATTAACAAAAACGCGTCATTTAATAGCAGGCTCAGCTATACATCAATTCCCAGATATACAAATTAAATACGATCTTCACAACAGCGAACTCTATACATATCTCAGAGTGAAACACATTTTAATGAAACTTCAAGTGAAGGAGGTGGAAAATTCTAGGGTGAATGACTTTGGAAGGCTATGCTTGGGGAGACGACCCCAAGATAAACCTCTATCAATAAGCTACAGAGGAATATTAAATTTAACAAAACCAGATAAATTGCCTTTCATGTTAAATTGGGAGAAGGAGCTAAACAACGAGTGGGAGCCCTTTAAATGGTATAGGGCTATGAGATCAACTAAGGCTGCCACACATAATATACAACACATAGAAGCAACATACAAAATGTGGCTACGGTGGTACATGACGCCACAAAAACTGGCGCAAATATATCCAGAGAATGTGGGGACATGTTGGAGATGTGGGGAAATGGAAGGATCTATGACTCATATATTTTGGCAGTGTAAAAAAATTATTGATGTATGGAAACACATACAACAATTAATTTTTAAAGTTACAAACACATTGATACCCCTGCAACCAGAAATATTCCTACTACACATTATGCCAGAGAGAATATTGCCACAAGAAAAAGTGTTAATTATACATATTTTGATGGCTACAAAAAATGCTATAGCCAGTTTATGGAAAACAAAACAGGTACCATCATTAAGTATAATAAGAGAAAAGATCTCTACTACTAAAATTTATGAGGAAATGGCATATAGGCTAAAAGGCAAACAACACATTTATGAAAAAATTTGGGTGAGGTGGAAATGAAATGAGAGGAAATTAAAAGAAAATAAGGGGAATGAAACAAGCAAAATAGTCTCATTAATACAGACGGTAAATAAAATCTAGGTGGTACAAAACAAATTAAGGAAGAGGGAAGGGAAGAGAGACGAGGGAAAGAGAACGAGAACAGGAAAAAAAAAAAAAAAGATTGATATAGACGTTTGATATGGAATTCTATAAATTAAATAAAATTGGAAATGTAGACTTATAAAAGGAAGAATTACTATAATTGTACTTTTTTATTTCTAATTTATATATTTATCTATATATATATATTTTTTTTCTTTCTTTTCTTTTTCTTCTTTAGAGAGGGAGGGATAAAAATTTACTTTATACATATCCTGATTCTTGTAATAAATTATCTCAGAGGGAAAAGGAGAAAGAAAACAAAAAGAAAGGGAGAAAGGAGAAAAAGAGAAAGGAAATGTTTATTGTAAAAAATAATTCAGTGAAAAGATATAAAAAGCTGTGTTACTGAAGCCGAAAATAAGTTAGAAGAGATTGTAAAAGATAGTAATAGAATATCTTGAATTGTGAATGGTATCTCTCTATTTCTGTATATATATATATTTTTTTTTATTTCTATTTTTATTTGTATTAATTTTTTTATTTTTTTTTATTTTTTTTTTTATTTTTTTGTTATACTGATGCACAGTGTTGTGTTTTCTCTGTAATTTGAAAAAGTGAAATAAAGATTTAAACATGAAAAAAAAAAAAGATAATGTATTTCCCCTCTGACCTCCCTGGCCCCAAGATTACCATCAAATGGGGATCAGGGACGTCTTTGAGGATTTTTATCCCCTGAATAGTGCTATTGTGCTGTTTTTTCCCTTCATTTATCTGTCTGACTGCTGCTCTGCCACCAACTGCCAAAAATCCAAGTTGGGGTTTAGTTGTAGTGGCAGCCGGGCAGCTCCTTTGTTTTTATATTACAATTGCTATTTTTTTTTCACTATTGTGAGTACTTTCATTTCTTTATCCTGTTTAGTTAGTTATTTATTTATTTTTACTTAAGGGTTACTCAACCCTTTACTTTTGGTATTATTTTGTTTTATTCATCCCCTTAGGTTTGTTTGTATATTTATGATGCAGTCTGACAGGATCTTTCTGTGCCTTCTGGGTCTACAGCAAACATGCAGGTTAATGTAGAAGCCTCTCCAGGTATCTCTGGAGATGAGGCTGAATTTCTGCTTTACTGATCCTGCTGACATGCAGGCTTTAATTGACACTTCCATGGCAAAAGCAATGACAAGGCCCTGGTGTCAGGCCGCAAGGCCTCATATAAGGCTAAACACTCCTCCAAAACAATAGAGATGGACAGTATCATACCTGTCATGGATGGCGCGATTAATTTACCACCGCTCAAAAGAGCTACTAGTCGGGCAAAATCGACTAGACTTTGTAAAAGGGCAAAAGCCCAATTAAATTCTGAATCCGAGTTCAGTGATATTGAGGAGAAGTTCCCCGAGTTCTATATGGAGGTGTACCTGTACTCACACCTGCGCTGCTTCAGCCTGGCCGCAAGGCCTCATATAAGGCTAAACACTCCTCCAAAACAATAGAGATGGACAGTACCAAACCTGTCATGGATGGCGCGATTAATTTACCACCGCGCAAAAGAGCTACTAGTCGGGCAAAATCGACTAGACTTTGAAAAAGGGCAAAAGCCCAATTGAACTCTAAATCTGAGCTCAGGGATATTGAGGAGGAGTTTCCCTGAGTACTATATGGAGGTGTATCTGTACTCACACCTGCTCTGCTTCAGCCTGGCCGCAAGGCCTCATATAAGGCTAAACACTCCTCCAAAACAATAGAGATGGACAGTACCATACCTGTCACGGATGGTGCGATTAATTTACCACCGCGCAAAAGAGCTACTAGTAGGGCAAAATCGACTAGAATGGAAAAGGTCAAAAGCCCAACTGAACTCTGAATCTGAGCTCAGTGATATTGAGGAGGAGTTCCCTGAGTCCTATATGAAGGATTCAGAGGATATTTCTGATCCTGATTATGAAATTACTGATGAAGAGGATGCTAATCCCGTTTGGGATACACGTCCTGTTAAACCTACCAAGATTTAGGTAGATTATGCAGACTCAGGGACACCGATAGGATCTTGGACACTCAATGTGAACCCCTATTCGAACCTGACGACCTATGTCACCCAGTGGTCTCCTCAGACCATGTAGCCAAGTATATTGCATCCAGAGTACGCAAGCCTTTTGAGAAGGCAAAGTGAAATAAATTGCGGGCTGAATGGCCACGCCGAACAGTCCCTGATGACTCATGTTAAACGCTATCAGTCAATCCTAAATTCATTCAATTCCTGAGTAAGACAGGATGGAAGCCATCTAAAGGCTTAGATTTTCATTGCAAAACTGTCAGGATAAAATCCTGGGCATCTTGGGCTCAGCAGCCAAGATCTTTGAAGCAGTGGAGGATGATCTAGAATTAGATTGCGTCATCTTAAGTGGTTAGATCCAGAGAGTGATTTAAGTTGGCAACACCAACAATGTGGTTGTCACAGAACGCCACAAATTGATCTTGCTCAAGATTGAGCCCAAACGTTTAACTATGGCTCTGAACGAGCCAGATAACACAGGCAAAAGGTTTTCTCTTTGGGGACAAACAGAAGTTCTTTTAGACAGAACCAAGGCTCTTATACTTGCCGAGCCGATTTCTTTGAACAATGCACTATACCAACCTCCTTCTCACAAAGTGGCCGACCCTGGATTGTTAGTGGCCTAAGAGGTGCTCCAAAGACGTCTTCACAATTTCCATTCTTTCTTACTGATAGTGGGGGGCAGGCTCACACATTTTTCCCATGTATGATCCCTCATTTCATCAGATGCTTAGGTTCTTCACACTGTGAAAGGGTATTGCATAGACTTCCTTTCTCTACTTGTTCAATGTTCCCCATCAAGGGAAATTGTTTTTTTTCCCAATGAGACACAGACCTTGTCTCTGTGGACAATCAATTGTAGAGATTCTGGCGCATACCCTGGGTTACGTGAGCAACCTTTTCTTGTTTCCCAAAAAGGCAAAGGTATCCGTCCAGTGATAAATTTGAGACTGCTCAATAGTTATGAACATTTCAGCACTTCAAAGATGGAAGGAGAGCATTGTTTAAGGGATCTTCTCCAACCAGCAGATTGGATGGGCAAATTGGATCTGCAGGATGCATATCTCACAGTGCCTATCCCAGTACAACATCAAGATCGAGAACTTCCTGCAATTTACATGGTAGGGAAGTAAGAGGTTCAGGTGCCTCCCATTCGGACTGTCTTCGGCTCCATGGTGCTTCACCAAGCTCACATCTTATAATATATTTAGATGGCATTTTCATTCTGGCTCAGTCTATTCAATTAATCCGGACATACCTTGCATGGACTTTGACTCTGTTAGAGAACCTAGGCTTCCTGACCAATTGGGAGAAATCCATTATCGTTCCCACGCAACAAATAAAATTTCTGGGTTATATTGGATTATTGTAGATTCTACCCTTCAAACTCTACACCCTCCGGTGGCAAAATTAGCCAATATAAAGAAGGAGATAGGCGAACACTAGCAACCTCTCAACTCTCTCTCAAACAACTGTTGAGAATGTTAGGCCTTCTAGCGGCATCTATACAGGCCATTTCTACAGGTCTTCTTGGCTATCGAGCCCTACAACGATTACAAACTTCATCTCAAGGGCTGCGCATCATACACAGATATGGTAACTCTGGACTCAGAAGCGGAGGATGAACTCCAATGGTGGCTTCTTCACATGGAAGCTTGGAATAAGCACACCATATTTTGTACAGCTCCAGATTTGATAATCAAATCCGACGCAGGTTTGCATGGTTGGGGTGCTCAATGCGGAACTATTTCCACCAATGGCAGATAATCAAACCTGGAATCAACACTCCACATCAATTGTTTGGAACATCTGGCTGGTTCCTTTGCAGTCCATAGTTTCTCCCCAACTCAAGCCCAATGCGCTATCCTTCTGAAGATGGACAATGTGTCAGCAGTCCGCTACATCAATCACTTGGAGGCACAAAATACAAAATTCTGACCTACATGCCTTGTGATTGCTGGCAATTTTGCCTGAGACACGGCATTTCAGTCACGGCAGAATATATTCAAGGTCTCTCCAACCCTACGAAGGACTGGTATTCACGCCAACTCAGAGATTCCAGCGACTGGCACTTGGATTCCATGGTCTTCCAAGACATCTGGAACCTATGGAGTCTATTGGAAATAGATCTTTTCACTTCTCGTTTGAATGCTCAACTTCCCCGTTTTTTCAGTTGGAGACCAGATCCGATAGCACTGGCTATGAATGTTTTCTCCAAGGAATTATGATTTTTTTTACCTTTCAATCTACATCACCAGTCCGGCACCTGTTGATCGTGGCTCCTCTATCGCCGTCCCAACCATAGTTCTCTTCTCTTCAGGAGATGGTTATCGACCTTCCATCTCTCGAGTGCCTTCTATGGTGTACCTCATCCTCTTGTTCTCCAAGGTCTCTTGCATCTCATAGTGTAGTCTATTTCAGGGAACCTTGGTCGGTCAAGGGAGTTTCGCAATCAACTCCCCAACTTATCAAGGGTGCACCCAACACGAGACAGGCTTATAAATCTGCTTGGAGCAGATGGCATAGTTGGTGCATGAAATTAAATTTAAATCCCATATCAGCTCCTTTTATGTCTGTCCTCCATTTTTCTGACTTCTATGATGAAGGTAAAGCCTATCGCACTGTGGACCTTACCGATCGTCCATTTCTGCTGGCCATCAAAGTTTTGATTGGACGCCTGTCGGTTGACATCCTGTCATATATTGACTTCTCTGAGGAATATGGTTTGCTCATTCACCCTTACCACAATACTCTGTCTTGTGGGACATCTCTATTGTCTTGAATTTTTTTTTTTTTTTTTCTTGCAAGAGGTTTTTCTGACGTACGAGCTCGTGAGGTGGTTGCTCGTTCCTTTACTCCAGAAGGTGTCCTCTTTGACATTTCACGGAGGACAAAAACCTCCTCTAAAATCTATCTTACCCAGTTTTCCCTGATAGATCTCTCCTTTGCCCTGTTGCATACTAATGGGTGTGTGAACATCGTTCTACTACGTTACAGAATCCTTTGAAACAGGAACTCTTTATCTCCTTCCAAAAGTCGCGTCTTCCGGTGTCTACTCTAGCCTGGTGGGTCAAGTAGACATCTCTAGCAGGTATTGATACCTATGTGTCTGTGCCTCATTTGGTTCGTAGGGCAATGGCTTCTAAGGCTTCCTCGATTGGTTGTCGCTTGGAGGATATTATGAGAGCGGCTGGTCTTCGGAGTCTACATTCCATGATTTCTACTTTAGACCTATTCAACACTTCACAGGAGACATAATTTCACAGCTTTGAACTAGCATAATAGGAGCCTCCGTGTCTTAATAAAATTTACAGATTTTACTATTAACATGACGTAAAGTCATGATTTTATTAATGACACGGAGGCGAGTATTATCCCTCCCTCCCATCCCTGGAGGTTTGGTCTTCTCTGGGTAAGTTGACTTCACGGTAAGTCTTTTTTGATTACTGGGTTTTATCCTTGTTAATGACTGTCAAGAGCTTACGGTTTGACTAAACTGAATTTCATGTTATTTTTATATATATATCTGATATTTCATGTAATGCGAATTTATGCATAAATCCAGTTTTATACTTGGATATTACCATATTCTCCTTTCTCTTCCAGCTTGACTTCGAGATCCAGTTTAAGGCTCGTATACCCTCTAATTGGAGCCCACTTTTTATTTGGATTTGTTGTCCTTGTTCGGGATCGCAAGAAAGAGGAAGTAGTATACTGAACACTGCCTATTATGCTATAAAGAGGATGCTGATTGGCTGTTCCTGTTGCTAGGAAGATATACCTCATGTTATTTACTGGTTTCTTTTATACTGATTTAATGTTATTTTTCTTTGCTGCTGAGGTAAATAAAGAAAGAGTGCAGCATAATACTCGCCTCCGTGTCATTAATAAAATCATGACTTTACGTCATGTTAATAGTAAAATCTGTAAATTTTGCACAAAGGTGCTCAGCATTAGATCTGCAGTGCTTTTTCCTTATTTTATTGATGTTTGGATCTATCCATTGTAGATGCAACAGTGTTTGGAACTTAGCAGCTTTGTGTTTAATTTATTTTCACTTTTATAGAGATGCTGCCTTTACCTTTTTATCTTTCTCTGTTGATGAAAGGAGCAGTAGTTTAGGATAACAGAAATGCCAGAGGTCAATCCAGGTTTCACAGTAGCAATGGTGGTATTCAAGGCCATTTCTTATTAACCCCTTAAGGACACAACTTCTGGAATAAAAAGGAATCATGACGGAATATTTCCATCATGTGTCCTTAAGGGGTTTAGGGTTGTCTAGATTTTCCAACCATTATTAACAAGTCAACTCATGGAAGTTGAAGTTGAGTCAATATCAGTAAATATGTTACTTTAAGCTTTAAGGTAGCATTCCCTTTTTCTTTTGACATAGGCTTACTACTAATACCCCATTCCATTATTTATTTACAGAATGATTCACTAACACAAGCATAGACAGGAATATAAAGTGCATATAAAGTTAATTTTATAATATAAAGTTAATTTTAAATCAAAGGCCACAAATTTAAGTCATGAAAAAAAGTCATTGTGTATGAATGATCAATATTATAGTACAAGTCATACTAACGATAATAAACTAAATTTCTTTCATGCATTGTTTTCATCTAAAGTAAAAACAATACCAAATTTATCTTATATTAATATTTAAAAAGAATTACTGCTGTTTAATACCTTACATAGTAATATTTCTTTTTTAATATGTATACTATTTGTGTTTATAGATGATCCAGGTTATTGAAAATGCTTTAGGAATAAAAATGTAAAAATGAAAAAAAAAATGTATTCTGCTGAATGCAATAGACTATAGACTATATGAATAAGTAGCACTATACAGTACTGAAAACGTATTTGTGAACGAAATGTAAAAACAATCAACGCTTAATATAATCAAAACATGCTTTTCCATGATAAAACTTTGTTTAAAATGTTGTTATACTATTCTTATTTGCCATTAAATATAGTTATTTAATGGATATTTTACAAAACTAGAAGTGTTTGGCAACAAATGGCTAATGTGAAGTACCAGTTACACAATTATTACAGATTATTTTTATTTAGATGAGAGCATAATTTATATAATATTTTTTTTTTTTTAAATGAGAAAAAACACATTCAACAAACACAATATGCAGAGAATATATGTGGACAGCTCCTTTTGTTTAGCATTCCTAGTGAGTCATGAAGAGAACTCCTCTGAACGTGATTTAATTTTCCACGGATACTCTCGTACATCGAACAACACATTTATCAAGGTTCTAATGCTGACACAGATTTCTACAATTGCAATAAGACAAAATATCTTTGGCAGCACCAAGGAATTATTTGTGAGTCAATGGTATAGTTGCCCAAAGGTAACACTTCTTTTTTTAATAGTGCAGTAATTCTATAACAGTCCATAACTGACCAGGTGTTGCAGAATACATTTTTGGGACTCATTTTCTATAAGTCAAGAGTAAGAATTAGTAGAGAATACCAAAATGATACCGCACTCAATTTTATAGGAGTTCCTTATGTAGCAGCAGGATGAAGCAGCATGTAGCAGCAGGATGGAGGTAGGCAGATCCTGGGCTGCGTGCTCGGGATGTTGTATCCCTTCAAATGGCCCTGGCCATTGTCCTACAGACAAAGTGAAGGAGATCTACAGTGGATTAATCTATCCTTTTCCTATTTTCAGGAGAATATATACATTATGATTGTCCACCAGGAGGCCTCCTTGTATACTTTTGGTTGGCATCTAACCTAGACTTTACCACAGAATGTTTTTGAATGCATATATTTTTTAATAATTACTTTTATATTTTGCATTTTGATTTTTTGTTTTTCATTTGTTTCTGTATTGGATCTATCACCATATACTCAGGATTAGGACAGACCATTGACACTTTAAGTATCACCATACTCTATTGAATAGATTACTGACATCTGTGTGTCATCTATTTGTCCTAGTTATTTGCTTTGTGCATAGGAACTGTTGGCAGGCAGGATTGTATATGTATATTTGTTTATACTTTAGTGTATAGGGTTATAATACTTATGGTGATTTGGCACTAAGCACTTTAAGTAATGTTTTGCACTTTAAATTTGGTGGACTAGTTATGTTAACTGGGATATACCTGTATATTTATCTTTACATAAATTGGCACTCTTTCCTACACCACTGTGGTGTGCCAATAAACTAACCTTTTTTCTATTTTGTTATAAAATTGCATGCGGTATCATTTTGATATTCTCTATTATTTCATTGTGGGTCTTTCGAGGTGACCTAGATACCTGCACCTAAGGTGTGATTGAGTGCAAGTACTATTTGATTTTTTTGAAGAGTAAGAATTGTTTGAAGATGAATGATGGACATGTAACTCATCATTTAGAATGTCATACCAGTTCAGTTCTAGTACTTGCATTGTTGAATATGGGTTGCATGTAAAGGTAAATGTACAACAGTTTATTCATGCAAAAGAGTCAATTGGAGAAAATACGCTGACAGGTGATTAGCACACTCTAGAACAGGTCCTCGTCTAAATTTGGCAAGCAAACACAGTGAAATAAATTGCTTCTAAAGTTCTGTCTCTCAGGGGGGCCGGGCCTGACCTGTATGGCGGCTGGACACATTCTGAAAGAGCTCCACGGTTAGCCACTGACTTTCTCATGCTTCATGCCCCTCAGGGCCCTAATCTCTTGGCTGATTATGCCTTACTGATAACCTGTAACGACAGGGCTCTTGCAGACGCTTTTCCGCCTTGCTGGACAATGGACTGCCGCTAAGTCCGACAGCAGCCCCATTTCCCCCCCTTGGGACTGGCATGGGTGATCCCGGTCCTCTTCCCAGAGGCCCACTCGCTCATCCTGCAAGCCACCACGGTGGTGACATCGAGCTTGCTGAAGTCCGGAACACTCTGGTG
This sequence comes from Pelobates cultripes, assembly GCA_933207985.1. NCBI lineage: Eukaryota > Metazoa > Chordata > Amphibia > Anura > Pelobatidae > Pelobates > Pelobates cultripes. Next base: position 215,175,847 of record OW240916.1, on the reverse strand, counting down.
ATGGCAGACGCCATGTGTGCTAAAGCTCCCAGTCATGACACTGCTGATATCCTCAGCAAGCTGGATCTTATCTTCGCAAGGTTCTGGAGTATGCTGAGTGAGAGAATACAACTACGTAAACACCATGTACATAACATACAGGGATATAATTTCTAATTAGTGGGGTAATAGCTGCTTGATCCAAGGAGACATCTGACTGCTATTTTGGGGTCAAGAAGGAATTTTTTTCCTAGTTTGTTGCAAAATTGGAAGCACTTCAGACTGGGTTTTTTGCCTTCTTTTGGATCAACAGCAAAAACATATGTGAGGAAGGCTGAACTTGATGGATGCAAGTATCTTTTCAGCTATGTAACTATGTAACTATGTAACTTTGTAACTATGTGCCGACAGGCGGCTCAAATAAGCGTCCGCCACCCATCGACATGGGGAAGAGAGCGTCAGCGATCCCAGCAAGAGCCAGGATCAAGCAGAGAAAGAAGCCTTACCCACCACATGGTAAGAAAGTAGCCATACATGCCACGGGCCTGGGCCCAAAGGCTATACACCCGGGACTATGCACAACAACAAGCAGGCATGCTGTGACCCGCCACCCACCTGAATTACGGTCCCAAATGGGACACCACTCTGCACAATCCCCACACCCTCTGGGGATCCTCACCTACTGTAAGCAGAACCGACATCTTGGAGGGTTCCGGGACCAAGCCCTGTACACAGCTTGCTCAAGTGCATCAAACCATATGGGGACCCTACACCTGCCAGCCTACTGCTTCCTGATCATGGGCATAGGATGACTGTCTGTCCACACTCCTGGGCAGTATCACTGCGTGCATACTGGGACAGGCAGTTATAATTCTTCGGCTTCACATGGCCTCCTGACGTTACAAGCACTATCACCTCTGAGTATTCTGCTTCTGTTTAACTAGCATATGTCTATTTATTTATTTCAGTGGTTTACCTCAGATTATGTATAGCTAAATGCAGACACGTTACTAACATCCATTGGTACTCAACCCTCTTGCCTGCTATGTACATGTCTTGATTAATTCTGCTGTGTATTCTGCTTATAGCCTAGACATATCTTGAGTTCTTTAGTTCACTAATATAAAAAGAGCAATACTTTTTGACATATTCTATTAGCTAGCACTATTTGTTTAACATGCATAGTTACCTTATGATGTAATATATAAAAAGAGGCTGTACTCCACTGGAGTTTAAGCACCAACGTTACCTACATTATATTGTGTGTACCATGTGACTCATATGCTATAACTCCCTGCTTTATATTCTGTACTGAACTATATTTTGCCTCAATAAAACAAAGATTGACAAAAAATAAAATAAAAGAAAGTTCTGTCTCTCAGGTTTAGTCATCTGCTGACATTGTTTTCACAAATATGTTTCATTGTAGAGATAATATCCATGAGCAGAATGAATGAATAATTCGTTTTTCTTTGTTAATAGGAAGTCAGTGATAGGAATTGCTTATTTATTTATTTATTAGCTCTCATCCCTTCATGCATGTAGTAGGTGAAGAAGCAGGACTCATATCTGCAGCCGATATTATTATTTTTAAGTATTTTCTTCAGAGCTAAGGATTAGGTTACTGAGTGTATTACATACCAGTAAACATGACTTTTGGTGAATGTCGTGCGTTATACTTTCTATTACTAACAACTTTTTATTCTTTCAGCGGTTTCCTGAATACTTTCTCTGTGTGAGGGACCACGTTTTGTCTGTCTCTCTTACATTTTTTGTTATATTTTAAGTTTGAAAATATTTTTACTGTTATTAACCTATTTTATGATTTGTGGGACACAGCTACTCCTAGAAGATCTTTAAGCAGCTACATCCCTGCACTTATTTTATTTCTATAAGGCCTAGAATATGTAAACAATATTTTCCTACATTAAGAGCCTGCATGATAAATAATGACACTCCTAAAATAATTACTTGAAGCATAAGAGTTTAGGAATATGCATCACAGTGTATTTATAACATATATAAGAATATCATAACATTGTCTATGGCAGTTTTAAAAATGTTCTGTGTCCAGTTGAAATGCTATTATCATGTAAAATTAATAACAGCACAATAAATATAATAATATAATACAGTGTCTTATAGCATCATTGTTCCACACATATATAATTATATGCCTTCTGATTTCATAATAAGAGCTAATTTTTATTGTAAACAAATCTGACCAGGGATTTAATTCCTCATATTGCCTGAAACAAATGGAGTTGAAAGAATTAGAACCAGTCTCCCCAACAGTGATATTCACTAAAGTATCTTAATGCAGGTTAAAAGCTGATTGTACCCATTGCATTTTCTGACATCAAACAATGCTGCATAAAGGAATGTAAGTATATCTTAAGAAATGTCCTATAGACGCAAATACGGAATTTTAATATGTTCAATGTATTTGTGTCTTAGGCTCAGATAGCTGGTTAACAGAGTGCATAGTTGAATATTTTGTTCAAATTAAAAAATTTATTCAGACCACCTAAATTTCAATGATGCTGCAGTTTAACTATTTATTTTAATAGAGAAGAACACCTTATTACTCCACAGTGACCCAATGGGTCACTGGCGTTTAGGATCTATGAAAGGGGGATAAATATATTGGATTTGTCAGTAACAATATAAGATAAAAATGGTCTTTATTACACATGGACCAATCAGTAGTGTGCTTGTAATAATACATGCAGCTACAAATAGTATCTCTCACTCCTAGCAAGGTGGACTAAAAAGACAAAGTAAAAAAGGGGAGTATTTACTAAACCTCTCACTGTCCCTAGGTAAACCCAATATCCCAGAGACACAAATACCTGCCTCAGAAAGAGCATAGACAGAACCTAAATCCAATCACTGACAAACCATCACCTGCCTATACAACGTCACACCTAAGAGTCAATATGTGCTTATAATATTACATGCAGATAGAAATGGTATGTTTCACTCCTAACTATGTGGACTAAAACAGCTATATAAGGTATAAGAGACCCATAAATAGTATAGGCCAAACAGTGGATTAGTAGTGATACAGGTGGATACGAGTACGGAAAAGACAAAAAAAAAGGGGGGGAGAAACGACAACAAATTAAAAATGGGGAGTATTCACTAAACCTCTCACAGTCTCTAGGTAAGCACAATATCCCATAAAATTAGGTACTTGACTACATCTCAGCACACCTAAGTTCTAAGTGCAAAGGTAAAAATAATGAACCTCTATAAACAAAGGGAAAAAAATAAAGCCTGGAATATATAGTAGAAACAGGAGTATGGATAGGAACTATATCAAATCCCCAGCAAATTGTCTCCTGCCTATACCTCAGCACACCTAAAAGACTGTGTGCTTACCATAGGGTACCTATACCCAGCAAACTGTCTTCTGCCTATACCTCAGCACACCTAAAAGACTGTGTGCTTACCATAGGGTACATATACCCAGCAAACTGTCTCCTGCCTATACCTCAGCATACCTAAAATACTGTTTGCCTACCATAGGGTACATATCTAATATAAACCAAGGAAAAAATACTGAAACCTAGGGCCCACCTAGCAATACATCTGCACACCTACAAATATGTGTGCCCACACAAACCACCAAAAGGGCTGCTGGGATCTTTGTACTACAAATAGCTACAGTCGTACTAGGCCTAATAGATTCCACATTACCTCGGCTCACCAAAATGGTTAGCCTACATACCAAAGAAAATAGTCCACACTAAATCTGAAGAATCAAAAATATACTACTAAGTACTAAATAGGATAAGTGATACCCAAAGTAACAAAAAGAAATATAAAATACACAAAAGACAAGCCCGTTGGGATTTCGGTGTGTATCACCACTTCCTTGTCAAGGGCATAAAAGACTATTTATTTTTGCAGTACAGTGATGGGTTTATTTTTGAGCCCTTTTAATGAAGCTACTTTTGGACAGAATTTGTCCAAATCGAATAGAATGCATTTTAACACTATTATACAATCCATATTTAGTCGATATTCATGATTGTGAGGTTTCAGTTACTCTTGAGAATTCCGTTATGTATTATAAGCTTTCGATCTGGCTGATCCCTGGTTTGTTTGTTTCTTTCTTTCTCTCTCTTTTTCTTTTTCGCTTTCTTTTAATAAATTAACATGTTTAGCCATCGTCTGCGTAATTCTTCCGTGATATGTCCATATGGCGCTTCAGAGTTATGGAATTAAAATGTCCCATCATCAGCCAAAATTTAGACGCATGGCAATTAGTTTAAAACCAGTGTTTATTTGTAATTGCCTTTCCTTTGATGTTTTCCTAATGAGTGTTATTAAGCATAAAACAGAACTGTGAAAAGGTAGGTACTGTGCAGTAAGTTTTGTCCTATATTGAATTGACTCAGTAAAAAAATATGTAATTAGTGATGTCGCGAACCCGAAATTTTCGGTTCGCGAACGGCGAACGCGAACTTCCGCAAATGTTCGCGAACCGGCGAACCGCCCGAAACGCCATTGACTTCAATGGGGAGGCGAATTTTAAAACACACAGGGACTCTTTCTGGCCACAATAGGGATGGAAAAGTTGTTTCAAGGGGACTAACACCTGGACTGTGGCATGCCGGAGGGGGATCCATGGCAAAACTCCCATGGAAAATTACACAGTTGATACAGAGTCTGGTTTTAATCCATAAAGGGCAGAAATCACCTAACATTCCTAAATCACAATCAATATGGATTGACACCTGACATATGACATGTTGACACCTTGACATATGGATTGACACCTGTCCTCAGAGCCCCTGATGCACACGGACACAGAGCAGAATAGAGACTGGTCCCCCTACATAGGGTCACTTGGCAGATATGGATTGACACCTGTCCTCAGAGACCATGATACACACTGACACAGAGCAGAATAGGGACTGTTCCCCCTACATCGGGTCACTTGGCAGATATGGATTGACACCTTGTTACAAACTGCTATTTGTAACGGGCCCTTTAAATGGCAAATTGCCCTGTTTCCCTGGGTTGTGGAGAAGCCTCTTTGCCAGCCTCCTCCCGCATGACTATGGCCCCTGGGAGATTGTGAAAATGTATGCACTTTTATTTGGTGTGTATGGCCCTTTAAGACTGTCGGTGGGCATATTGGGGCTTATGGACTCTTTATGTGACTGGTGCTGGCCCTTTAAACACCTTTTTTGGGACATCAGGAAGATTGGGACACTGCCCCTTTAAGGCCGTGTCCCCAGACTTGTTGGGGACACGGCCCCTTTAAGACGGTGTCCCCTGTGTCCCCAGACCTGGTGCAAACCCTTTGTGCCTGCCTTGCTATTTCCCACTTGGTTCAGTAAATGGGAAATTATTTCAGCTGCAGAGACTAAGTCCCATTCGCATGGGACTTAGTCTTTTTTCAGCCGCTTTTTTCAGCCTTATTTCAGCTGCAGAGACTAAGTCCCATTCGGCGATGGGACTTAGCCCTTTTTCAGCCGTTTTTTTCAGCCTTATTTCAGCTGCAGAGACTAAGTCCCATTCGGCGATGGGACTTAGTCTTTTTTCAGCCGTTTTTCTCAGCCTTATTTCAGCTGCAGAGACTAAGTCCCATTCGGCCATGGGACTTAGTCTTTTTTTCAGCCGTTTTTTTCAGCCTTATTTCAGCTGCAGAGACTAAGTCCCATTCGGCGATGGGACTTAGTCTTTTTTTCAGCCGTCTTTTTCAGCCTTATTTCAGCTGCAGAGACTAAGTCCCATTCGGCGATGGGACTTAGTCTTTTTTTCAGCCGTTTTTTTCAGCCTTATTTCAGCTGCAGAGACTAAGTCCCATTCGGCCATGGGACTTAGTCTTTTTTTCAGCCGTTTTTTTCAGCCTTATTTCAGCTGCAGAGACTAAGTCCCATTCGGCGATGGGACTTAGTCTCTTTTTCAGCCGTTTTTTTCAGCCTTATTTCAGCTGCAGAGACTAAGTCCCATTCGGCGATGGGACTTAGTCTCTTTTTCAGCC
>OW240916.1:214915557-215169767 GCA_933207985.1 Pelobates cultripes | reverse complement strand
CTAAGGACACTGACTGCTATTCAATCTATAACAGTGAAAAAAGATTATTTTTTTTTTAAATCCAAACTATTGTGACACCAGATCTAATTAGTGGCACTTGTCAGTTTATCCACTGTTAGCGTAACACACCCGCTTTAAGGACACTGACTGCTATTCAATCTATAACAGTGAAAAAAGATTATTTTTTTTTTAAATCCAAACTATATTGTGACACCAGATCTAATTAGTGGCACTTGTCAGCTTATCCACTGTTAGCGTAACACACCCGCTTTAAGGACACTGACTGCTATTCAATCTATAACAGTATAAAAAGTTTTTTGTTTTTAAATCCAAGCTATTGTGACACAGGATCTAATTAGTGGCACTTGTCACAGTATCCACTGTTAGCGTAACACACCCGCTTTAAGGACACTGACTGCTATTCAATCTATAACAGTAAAAAAAGTTTTTTGTTTTTAAATCCAAGCTATTGTGACACAGGATCTAATTAGTGGCACTTGTCAGCGTATCCACTGTTAGCGTTAACACACCCGCTTTAAGGACACTGACTGCTATTCAATCTATAACAGTAAAAAAAGTTTTTTGTTTTTAAATCCAAGCTATTGTGACACAGGATCTCATTAGTGGCACTTGTCAGCGTATCCACTGTTAGCGTAACACACCCGCTTTAAGGAATAATTGACTGCTATTCAATCTATGTACCAGTGAAAAAGATTATTTCTTTTTTAAATCCAAACCATTGTGACACCGATCTAATTAGTGGCACTTGTCATCAGCGATTCCACTGTTAGCGAACACACCCGTTTTTCTTTTACACACTGACTGCTATTCGCTAATCTATAATGCGGAAAAAGATTATTATTTTTTTTAAATCCAAGCTATTGTGACACCAGATCTAATTAGTGGCACTGGTCAGCGTATCCACTGTTAGCGTAACACACCCGCTTTAAGGACACTGACTGCTATTCAATCTATAACAGTGAAAAAAGATTATTTTTAAATCCAAACTATTGTGACACCAGATCTAATTAGTGGCACTTGTCAGCGTATCCACTGTTAGCGTAACACACCCGCTTTAAGGACACTGACTGCTATTCAATCTATAACAGTGAAAAAAGATTATTTTTTTTTTAAATCCAAACTATTGTGACACCAGATCTAATTAGTGGCACTTGTCAGCCTATCCACTGTTAGCGTAACACACCCGCTTTAAGGACACTGACTGCTATTCAATCTATAACAGTAAAAAAAGTTTTTTGTTTTTAAATCCAAGCTTTGTGTCACGACTGGGGAAATACTAGTATGCACTGTGAGCCTGACAGAAGCTGGCAAGTGGCAGACAACTGACTGCTATTCAATCTATAACAGTGAAAAGTTTTTTTTAAATTCAAGGCTATTGTGACACCAGATGTATTTGGTGGCACTGGGATCGGGGGAAATAAGTACAGTATGCACTGTGAGCCTGACACAGAAGCTGGCAGCAGTGGCAGACAACTGACTGCTATTCAATCTATAACAGTGAAAAAAGTTTTTTGTTTTTAAATCCAAGCTATTGTGACACCAGATGTAATTGGTGGCACTGACTGGGGAAATGGGCACTGTGAGCCTGACACAGAAGCTGGCAGCAGTGGCAGACAACTAAGTGCATTTACATTAGATAGAAAAAAAAATAAAAAAAGCATACCCTTATCCCTAACCTAGCTATGCTTTTCCCTATCTTATGAACAGCAGCTACACTTTCCCTCCTCTTACTAAGCATGCAGCTTGAGAATGAATCTAAAATGGATGCTGTCCAGTAGGTGGGAGGGTCTGCTAGGGAGGCTGTGCTGCTAATTGGCTGGAATGTGTCTGCTGACTGTGAGGTACAGGGTCAAAGTTTACTCAATGATGACGAATAGGGGGCGGGTCGAACCGCGCATATGTTCGCACGCCGTGGCGAACGCGAACATGCTATGTTCGCCAGGAACCGTTCGCCAGCGAACCGTTCGGTACATCACTACTCTAGACCAATTGCTGGAATACTGTCTTCGAAAGATACCATTCTATTGCCTCTATCTGGTGTCTGCTGAGAAAGTCTGCTAAAACATTCTCCTTCCCTGGAAGATAGATTGCACACAAGACTTTTACATGTAACTGGGTCCAATTCATGATTGCAGTCACCTTTCTCATCAGTGAGACACTCCTGGTACCTCCTTGATGATTGATATCAGCAGGAGCTGTCTTGTTGTCCACTCTCAATTTGATCCAGGAATTCCGGAGAAGGTGTTGGAAGTGGAGGAGTGCCAGAAATGTTGCTCCCAGCTCCCTTATGTTTGAAGGCAGGTTCTGAGTTCTTGGAGGTTATCTTGCTTTGAAGAATAATTTTTCAAGATGTGCTCCCCATCAGTACTGACTGGCATCTGTTGTGATGACCACCCAATATATTTTCCTCATAGGAAAACCTCTGGAAATGTTTTCCCAAGATAACCACCAAAGAAGCTTCTTCTTCAGATGGAGAGGAATGTGGATCAACCTTTCCCAGTCCCTTGAGCTGCTTCTAAAATTCTTCAGGAAATAATGTTGAAGTGGATGAAGATTCCACTGTGGCCATCTGACCAGGTCTATGGTTGAGGTAAAAAGTATAAAGCTGAAATAGAAACAGCCTGCTGTCATGAAGACTTTAGAAAGGTCAGCGTCTATTCTTTTATCCATGGGTTCTTCAGTGAAGCATTGCTGTCAATAGGAAGCGTGGATCTTTTAGCTACCTTAATAATTGGAGCATCAATTCACCGTTCACATTCTTGAATCTTCCTCCTTTATTGTGTACAACTTGGAAAGTCTACCCTGACTGGTAATCCTTTTTCCTGATTTATTCCATTCTAAGCGTATCAGCTCCTTAATAGATCTGTGGACCGGGAAAGGTCTGTGGACCAGTGTGTCGGAAATCCTCGTCAGACTGGTCTGAATCCCGGCCAAAGCTCTTACATGTGGGTCTTTTACCTCTTTTGAATTCTGAGATCCCCTCAACCACTGCTTGCTTAATCCAATAAGCTATGTCTTGGGCTGAAGAGGTAGAAGCTTGACGTGACTTTCGATGTTCTGACTCTCCTGCAATCATGGATAAGCATTTACGGCATAGCCCACAATTATCCAAAGGCCTTGCCCCGCATCCTGGGCAGGCCGCCGGTTTATCCCTTGATGGAGATCTAGGGCCGGACTGGTCTTGAAGTCATATGACTGTACCCTCCATGCACATTTTTTTGTAGAACAGTAGGGCTAAAATTACAAAGTTAAGTAGGGCAAAAATTACAAAAGTAAGTGTATCTTTAACAATAACTGGGCAGTTAGATACATTAGACTTTTAAATGTATAATCCATACCTGCAGAGTTTGTAAGAATCACCAGAGATCACTGTAACTTTAAGGGAAAAGAAACAAGGGTATTATTAGTTAGTTTTACCACCGTTTCAAATTTCCCGCTCTGTGCCTTTAAGGAGCATGCATGCACTGATTGGCCATGAGTCTTCACCATCTTGGGAAAGAGCAAAAGTACAGAAATCTGGCCATTTGTAGTGCACATGCGCCGGCGTCTTACCGGAATGTTGATCATCTGATCGAGGTCTGGAAGTTCCGTCATGGTTAACACACGCTGCAGATGCCAGAGGAACTAACCACCATGGGTCCCAGGGGTTCCCAACTCTGCAGAGATTGGGTTACATGTGCCTGAACTTACTGTGGAGAAAGGCTAACCTCAATAGGGAGAAGACCATATAACATGATCAGGTGAGCATAAAAAAAAAAAAATCTTTAATCAGAAAACTGAAAAAAAAATAACTATCCAAGGGCTATGAAGACAGGAAAAAGACTGAAAAGTGGAAGCTACTGGGGTCCTTATCATACCAGGGGAAGGTATGCTTAATTGTTTGTGTTTCCTCTCCTGAGGGTTAGGGGGAGGAGCTAAACCCATATGTTAAATGCTGCCATGATTAGCCAGGAAAAAAATAATTAAACAAAAACCAAATTGCTTGTTGAATAAAAAAATGTAAATGCAATTTAATCTTTATTTCTTCTTTTTAGTTATTACAAGGAAGTAGCTACCGGTTAGTGTCTCCCTTCTTGTAATATTAAAAAATAAATGATTCCACCACTCCTTTAGTATTTTTGAGCCCCCAACTGCCACCAATGGTTGAGTTCTGGAAAGACACTATGCTTCTCCCCCCCCCCCTCTTAGAGCTCCCACCCACATGCCTCCAATGAGTTGGGACTGGGGGGACAATAGGTCCACTTCCCTTTTATTATTTAGAGCCCCATCCCGCAGCCAATGGGTGCTCACTGTGTAGTAGTCATGCCCCTACTCAAGGCATTGCAGGTAGGAGCAAAAGGAAGAATTTAACTTCCCTTATTTACTAATATTAAGTATATCAAGTTAGAATTAGTAAAGGTGTCTGAAAGAGCAAAATTATGAAAAGGAAGGACTTTTCATAGTTTTGGTTTTTTTAGTTTAGTATGTAACTCCTAAGTTGTATGTTAGATTGCCATAAGGATAAAGGATCTATCTACTAAACAGCTCCATAATATGGTCCCCTTAAAATTGGCAAACCCACAAGGGTACAAATTTAGGGAGTTATCTATTAAATGGCTACAAGAAGCAGCCAATGCCAATGGCACAAATGGAGTTTCATTACTTTGAATGAAATTCCGAAATGAAAATAATGACCAAATTTCATCCAAAACGTTCTTTTCCTCTGAACAAAAATTTCAGCAGTGCTCAAGTCTAATAAAAACTGGAAATTTGTATGCATATTTGCATGTATCTGACATGAAATAGCATGGCTATTTCATTGGTGTGCTTCAACTTAGAAATGTATTTAGTGCTTAGATGTACATTTTAAACAAATAGAAATGGAAAACATTAATACTCATTATATTCTATAAAACAGGGATTACACTTTCTTCATTTATTCAGATGAGAGGAATTCAAGTTTCTCAGTGATGGTTTTATTTGTTTTGCAGGAATTCTCAGATATTTTTTATAGAGTCCCATATTTGGTGCGTGTTTGTGTGTGTATGCGTGCTTGTGCCTATATGTAAAATACAATGAATTTTAAGTGAAGAAAGCAAAAGGCTTGGTTAAAAAAGGATGAGAGATTAGCCAAAAATATAGGTTTTTTGAGTAATGTGTAAAAATGTAGCAGTTTAATTTTTTTCTTCTCTGATTTCTTGAATGAGTTGCACATTCTGTTCTCTCCATGTAGTTATACAAGAAAGAAAATATCACTTTACTACTTTTACCCAACCTCTTGGTGTTAACTGTGTTATTTCTTTTAGATTGAGTTGCCTCCCTCTGTGCCTGGTTGACTCTATTACTCTTCTATGTCTGTCACAGAATGCGTTCAATTTTTAAATCATTGATATCTACTGTCCGTCCTATCTCGGGTAACCAATCCCTCTCGAATCTGATTGATGTTAGTGAAGACTGCAAAGGCAATTCTGTCACTTTTTTTATGGTATACTTGTATACCTTTTTTATTGTATACTTTATTTAAGTCAAGTAAAATGCAATCCAATAAAATGCATCAATATATCGAAATAATCAAACAACAGTTGCCCAGGTCAAACTCATTCAAAACAAACTAAATTATACGAGAGCATAGTAATCTGGTGTAGATGATCAGTAGAGGAATACATGCAAGTGTAAAAGTAAGCAAAATGAGCACCACATATAAAATTCTTTGCATTAACTTTCGCATGTATGTCAGTTTTGTGTGCATACACCATTTCGTTATACATAAAACTGCCATTCCATCTTTTAGACAGAGAAACATAGAATGTGACGGCAGATAAGAACCATTCTGCCCATCTAGTCTGCCCAATTTTTTAAATACTTTTAATTAGTCCCTGGCCATATCTTAAATCTAGGACAGCCTTATGCCTATCCCACGCATGGTTAAACTCCCTCACTGTGTTAACCTCTACCACTTCAGCTGGAAGGCTATTCCATGCGTCCACTACCCTCTCTGTAAAGTAATACTTCCTGAAATTATTTTTAAGCCTCTAATGTAAGACTATGTCCTCTTGTTGTGGTAGTTTTTCTTCTTTTAAATATAGTCTCCTCCTTTACTGTGTTGATGCTCTTTATGTATTTAAATGTTTCTATCATATCCCCCGTCTCGTTTTTTGTCCAAGCTATACATGTTAAGATCCTTTAACTTTTCCTTGTAAGTTTTATCCTGCAATCCATGAACCAAAGTATCAATATCCTACTAAAAATATGGTCTCTACTCCAAGTGAGGTCTCACCAGTGTTCTCTACGATGGCATGAGCACTTCTCTCTTTCTACTGCTAATACCTCTTTCAATATAACCAAGCATTCTGCTATCATTTCCTGCTGCTCTATTACATTGTCTGCCTACTTTTAAGTAATCTGAAATAATTACTCCTAAATCTCTTTACTCAGATGTTGAGGCTAGTAGGGTATCAAATAGTCTATACTCTGCCCTTGGGTTTTTACGCCCAAGATGCATTATCTTGCTCTTATCCACATTAAATGTCAGTTGCCACAGCTCTGACCATTCTTCTAATTACCTGAATCATTTGCCATTTAACTTATCCCTGCTGGAACATCAACCCTGTTGCAAATTTTAGTATTATCAGCAAAAAGACATACCTTAGACCAAGACCTTCTACAATATCACTAATAAAAATAATAAAGAGAATGGGTCCAAGTACAGATTCCTGAGGTACCCGACTGGTAACTAGACCTTGCTTTGAATATACTCAGTTGACTTCAACCCTCTGTTGCCTGTCATTCAGTCTCTGCCAAACCCATTCAACAATATTGGAATCCAAACATAAAGATTGCAGTTTATTGATGAGCCTTCTATGTGGAACAGTGTCAAAAGCTTTACTGAAATCTGGGTAAGCAATGTCTACTGCACCACCCTGATCTATTATTATAGTTACCCAATCAAAAAAATCAATAAGATTAGTTTGGCATGATCTCCCTGACGTAAAGCAATGTTGTCTCTGATCTTATAATCCATGTGATTTTAAAATCTGGTCCTTCAACAATCCGGTCCTTTACCATGGTTTCCATCATTTTCCCGACTACTGAAGTAAGGCTTAGTGCTTCTAGTTGCCTGACTCCTCCTTGACAGTTGAAATTGAACCTCTTCCTCTGTAAACTCACATGTAACAACTTACCCATTTGTCCTTTTTCTTAACTGAAGTCCCTCTCCTTCATATACATCTGTTATTATGGAACAAAAATATTAATTGAGGCAGTCGGCTAGAATTTTATCTTCTTCTACATACCTTCCTTCCTTTGTTTTTAATCTACCTAATCCTTGTTTTACTTTCCTTTTCTCATGTATGTATCTAAAAAATGTTTTATTACCATTTTTTGCTGACTATGCTCTTCTCGCTTCTGTGTTTTGGAGTCTCTTATAACTTGCTTTGCCGTTTTCTACCTTATCTTATAGATCTGTCTATCTTCCTCAAAAAAAATTTGTTTTAAAAATATTTCCTGTCACCTGGTCATTCACCAACTTGGAATCTACTCACGACCAAGAATTCTTGGTGGGGATTGTACCACCTATGCGAATATACTGAGCAGTTTATCCTGCTCATTCGAATGTGAGTATTTTTATTCCCTTATTTCATTTTATTTCATTTTGATTCAGTGAGCACTATATTCTGCTTTTATCTCCTTTTTATTACCGAGGAATTACCTTCACCTATATCCTACCAGTGGGGGATAAACGCCACTGAACGCCCAACATACTAGAGCAAGTTCATGCTCTAAGATAGGTGAGTGTACTACCTACCTATTATTATTATTTATCACAGACAGTCTACACTATTGGATCGTCTTTGTTGCTTATATTTTCCATGTTCACCTCTGAATCAAGACTCCTCTAAAGATTAGAAGATTCAGTCTCTTATTGGACTTTCTACTCCCAAATACTTACCGGAACCTGAAAGAAAAATATACCAAGTACTGTCACTATCATCCACTTATCTGAACTTTTTAAAGTATATCAAGAATTTGGACTATCTTTTTTTATATATATATTTGTTATATATATTTATTAAAACCCCTTTTTTTTTTACATATTTTTCCTCTTTTATGTTTTAAAGTGTTTGCCATATTTATCCCTTTTTCATTTGATATTTATGTAGCGCAACCTATTATTCTTGTTTCTATCTTCCTCACTCTGGTTTTTTTTATAATTACTAAATGTTAACTTTTTTTTTTACTATTTTAGACACTTTTGCGGAGTAACACAGTGGTTTCTTAATTCGTCTGCTCTTTCTGACAAGCCTAATGGAATTTTCTGTTGCTTTCAGTAGTGCAACTTTTAAATAATGCCATTTCTCCTGAACTCCATTTAAACTGCTCCAGTCTGATAAGGACTCCTTTATGGATATTTCAAATTTAGAAAAGCCTGTTTTTCTAAAATCTAAAACTTTTGTTTTTGTGTGGTGTGACTCAGTTACTTTTATTATATTAAACCACACTAACTGGTGATCGCTAGATCCTAAACTTTCACCTACAGTAATATCTGATACTAAATCTCCATTTGTTAACACTGAATCTAGTATGGCCTCCTTACAAGTTGGTTCCTCAATGACTTGTTTTAGAGATAATCCCAGTAAGGAGTTTAGAATATGTGTGCTCTTGCCACAAGCAGCTCTTTTGGTTTTCCAGTTCACATCTGGAAGATTAAAGTCACCCATGGTAATAACTTCACCCTTTATTGTCATTTTAGCTATTTATTAAACTAGTATATTATCTAGCTCTTCCATTTGTCCATGGGGCCTGTAAATCACACCTACACGAGTTACAGTGTGGTTTCCAAATTTTAACGTAACCCAAACGGACACTATGTTCGCCTCACTAACTTTTATTAGGTTAGATTTTATGCTATCCTTCACATACAGGACCACCCCATCCCCTTTCTTACCTTCTCTGTCTTTTCTATATAATGAGTACCCTAGTATTGCTATGTCCCAGTAATTTTTGTCATTATACCACGTCTAAGTAACAGCCACGAAACTCAGTTGCCATTATTGACACAAGTTATTCCTTAAACTGCGAACATTTGTAGACTCTAAGCTTATCATTTTTTAACACTCCCGCTACAGTTACTTTCTGTCCTTGTTTTGGGGGGCAATTGGATTGATGTTTTGTCACCCTTTTATCCCCCCTCCTAGTTTAAATACTTTCTAGCAAAACCTCTGAACTGCTCGCCGAGAACATTTGTTCCCTTTTGAGAAAGATGCAAACCATATTTTTTGTACATCCAATTCCCCTTCCTGCTTTGCTTGTGTCACAATGTTACAAATATGTCTGCTGTCTCTGTGAACAGTAGCTCCAGGAAGACATCTTTAAAAAAAAAAACCACTATTGTCCTGCCCCAACAACAACTGCTTTCTATCAGGCCTCACCTTGTCTTTTTTGTCATTGACTGCACTCTTGCTCACCTTAGACATAAAGTATGGTGGTTCCACAAACTGGGTGCCTGTGCCTGGAAAACATACTCATTTTCCTGGCACTATAGTGCCCTGAGGGTGCCCCCACCTTCAGGGCTCCCCTCCCGCTGGGCTCTAGGGTGAGGAAGGGGTTAAAAACGTACCTTTCTCCAGCGCTCCCTCTTCTGCCGTCATCAGCTGAATGCGCAATGCTTTCCTATGGACGGCAGTGTCTTCTCACTGTGAAAATCACAGTCGGAAGCGCCTCTAGCGGCTGTCAATGAGACAGCCACTAGAGGCTGGATTAACCCATTTGTAAACATAGCAGTTTCTCTGAAACTGCTATGTTTACTGCAGAAAGGGTTAATCCTAGAGGGACCTGGCACCCAGACAACTTCATTAAGCTGAAGTGGTCTGGGTGCCTATAGTGGTCCTTTAAAGTTCAATTTACAGAACAGGAGATTAAAACTTTTAAAGTAAGTTACATCTGATTTAAAATGAAACACTTGTTTTGATGCAGAGGAGGTGTGGCTAGGCCTGCATAAACAGAAACAAAAGGGATTTACCTAAATGGCAGATAATGGATCAATTAAACTTCAGAGGCATGATCTATGTTCAAAAAACTGCTTTATTAAGCTAAAGTTGTTTTGGTCACTATAGTGTCTCTTTAAACAAAAAGAAAAATGGGAAATATCCTTACTTGTTTCAGAAAATCTGCAACTTTTAGAGTGCAAGAAAAATTGGTCAGAACAAAAAGGCACACATTTGCACCTTCTTTTACCCACTGTGTGCAATGCATATGTGATCAGAAAACAAACAAATAAACAAACATACAAAAAAACAGAACAGAAAAATGTGACCTCAAATGCACAAAATTTAATAGTTTGAGGAAAACAAGGAAATAAAGGTGCAAATAAAACAAATATCCATGATATTTCAACACAGTCTCTGCGAGGATTCAAGAAACTCTCGACTACAGTTCTTCTGATTTGTAATCAGGTTGCACGCATATTCATAGAATTACATTGTTTTAAGATATCCATTGTTGAAATTAACTTATGCACTGCACATACTTGAGTACTGGCTACTTACACAGAACTGTGAAGGTTTAACTTCAGAAAATGTAACACTATTAAAACCAAGCAATTGATACTACTCACTCTTTATAGTTTTATACAGGAAGATTTAATTTAAGTTAAACATTTATATCATACGGTTTCTAAGGGACTTGACAATTCTTCGATTAAGAAACTATTTAGCCACAATGTGGTTGTGCATCTTTCTAAATGTTATTCCTTTCTACATAAGCTGAATTTCAAATGAGCAAAGTATGACATGAAACATTAAGAGTTAGATATGCAAATTAATTTAAATCTTCCTCGCAAATTTGTCCTTGCAGAATATTTTTGAGATAAGGCTGAATGTGTTTGATTTGATTACACAGTTCATTTAATATTGAGTTTTATTCCGAACAATTAGCTGGAAAGGATCTATTCAGAGTAAGTGTATGTCTTCTTAATGATCCATCTAGAATATTACAGGACTTATACTTATACAATACTTATGTTTGTTTAATCTTTAATGTGCTGGTCTGTCATTACAGAGTGCTGCTCTCAATAAGAAAAAAAAAAGAAATATGTCACTAAATAAAGTAACATCAATGTTTACTCTAAAAGTGTATTTTATCCTGAAACATTCTCAAAACTCTTCAAAATGAAAAGAGAAAATTGACATGTATAAGAATACCAATGTATTTGAGCATGTTTATGAAAAAATATATTTTAAGTTGCGGGAAGCATCTAGTTCACCATGAAAACTAAAGTAAGACAATTTTCAGATACACACCAGCCAATCTTCCCTGCCTGTCTTCTAGGGTGAAGGGCAGGTTGCAATAGGGCACAATGCAAGTGGTGGGTAGGGCAGGTTTTGCACATTAGAGGGGCAGGTCTGCCTATAAAAATGGCAGGGCTTCCCATAAATAGGCTGACCAAGCTGCCTGACAACCTGCCTCTTCATAGCAAATAATGTACTTAGAGCTGCTGAAGCATTCTGTGCAGGGTCCTAGTGCCCATTGCTTTACTGCATCTTGAAATCGTTGAGGCGTCTTTCTTTTTATCCATCAGAAGGTTATTCCTTTCTATTTTCCCCAGCATCCAAAAATTCTTGAGAATAACCCTTTTCTAAAAAACGATTCCTTAAAATGTCTGCTTGTAGACTCATGTGTGGATGTGGTGCACAATATGTGGGGTGGACGGGAAGGAAATCAAAAGTGAGACTTCAGGAACACAAGAACAATATTAAAAATCATATGGTGTCACATTCAGTACTGGTACATTGTAATAAATGCCCTTATTTTAATATTAATCATTTTAAATTCATAGTTATCAAACAGGTGATTTTAGATGAAGGAGGTGGTGACCTTATGATGCACCTAAGAAAAAGAGAGTGTTACTGGATACACACATTAAAAACCATGAAACCAAGGGGACTGAATGTTGACTTCGATTTGATATGCTTTTTATAATACTGCTTTTTGGATTGTTTTTATAGATCCCCCTTTTTATCTTCCAATTAGTGTATTTTTATCTATTTTTTATTTATCATGTATTTAATTTGTATTGCTTATATACCCACTTTTTTCCATTTTTAACACCACCTTTTACATTTTATGTCAGATCTACCTCTTTTTTGGGGGGACATTTATTAGCCTTATATGAACTAATTACCCTTTTGTAATATCTGCTTATTTTCTATGTCACTTTATGGACATTATGGACAATTACGCTCTCTTACAAGCGGTTGAACGCATACAGGCGAGTGGAACATATCACTATATTTGATTCTGATGTCCGCACGGCCGGACGTAATATGGAAGAGAGGCTTGATCAACAAACCCGGAAGCATCCGAGTGACGTACCTGAAAGTGTTCTGCTACACACGGATTGGCTTAAGGCTTTTCGCGCCAACACCATACTGATTTAAAAGTGGACCACTGGCCTTTTGATTTTATGCTACTACAAGGAAAGGAATCTTGCTTTATTCACCTGATGAAGTCAAGCTACATTGAACGAAACGCGTAGGGCTTCTTTTAGTGTATAGAGTTTTCCCCTATTGTTTAATTTATTTTATTATACTGGATTTACTTTCTGTTCTCGGTTTATTTTTCTTGTTCTGCATTCGGATCCAAGGACTGTAACTATCTCTTTGACAGATTGTGATGTGCCTGTATACTACTTTTATCTTGTACGTGTACCTTATATTAAAAAAGTTTTATTTTACTTGGAAACTCTGCACTATTATTTCCTTTCCTTACATGAATTGATGTCCCATATGTCCTAAAACTGCTTCAATAGACTCCATAAGTGATATGCCTACAATCAATTTTGGTTTGTGAGTGCAACGTATTCTACTTCACAATCCATTATTTTATCTTTTGCAATATTGCCCTATGTCTTTCCTGTTATTATTGTATTGTACCCATTGGTATTTTTTCTATATTGTACTGAGGACCAGGAGGAGTCCTTTATCTACAATACAATCAGTGAATAGGGAAATTGTTGATGTTTTCATCTATTACCCACTGAGCGTGTTTATCCACTAATAGGTGTCTCTGTAAAACACAATATTTTCTTAATGGTACACTATAGTCACCAGAACAACTACTCTTTATTTAATTTGTTCTGGTGAGTAGAATCATTACCTTCAGGCTTTTTTCTGTAAACACTGTCTTTTCAGAGAAAATGCAGTGTTTACATTACAGCCTAGTGATAACGTCACTGGCCACTCCTCAGATGGCTGTTAGAGATCCTTCCTGGATCATGGCTGCCTAAAATGCATCCAAACATTCAGTATCTTCTCCCTCTGCATGCAGACACTGAACTTCCCTCATAGAGATTCATTGATTCAATTCATCTCTATGGGGAGATGCTGATTGGCCAGGGCTGTGTTTGACTCATGCTAGCTCTGTCCCTGATCTGCCTCTTTTTCAGTCTCCTATGGGGAAGCATTGTCATTGGATGCCAGCAGGCAGTGGGCAAGTCTAAAGGAAACAGAGTCAGAGCTAAAGGAAACAGAGTCAGAGCTCCAGACTTGAATACAAGTAAGACTTTGCTATGTTTAGGAAGACATGAAGGGACCAGGGTGGCTAGAGGGGGGTTTTAACCCTATAGGGTCAGGAGTACATGTTTGTGTTCCTGACCCTAAAGTGCTCCTTTAATCATTAATGGCTCCCTAACTTTACCATGGAAAAGGTAAAAACAGAAAAAAAGATGAAGGACTAAACAAAAGAGAAACAAGTGCCAAAACACTGATGATAGTGACAGAACAGCAAGGAAAAGACAAAGACAGGGACATGGGAAAGAGCCAAGACACTGGGATTTAGCATCGCCAGTATTTTCAGTAATTCTTTTTTCTCCTCCTCAAAAGAGACATATGCTAATATTATTTTTGATGGACATGCCATACTTTATATTGGAGATTTCCAATAGTTTAGGACTGTTGACACAGGCCTCACCCCAACAGCTATACTAACACTCTATTAGGGACCAGAAAGGAGCATAAATGCCACAAGACAGAATCATACAGCCGTTCCAAACAGAATGGCAAAATATTATATTTTTTATTACATATTTGATACCTAATTTTTTGACAAGAAAATTCCTAGTTACTAATGCTAATTTCTAATTGCTTTGTATATGAGGATGGGGTAGGAGGGATGGATGAATTTTATTGTTGGCACTTTTTTTTTATCTTTCTTTTTCCCCACAATGCCTCTCAATTGTCTTCCTCATAGGGCTTCCCCAATTTTTCTATGCTCAATTGCCAATACGGTTTACCCAGGACCCCTGATTAGATAAATTTAGGTATAATGTTTTCTTTTCTATCAAATAATACATGTATTCTGATGATAACTATGGAGGTGACATGTTTTAGATGTTCGGAGAGTCCATTGTATTTTGTATCTTCCACAGGAAACACAAATGTGGGTTATTTTCATACATGAACCTCCCAGAGGGAGAACACTAAATACTTCCTTGCTTCCTTTAAGAACACTTATGTTTTCATCAGTGATGAGTTTAAGTGACAAAAACTGTTTAATGCCATTAGTCAGATGGAAAAAATGGCATTTCCCTTGTTGAGGTTATTAAATATTTTCTAACAGCGATGGTTCTAGGGAAAAAAAAGCAAACTGCAGATAAGAACTCATTACCTCCTGATGTTTTAATGCTTTTATCTGGTAGAAAGAGAGTTTGTGAATGTATAAAAGATTCAAATTGCATTTCTCGGCATTCAAATAGCTTAATTCAAAAGGAATATCTTTATTGTTTCCCACCATGAAAGTAAATTTTGGCACTAAAAAAAGCACACAGCACTGTATGTTATGGTTCGCTGTAGAGACCTGTCTTTTAGTTGAAGCATGTCAAGGTATAATAACAAAGGAATGATCTATATTTACTGTAAAAACAAATCTCTTTTTTAACCTTCAAGTACTGTGAGTCTAGATTATTAAGATTTTTCACTATAGGTGTGTGTTTCATGGCTGGTATCCATTTCATTTAACTTCTGTTTTATTTCTTAATATTTTCTGTTATATTAACTGATCAAAAACTGGTGAGAGGTTCTGTTCAGTTCAAGAGGAACGGTCTATGAATTTGGAGATTTAAACTTTTCTGCTTTAAGGGAATTCCAAATCTTAGCATCTGTATTCCACACATTAAAGTAATTATTGAGATCAGTATATGAAAGCACTCCACCAGTTTCTCCACCAAGCATGTTAGGTAGATTTAATGAATATCCAATATATATACTCACATGGGAGTTATCCTATCTCAGATCCACTTAGCCCCTTTAGACCGGAGGACGTACAATTACGCTCTATTTTAGGTGGCTCTAAACGCCGCCGGGCGTAATTGTACGCCCTTACGGTTTTTGTTAACTTACCTGGTCGCCGGCGGTTCCAGGGACCCCCCCCCACGGTAGATCCTTCTCCTCCGGTGCCCCCGGCCATGTGAGAGTGGGGTCCTTGCGAGGACCCCACAATCACATGGCCGGGGGTAGCTGCCTCCTGCATTGCCAGCAGGGGGGATGCCTGTAATGACAGGTGGTCCCCCTGCTGGCTGAAAATAAAATTAAAATAAAATTTATTAGTGTAAAAAAATATATATATATACTTAGATCATATATATTATATATATATATGATCTAAGTATATATATACACATATACATACACACACATACACTCTCTAGGTGTATTTTACTATTAATATATATAATTATATATATATTAATATCAAATTACACGTAGACTGATACTGATTAAATATATATATAATTATTGTTATATATATTTATATATAATATAAAAAATTAAATATGTAAATACGTTAAAAAATAAAATTAAAAAAATAATTTAAAAAAATTAATTAAAAAATATACAGATGTGTTATTTTGTTCTAACTGTATTGTGATATTAATATATAAATTTATATCAAAATACACGTAGAACAAAATAATATATATATCTACATACATAAATATATACGTATATATCACTATATATACCTATATATATATATATAAATAAAAATATTAAAAAAATTATATAGATATACACATATAGATTCACATACGTATATATATACATATATTAATTCTACATATATATTTATGTAATATTTTTACATAATTAGGTATCTTAATTAATTACAATTAGCGGGACCTGCCTGACAACCCATGCCGAAAGTAAAGGGAATTTGTGACCAAATGGCTACTAAAAAAGACTGGACATACCCCATTTGCAATACCTTGGGTTGTCTACTATTGCAAATGGTATGCCATTATTGGTGTAAATTTCATTCCCGGGCTACTATACAGTCTCAAAGGCAACGTAACCAATCTGGCGAATTTCAATTTCAAATGTAACGTGCTATATTTGACCCTGTAACTTCCAAAACGCCATAAAACCTGTACATAGGGGGTACTGTTTTACACGTGAGACTTTGCTGAATACAAATATGTGTATTTTATTGCAGTAAAAGCAAACAGTATTATGACATTGACAGTTAAAAAGTCATGTAGAACTAAAAAAATTTTAAAAATCTTATTTTCTCCCATTCTTTTCATATTAAATTATGTTTCATAGCTAAATATTTGATATTAAATGAAAGCCCTGTTTCCCCTGAATAAAATGATATATAATAAGGGTGGGTGCATTTACTATGAAAGAGTTGAATTACGGTTGGACAAACATGTAGCGCAAATGCCAGGTTCTGTTTACATTTTGTTTCGTTCACAACGTGTACATTTGGCTCAGTCCTTAAGGGGTTAAACTAGGCCATTTTTAATAAACAAATCTTTGCCATGTCTTGGAACCCGCTGTTGATTTTCTGGAACCCAGGCACAGTCAAGTGCACATCCTTAACCCCTTAAGGACACATGACATGTGTGACATGTCATGATTCCCTTTTATTCCAGAGGTTTGGTCCTTAAGCGGTTAAAAACATTGTAGTCTGATAGAGCATTGTGTAAGACAGACTATTTGGGAGTAGTCAGCTCTCGTAAAGTAGGAAAACGTTTACTAAAGAACCAACTTTTGCCGGCTGGTCTTCAGATCTGAGACATTTTAAAGTTGCACATATGCTAGCATAACCCAATATCAAGACACTTGAACATTTGGTAGCTGCAAACATACAGTTAGGTTTACTGGTTAAAATCTCATTTGCACTAGTTGTGTGCTCTTTTGTAGTTCTAGATTTATCCAAAACCCAAGAGCCAGTGAGTCTGTGTAAGGGTCAGTGTGTGTGTGTGTGTGTACGTGTAAGGGCCAGTGTGTGTGTGTGTGTGTGTGTAAGAACCAGTGAGTGTGTTTAAGATCCAATGTATGTGTGTGTAAGAGCCAGTGAGTGTGTATTATCTACTGAGTAATAGAGCGTGTGACACAAGGGAGGTTAAGTGACCACAAAATTGGTATAAAGATGCAAAAGAATGACAAACATGGTATACAATGTGCAAAAAAGGAAAAGAGAAACAAAAAGGTGTCTAGATACACAAAAAGGGCAAAATAATAAGTAAGAGGGGCAAAAGAGGGGATATTTGACAGACAAATGAAAACTAATCAAATTGTGTCTTTGTCTGTGTTGACCAAATTCTAGCATCAGCCTTGTTTGTACTTCAAACTTCTAAAGGCCTTTACATTCCTGGAGGGGATTGTGGGTTAACAGTGTGTCTCTTTTCCTTCTTTATCACTTTATACAAGTGGTGATTTCCCTCAGAGAGCTGGAAGGATGACTGCCCTAGCACAATTCCGAAATCTATGCTTATCCAATTGATGCATTGGATTCAGTGTTTCTCTATGATAAGCATTGCAGGTTCCATTCCTCCTAAAGAGAAGCATTAAATTGTCTGGCAGGTTATATCAATATCAACACTGCCCTTTATGAGGACTTTGAGATATCTTTGAGCTGACATCTGATAAAATTTAGTATTTGCACTGCATGATGTTACTCTATATCCACTGTACCTACCCCCCCATGCAATAAATCATAAAGTATCTAAATTGGTTTGAAATGTTTTAAAATAATTGAACTGATGAACAGATTTAAATATTACCAACCTCAGAAACAGAAGAGGAAGTTTCTTAGCATTTTAAGAAAAAGATAATCAAAACATGGATCTTCCAAAACTAAGCATCTGAGTGGAAGGAAAGATTGAGCTTTTAATCCGCTGAACAGTTCTCTGAACGCACAGTGTTAATCTCTGGCATGCGCTAAATGTTTGTACACTGCTACTCTCAAGCAGTGTAATGTTGACACTCGAAATGTTATTGTTTATTTATTTATTTCATCTGGAATGTTCAGATTTTACTATGGTGAAGTGCTTGCTGATACTTAGCAACATTTTGCTGTGCAGATATCAACAGATGGTCTGAAATTGCCTGAGTCTTTTTATGATCAAAACCAATTAAAACTGATTTTGTGAGTAAAATAAAGCTGTTATAATGACAAATAAAGCTATAAATTGCAGAATGGCACTGCAGAGACTAGTAATGTCACTATGAAATAGATTATCATGCAGTTATATTCTTTGTTGTGTGAGAAGTAAGGACTACACTGGAAAAGCCCAGTCATGGCTTGCAAAATGGTCAACTTGATCAAGATTATGACAAAATACATACATTTTAATGCAAATTTATGATTATGTGTGTCCACTCCCTCCCTGGAAGTGTCATTTCCTCATATCTTCCCCTCATTGAAAGCTGTTGAAGAGCTTACCTTACTGAGGTGGGGCATATAGTTGAGATAAGTAAAAAATCCACTTCGTCCATGACATTTCAATATTCACAGTAACTTTGTTACCCCATGACACTCTGGGAGTGGAAATGCCATATAAGCACATGTCCTCTTACCTACTGTCCTGCCAGGACATCCATGCATAAAATATAAATATAACATAAAAATCACTGAGAAATGGAATTTAAAAAAAAAAATACAAATGTTCTTTTGGTTATGCCCCTTTCTTGGATATTTTATTTCAAGTCATATATATTCACATTTCATCTCCTTACGCCTTATAGTTTCAGAATCAATGCCCTAGATTTAACTTCAAAATACTCAAGAAAACAAATAGGAAAGAAATATCTGTCAAAATACTTTAATCATTTGTATTATGAAACTCAATATCTAACATTTTTTACGAAAAAGGCAATTGCTGTAAGTTCTTTCATCTACAGTTGCAAGAAAAAGTATGTGAACCCTTTGGAATGATATGGATTTCTGCACAAATTGGTCATAAAATGTGATCTGATCATCATCTAAGTCACAACAATAGACAATCACAGTCTGCTTAAACTAATAACACACAAAGAATGAAATGTTGCCATGTTTTTATTGAACACACCATGTAAACATTCACAGTGCAGGTGGGAAAAGTATGTGAACCCCTAGACTAATAATATCTCCAAGAGCTAATTGGAGTGAGATGTCAGCCAACTGGAGTCCACTCAATGAGATGAGATTGGAGGTGTTGGTTACAGCTGCCCTGCCCTATAAAAAACACACACCAGTTCTGGGTTTTCTTTTCACAAGAAGCATTGCCTGATGTGAATTATTCCTCGCACAAAAGAGCTCTCAGAAGACCTACGATTAAGAATTGTTGACTTGCATAAAGCTGGAAAAGGGTTCACATACTTTAAAAATAATATTAAGCATCTCACATATGGTGAGAACGTCAGTTCCATACACAGACATAGTAGGTATATTCAGTATGCTAAAACTATTCCTTGAAAAGCAAGAATGTGGGGTTTTTTTCTGTGCAGTTTTCTCAATATTTTATTAAAGTTACAAATGGTAGCATAAATATCATTCAAATTTTTTTTTTGTAAAATATGAATATGGTAGGTTAATTAAAGTGCATTTTGAGGAACCCTCTTTTGTAACACACATGGAACAATGCTATATGCATTAATTTATACAATGGTTAGCTAGATTTTTGGAAAGAAAAAAATGATTGTGGAATGTATAGTGTCAGATTAAAGACATGCCGTAATATTGATAAGACTCTTTCCTTGCTTCTCAGGATTCCTATTTAGTGAAGTGACACTTCATCTGTGCTACCTTACTGACTGGCATTAAACAGTGTTTGTAATCCTGTCTAATCATACCATACTCTAGGATAACAATAACTACAGCTAACCCTAGTTCTACCTAACCCTAACTAAACCTTGCTAAGCCTAGCTAAGCCTAGCTAACCCCAAATAACCACTGCCTAGCAAATTGTCTCCAAGGTTGCTTGTCACTAACCGGCTTCAGAAACTAAATCAATGTGCAAGTTTTTTGTTTTTGTGAACTTGCTGAAAATATATGTCTAGTGTTTTATTATGAGAGTTGGCAAAAGCTTTTGGGTACAGACTTACCCCACTTAGCCAAGTAGCAATTACTGGTAACAGTGCTCCCAAGCTTGTACTTCTGGTGGAAAAATGTTACATTAACAGGATATTGTATTCCCCATAGTGGGTGCACAGAATACCCTTATCATACCTTAAATATTCAGTCTGTTCATAGATTGAACAGACATAATGATGGAGACCTGCTCATTTTGCTGACTCTGAGTTAATACAATTAGAGATAAAACGTCAATTGCAATGTCATTTTAATAACAGTGGCCATACACCCTTTAACAAGTTGGGTAATTACTAAACACTCTCAGCACGGAGGTTTTCAGTCTAGTGCAGCACACAATGTAATCTCAATGTGTATACTTTTAGAGGAACCTAGGCTATCTTCAGTGATAGACAAGTGATTTTTGTTGTCCACTTTCATAGTGGTTGCTTTGTTGTGAGAATGTCCATATAGCTGTTTCTGTGAAGTCGTATCAGTGAAATAGCCCACTCTTGCCTACGTAGGAAAGAATGACTTCATAAATGTACTTTGCATGGCTGACATTCAGTTTACACACAATTGTTCACCAAATGTACAATTGACCAATACATAAATTGTATGTCATTGATCAGAAAGTGGTTAAATGATAGCAGTTGCAAAATTTGTAGTTAAAATACAGAGACAGGGAGGCTTTTTTTTTTTTTTAAATAGATTTCAGATTAGCTAAAAATGGTATGCTTTGTGAACATATTCCAAATTTTCAGAGATCTACTTTTACTTATTGGAATTGGAAATAGGGAGAAAAGTGCTATGAGTGTACCTATTGTAGATGGTTTGAGTAAATAGAGAGAGTATTCTACTCTGGTCTTATGGGACTTTGCAGAAAAGTATTTATGAAGAGTTAAGTAAGAGCATATTACTCAACAGCTTACTATCTGGGTGGAACTCAGAATTCCCTCAGTTTCACACTCTCATTCACACTGCCACCTCCTATAGACTGTGAGCTCATTTGAGCAGGGTCCTCTTCAACCTATCATTCCTGTAAGTTTTCTTGTAATTGTCCTATTTATAGTTAAAAAAAAAAACCTTATAATATCTTAAAGCGTTAGCACAATATTAATGACAATAATAATAATAATAATAATAATAATAATAATAAATATCTTTGTGTGTATTTTAGTTCAATTTGATTAATGTTTAGTATTGTGCATACTCTTTATGATTTACATACTGTGTTGCACCAATTACTTTTTTTCTTCAAAAAAAATTCATCAATATAAATATGTTGGAAAAAATAAAGGACCTATCTGGTTTCCAGTTTTAGGTCTCTTAGACCTTTCAACATAGAGCTCTGATGAGTGTAAATACAAGTCATAAATGACTGATATCAGCATTGTTAAACAGTTTGTTTCCTTATAACATGCGAGTTGTGCATTATAAATTCTGAAAAAACTTTCTTCTGAGAAGAGGCTCAAGAATGGAACAAGTGCTAACACCAGATTTAAGTAAACATAATGGCATAAGGCTAGTTTGATGATTTTGGGCTATATAGTCAATAAGTAAAGATTAGCAACTGAGAATAATGGGGGTCCTTAACTGCTCCTTAGAAACTGGCTTACTCTAGTTTTCTGTTGCAACGTGTAAACTTTGGCAGACACAAAGGAGCTGCTATTAGTTGAAAGTAGTGATAAGCATTTTAACAACTAATGGCTGACTTGTAAAAAGTAGTGGAAAAATTGTAACAAACCCTTATTGATTTTATGCCTTCTTCCTCGCTAGGGTGCCCTATGGTGGCCACCTCTGCTGTCTTATGGTAATGCCAGTCCTGATTTGGGCAAATAGTGGGCCTTGTATGTTAACGAAAAATGCAAGCATATTAGTAAATATTCAACCATGAATAAGATTTGAGTTTACACACATTTGATCAACTGTGATTAAAGATTGCAAAATCTCAAACAAATATAGTCACTAGTTATTTTGATCTGCGCCGCTCTGACCCTCTGACGTTGGACACAGTGGTATTACACATACATGATTAACTCCCATTCATTCCAATAAGGAAAATATATTTCTGCACATTAAATACTCTGATAGAGAAAAGGGAACAGTAGTCATTATAGAGAGTCAGCAAGGATAAAAGCAGCATTGAACATTTCTCCTACTTTTACATATTTATTAGTATGTTAAGTGCTCTTAGACAGCTGATTGAGGATGTAATTAAAAAATTAACTTATAATTGATTGTGTGCTGACTAGTACTGTTTATCATAAACCAGTAATCACCAAGAGGATAGAACCAGAGGAAAAATGCTAAACAATGAAATTAATCATGTCCCGCTTGCCTTTAGTAATGTAAATATCTCATTAAAGTGGTATTGTGGCTACTTACCCACTAGCCTGTATATAATATGCCTTTTTTGTTTTTATCGATCTTAGCATAAATATTGCTCCTATTTTTCAGGGAGTCATAAACCGCTTGGGTGTATTATCCTAACATTATATTTAATGAATCCCACGTTACTGTAACACTCAGGTTTCCATTTTCATCAGCTTAGTACCAGTAATATTTTTTAATACTAGACAAAATATTAATGGTTGGAGTTATGTGAATGCTTTGTTGGTTTTGCTAAATTTTAGATAGCGACTTAATATTTGAATTGGGAATTGCTTCAAGATAGGCTAGCTACAAAAAATAAAAACCCAAACAATAACTGCAGATTTAATAGCGACAACAACTCAGCTAATACATTCTAAATTAATACATCGCTGACTGAGTCAGCTCCAGTTTCTTTAATTAAAAGAGAAAAAAATTGCAATTTCTGTTTAAAACTGAAGAAATATCCAGACTAATGGATGAAACGGTGAAACCATTCTCTTTTATCATCGTTTGACATCTACCCAATTAGCAGCAAGAGACTGCTGTTACTGATAAATGAGGTCTCATAACCCACTC
Source organism: Pelobates cultripes (assembly GCA_933207985.1). Lineage (NCBI taxonomy): Eukaryota > Metazoa > Chordata > Amphibia > Anura > Pelobatidae > Pelobates > Pelobates cultripes. The sequence goes on along the minus strand of OW240916.1, from coordinate 215,146,487 downwards.
CAAAATGGAATGAAATCAAGAGTGTTGCAGCAGCAGGAGAACCCATGAACTCATTTAGTCAGCATATCTTGGCACTAAGATGGTCAGAAAGGCATTGCTTGTATTCTGTTCTGCGCAGATATCTCTTATTCTTTGTTTAATTAATAATATGAGTTTGTAAAGACAGGCTTCAGGACATTTTTACTAGTCCTGTTCACAATATGTTTCAATTTGTCCACACACGATGTCAACCAAGGGAAAGCTGGCAAATTTTGCCCAGTGGTGAAAGTACAAATCAATGCCCTTAATACTCAAGCCCTGTCCCCAGCCCTACCATCAAATCAGCTCTGTTAGCCATCTTTGAACAAGGAAAACATCTGTATGAAAGTTTTATCAAAATTAATTTTGCTGTCTAGTTTCTTTACTTTTTCTTCCACATTTACTTTGCTACATGTCCTACTAAAATGTACTAATATTGCTGACAGTCTATGAATACAGTTTATGATGTACTGGGAAAAAAAAAAATCAAGAATGTAAAATTGAGGCATTATACCATACTGTATTTACTATGGCACTGGAATTTTCTTGAGCTTGTATATATACACATCTAACCACCAGTCTTTCCAGCATGCTGGGATGCCAACAGGGGAAGGAGCCTGTGGGATGGCTCAAGTCCCAAAGTTGGGGCCCAAAGCTGTCCCGTTCTCCCTGACTGCTATTGGTCTCTTCCATTAGTCTAGGAGAAAGCAGAGCAGAAACAGCGCAATGACAGAGACACAGGGAATATGATAAAGTGTCTCTATCACTGCTATTCTTCCACTCACTGCTGAGCCTCACTGAAGAGACCAGCATTGCAGGGAGAGAAGAGTGACAGCATGGCTCACTGAGGAGACTGGCAGACCATTAAGTGCAGGGTCCTGCTGAAACAGTAACTGGGAAGGCAGGGTGTGTATGTTTGTTTATTGTGTTTGCGTGTGCTTGTCTGTGTACCTATCTGTGCTTGTCGGTGTCTGTCTGTGCATGAATGTTGCTGTGTGTGCCTGTCTGTTTCTGTCCTTACTTGTATGTTTCTGTTTGTGCCTGACTTTGCTTGTGTCTGTGTATGACTGTGTTATCTGTCTTTGCTTGTATGTGCCTATCTGTGACTATGTGTGCCTGTCTGCGACTGTGTGTGTCAGTCTGTGGTTGTGTGTGCCTGTCTGTTTCTGTGTGTGTTTGTCTGTGCTTTGGTATGATTATGCATGTTTTTGTTTATAATTGTATAACTGAGTGTATGTAAGTATCTGTTAGTGTGCCAGAAGGTGTGTTAAGCAGTGAATAGGGGTGGGGGCTATAGGTAGGAGTCATCATGCTGTTTTTTTTTTTTAATATGACTCTAGGTTCTTCAGCAGCTAAAGCAAATTTTCCTACTCTACATTGCAAAACTTTTGAAAGTTTTAATTTGTGGAGTGCATTCTTTAATAACAAGTATGGATTGTGGCAAAAATATAATACAACTAATCACTTTCCTTTAAATCTCTAACTTATTGTTTTGCCAATATTAGAGTTGAGGAAAAGGCCTCAACTCTGTGTTTTGCTCATATTAAAATTGGGAAATATGTTGTATTTATTATTTATTTGAGCATTGTAGGTTTGTTACATTTATTGTATATATTGGTCAATGTATGTCCCCTGTAATTGTTGAGAGTCAAAAATGGGTCGCAAGAGAATACTGAGAACGGGCAGCAGCTGAAATAGCCTGCCCTTCGGTCGGTCCCCGCTCAGTTCTCAAGCTGATTTTTGCTCATCTTGTGCCATTACAGAGAGAACATATCTGAAGCATATGAGACTGGTCCCACCCATACGGGCAGTCCAGATCCGAAATGCCAGCAAGTTCTCTCTGCACGAGAGATACAGCAACCCCAGACGATTGTTTCAGCCTTGTTAGGCATCATCAGTGAGGCATATCTGATATCTCCCTAGGCACCGTGAGAAGAGGTCCACGTCTGGATTATTCCTTTAAACTTGTGGAGAGTCAAAAATGGGTCACAAGAGAATACTGAGAACGGGCAGCAGCTGAAATAGCCTGCCCTTGGGTTGGTCCCCGCTCAGTTCTCAAGCTGATTTTTGCTTATCTTGTACCATTACAGAGAGAACATATCTGAAGCATATCAGACTGGTTTCACCCATACGGGCAGTCCAGATCCGAAATGCCAGCAAGTTCTCTCTGCACGAGAGATACAGCAACCCCAGACGATCGTTTCAGCCTTGTTAGGCATCATCAGTGAGGCATAGCTGATATCTCCCTAGGCACCGTGAGCAGGGGGTCCACGTCTGGATTATCCCTTTAAACTTGTGGAGAGTCAAAAATGGGTCGCAAGAGAATACTGAGAACGGGCAGCAGCTGAAATAGCCTGCCCTTCGGTCGGTCCCTGCTCAGTTCTCAAGCTGATTTTTGCTCATCTTGTGCCATTACAGAGAGAACATATCTGAAGCATATCAGACTGGTCCCACCCATACGGGCAGTCCCTGTAATTGTTGTTTCAAGAGAGCTCAGTGTATTTGTTGTATTTATTGTTTATTTTGATAGCACTTCTCCATAATTGTCCATTTGTCTTCCTTATTTCATATAAAATAACGCTATTCTGCCTCAATTGTTTTGTTGTTTGGCTTAAAATGATTGAACATCCAATCAAATTTTCTTGCAACGTAGTCATTATCTACATCAGAGAATGCAATAATGTTCATGTAATAAGTCTTATTATGTGCATGGGTGTGTGGACCCCAAGTGGTGAAAAGGTGGGACACCACCCATGCGCTTCATGAGTATTTGTAGATAAGGCAGATGTCTTTCTTTTTTTTCTACAGAATAACCATTCACAGGTTCATTTAAAAAAATAAAATAAACAAGATATATTTCATTTCATTTTGTTAGAAATCAGCAGAATTTAGGGTTAATAGCCTGAACAAAACCATCACTTTTCCACATATAGCACTACAGCCCACTATGCTAAATACCAGATATTCCATGCCTAGATAAAATGTTTCATGCACAGAAAATCTAAATAGCCCATAATGTAATGAAATGGAATAACAGTGATTTATAACTCAGTAATTTGCATAACAAGAGAGTACATTAAAAGCCCATATATATAGTATTGAGTAAATAATGATTTTACTTATTTGTAAAATATCACTTTCAACGGTGATGAAGTAGTATTTTAGTGTATTTAAGTAGGATAAAAATGAATGCCTCAGATGATAATGAGTGTGTTAAAGCAGGGATTGGTCAGAGCTTGGAATGGAATTTTGCATAATGGATATGATAGTTTCACAGTGCATTTTTATCAAGTGAATGAAAGTGAATGAAAGTAAAGTATAGCAAATGAATCATTCTTCAATAGCTGGATGAATCATTTCACCTCTGTAGAACTGTTTTAGTTCATCCTATGACCAAACAGATAAAGTGATATTAAGCTGAAGTGTATTAAGTGTATTAAAGGGGAACTGTAACTTCCAAGTGTTTTAACATTATGTTTACTTATCCCCTATGTTAAATACACATGTATTTGTGAGGTATGTAAAATAAAATTAAATGTGGATATCCACACCCCTTTATCCTGCAACATAGTGCCTCCATCTTGGTTTTCTGTCAGTCATTGTTATAAGTTCTGTCAAGCATAATGAAAATGTACATAAAAGAAGAGAACTGAAACAATGTATCTCTTTCTGCTATTTATTTTTTATGTTTTCCTTGGGTTTACCTTGCCTGAACTGGATTATGATGTGCATATTGTTCCTTACTGTAGAAAAACATGTCTTAGCCAGGGTTCCAAAGGCTCCCTCTTCCTCAACTACTTTGTTACTGCTAGGCCGATGTATAACCTTTAATGCCTCAAGGAACTTATGTTAGATTATTGTTTTCTATTGAGGCAGAAAGTCAAAATGTATATTTCCTTTACAAATAACAATATATTAAAATTATTTTAAAGAACATACCTATATGTCCATTCTTAAAATGTAATGTTTGGCTATTATACAATAATTAAAATATGCATTAGTGCCTATTTTGAGTAGAAAATGCAAGCAAACAATTGGACCACCATCCATTATTTATTGCCCATCCCCACAATTCTCCCACCCTTTATTTGATTCCCCTACCCTTGCAAAAGTAGTCTCTTTTATGCAGGCAATTTTTAAGTAGGAGTTCAATACAGGTGTAATCCTTGGAGAACTAATAACTGTGGAGAGAGGTTGTCATTTTTTTTTTCATTCAGTAAATTTGCTTAACCTTGAAAGGTATAAAAGCAGCCTTTTTTCCCTGTGTGCTGCTACTGAATTAATTAAGGGTGTGGTCCATTTATTCCCACCTGTGTAGGTTTTTGTATTTTACACCCACAACTGAGTCACTGAGCTTGCTCACTTGGAGTTGCTTTTTAAGTAGGAGGTCAAAAACAGGAGTTTAAGCCAATAGGGCAAACAATGTTTTGCTGTTTTGTGTACTTGTTGTTTTTGGTAACTGTGGAAATTGGTGTTAGCAGGATTGCAGGTTTGACATCTTGTAACATGTATGCATGCCTGAATGAATCTCTCCAGGCTCCATATCTCTTTGGAAGGTGTGAGCTTGTACTGGATATCTGGAGAAGCAATTAGCTAAATTGAGACAGACTGACCATCTTGAAAGGAGTCTGCTGCTCACTGGGTGGTGTTTTGTGGGGGCCTCTAGTGGAGTGGGGGAGATAAGACAGTTGTGGAACAAGCACATAGCTGGTTAATAGTCTCACATGGTAGCAGAATGGGAAGGTAGTCCTGTGGCCTTTCCCAAAAGGTGTAGTTGTCCAGAAGGCCTCCTGCCATTAGCGCTCATTTGTATTTCCAGGGTCCTGCGGGGAAATAACCCGGCTGCACATCCCCCAGGTGGACCAAGTTGTAGCTGGGGATGGAGCTCTAGGAGGTAACTACTGCTGCTGGGGAGAGGTTGTCTCTTCTCCCTTTAGACCATATTGCTGCTGGGGAGATGAACCAACAATCCCCTCTTCCTGGACCTCACTTATGAAGCCACCCGTGCTTGGTGGGCAGAGGCCTGCAGCCCCGTAGCCAGCAGTTCAGCTGGGTTGGTGGGGGGTTCGCCAGGCCCCAGACAAAAGGACAGGTAGGGCAGAGGCCAGCTGCATTCTTCTCTGATGCCAGCTATTCTGCTGGACGGTGTCAGTGGAGACCGCAGTTCCCTCCACTACACCCGGAACCTGATTGGGAATTTGTTGCTGGGGAGAGGAATCCACTACCCCCACTGCCTGGTAGTCCCGCTGTGGCTGGGGAGGGATGACACCCTCTTCTCCCAGGCTCTCTTGATTGGTTATCTTGATTGGACCCACTGTCCCTTCAGAGCTGTATCTGGTTACGTCAACACAGCCCTTTGTTTAGTAGATAACATGTAGACTTGCTGGCTCAGCGGGTGGTACAGAATTTAACTTAATTAACCCACAAAATACATTTTACACCTGACTATTGAGGTTCTGTTGACCCACAGTTGCATATAGACACACATAATGATTTATGTTTAATACAGGTACATAATACAAATACAACTATGTACATGGAAAACAGTCACATAATGGTGATGCAAATCAGGGGGATCAGGCCATCCATCAAACACACCTTTAATATGCTGTGCAACTTTGAACACCTGTTCTAAAGAAGGATATTATGGCAGTAGAAAAAGTCCAGCGGCTGGCTACAAAATTAATAGTAGGAATGGAACATTTTAGTTATGAAGAAAGGTTAACACATTTAACTATGTTTAGTTTAGAAAAACTGAGATTAAAGCATTAATCAAATATATTTGGGGCCAATATAAAGCTTTGTCTGTAAATCTATGTACAAACAGGACAATACATAAGAACAAGGTCACACATTTAGACTGGAGGAAAGGAGATTTAGTGTAGTATCTCTATAGCATATCAAAGAGGACTCATGTCAAGCTTGGAACCCAGACCTAATCCTCCCAGTGTTTTTCCATTTAACTAAGGTGTAATATAGCAGAGATACAGAGTTTCCTACCTAACTATCAGTGCTAAGGATTTTCCAAAAAGAGAGTTTCTGCAGAAGTTCCAAAAGTAAACTGTGGTGCGGTTGGAATATTTATCACATTAATACTCAAAAATATCAAATCTGAAAATAATCTTACAAATACATAGTAGTGCAGACAAGGCTTCCCCAAACTCAGGCCTTCCACATGTTGCTGAACTACAATATCTACCTATGATTCTCAGCCCATTTCATTCATAGAATCTTGGAAGTTGTAGTTCAGCAACATCTGGAGGGCCGGAGTTTGGGACAAGCCTGATGCAGACCATCTGATTTAAAAATGAAACAAATATGTGATCCAAAAGTGTATATCTGGGGGTGCAACTCACATTTACCAGAGTACTGTCAATCCTGGTTCTGGGTATAAATGGCTCCACTTGAGAGAGAGATATCCCACACTGTACAGGATCAACTGTCACACAATATCTTAAACTTTGGTCTTTAATAGGGAGAAACCAAAAGCAAAGAACCCAATGGTGCAGTACATTTATTCACAAAGTGCAACATAAAAGCATCTTACTGGAAGTCTTGGTGGGTTTCCAAACTTGTTACTCACTATATTGCTTCACCAATGTATAAAAACGCGGACCGTGATCACCTCCTTTCCGGGTTCCTGCTGCCTATGGTTCTTAATTCCTTCTTCCGCTGATGTGTAGTGTGATGCCTTTCACCGCCTCCCAGACTTCATCTGATAATCACAAAGTCTCAATCCCCAGTTTTATTTGCACACACCCTACTTTTCTCATTTTTAGATTGGTGGAGACGTGGATATGTGATGCTTTTTGCCTGCCTCACGGACTTTGCCTGACAATGTCAAAGGCTCAATCGCCAGTTTTCAATCCCCAGAACAAATAAATTAAAACATACAGCAATAAACATACAATAATTAAGATAATTTTATTTTAATGACCAAATGCAACTCAGTCTATTCTGTGACTATAATCTACAAACCCCTTTCCAACTCTCAGTTTCAGAAAGTCTTTAATTCTCCACCATCCTTATGGAATGCCATATATAGTCCTATAAAACTTCACTTCCTAGGCTGACACTATCATATATGTCACATAAGATGGATTATATATCTCTCTCTATATATATATATATGAGTATGCAATCCAATTTAAATCTTAAATAGACAACTATATCTTAGAAACTATATCTTACAAACAATATATATATATATATATATATATATATATATATATATATATATATTATAGAGCAGTGCTTCTAATCTACTAGCTGAAAGGAAATCTATAATAGGTAACATGCTTGGACTTAATTAAATGCATTAATGCTCCATGCATGAAGTTAAATATGGAGCATACATTGAAAATGAAGAATAAATAGTTAAGAAATGTCCCTGTGGGTGACAGTAACGCTGTTAACAATGATATAGCAATGTATAATTCAGCTTTTGGCCCAATAAAAAAATGGTATCACAACCTACAGAGAATTCAATTTCTCCAAGATTAATACGGTTACTAAAATTCAATACTGTTTTCTTCTTCCAATCATGTCCAGAAATAAAATATCTAAGACACACAGCTGATTGAAACGAGGATAATTTGACCCTGGTGGGAGTCGCAATTTGTGTTTCAGTTTTATGAGCCTGTAACACTTAAAGAGAAATTTAATACTTATAGTTTTAGAAGGGCAAGGATTGATTATTTGCTTGCAACATTTACTGAGTCTGTTGGATGTCCAGTGGACCCTATACAATACAATTACTTGAAAAATGTGGTGCCATGACTGTTATAGCTAAAAATTATTTATTCTATTAATGCAGTCTTTCTTGTTGTTAAAATTTAAAAAACAAATGCTTGTTTAATGCATACTTCTTAAATAATGATCATCTTCTGGGTTTATTTAATGAACCACTTTCAGCACTTAATTGGAAGGTAGGAAGCGTAGAGATTAAGCAATCAACAACTGCAAGCATGATTCTGTTGCATGCTGTCTGGTAGTTTATTATATAATGTATAGCCACAGGAATATATATAAAGTATATCCATTCTTTGGGACGAACACAATAAGGGGTCTCACAACTGAAGATCTCCCATTGCACACTAGTGGAACTTGGTGTAAGGTACCAAATATTATTATTATTATTATTATTACTGATATTTATATAGCACCAACAAATTCTGTAGCACTTTACAATATTATTAGAGGGGAAGATTTAAAGGGACACTATAGTCACCAGAACAACTACAGCTTATTGTATTGTTCTGGTAGGTAGAATCATTACCTTCAGGCTTTTTGCTGTAAACACTGTCTTTTCAGAGAAAATGCAGTGTTTACATTACAGCCTAGTGATAACTTCACTGGCCACTCCTTAGATCTCTGTTAGATATCCTTCCTGGGTCATGGCTGCCTAAAATGCATCCAAACATTCAGTATCTCCTCCCTCTGCATGCAGACACTGAACTTTCCTCATAGAGATTCATTGATTCAATGCATCTCTATGAGGAGATGCTGATTGGCTAGGGCTGTATTTGAATTGTGCTGGCTCTGCCCCTGACCTGCCTCCTTGTGAGCCAATCCTATGGATGTGAGCCAATCCTATGGGGAAGAATTGTGATTGGATCAGGCTACCACTTCTGATGATGTCAGCAGACTGTTTGTTTTTCTGAGTCTAACAGCATTCAGAGTTACAACTTCAGGCTTAAATACAGTAAGATTTTGTTATATTTATGGAGGCATGAGGGGCCAGGGGAGCTAGATGCTGGTTTTAACACTATAGGGTCAGGAATACATGTTTGTGTTCATGACCCTATAGTGAGCCTTTAACAATAAATGAGACAATTTCAAAAACTTACAGGAACAATAGGTTGAAGAGGACCCTGCTCAAACGAGCTTACAGTCGATAGGAGGTGGGATGTAAAACACAACAGGACAGGAGGTAGCAATCAAACAAGGTGGAGTGAGCAGAGCTGGAAGAGAGAGTAGAGTGCTGCTCTTTAGGAGAGAGCAAGAGACAGATATGTAAGGCAGAGGTTACTCTGGGAGGCCATAAGGTTTCCTAAAGAGATGGGTTTTAAGGCACTTTTTAAATGATTGAAGACTAGATGAGAGCCTGATGGTGGTAGGCAGGCTATTCCAAAGGAAAAGAGCCACCCGCAAGAGGTCCTGCAAGCGTGAGTTGGCCGTATGGGTGCCAGCAGCAGACAGGAAAAGGTCATGTGCAGAGCGGAGAGACCGAGAAGGGGCATACCTACGGATCAGTGAAGAGATATAGGAGGGGCTAGAATTGGTCAGTGCTTTATAGGTGTGGATTAGTATACAAAAAACAAAAAGAATGTAGCGCTTATGTGTTCCCTTGAGTGTCTGTCAGATAAATGGTGTCTGCAAAAGACAATCATTCTTAGTGTAAATAGTATATGACTAGATAATATCTAAAACAATAATCTATTATATAAACTCACAAATGGAGAGCTATAGACCCAGCTCTGGTATGAATCACTTCTGGGTCTGTATAGGCGACCCACCCCTATTATCACAGAAAATCTTGTCCTGCAAGGGAGAGTAGAAATACAAACGATTGCGCAGTATTGCTGATGGTGTTCTCAATTTATAAAGAATTCCCAAATGCGTACTTACAAATCTGGAGTCAAATTAAATGACTCAATCCCAAAGCATTGTGCAGGTTTGGGACTGCACTCCCATCTGTGAAAGATGAATCCAGGAACCAGGATCGTTGAATGAAGTAAAAACTAAATTTATTATAACAATGTACACAAATTTAATAAATTAAAAAAGGCAACAATATCCTTAAAACCGGAACGCGTTTCACCACTTCCACCGTGGCTTCCTCAACCGGATGAATGAATTCAAAGTTCCCTGGTTCCTTGTTTAAATACCACTGAAATCAGCGGGTGAAGGGTCAATGCGTGTGTGCCGCAACACGTTATTACCACCCACAGGTAAAACGTGTGCGGTCCATGCCTCCCTCTCACCCCGCTATCGGAGGCAGTCTGCAGGTTACATCGGCTGGATCTGCTTCACATCGTATTCTTTTAAAAAGTGTCACAAATCATATATTTCAAAGTTTAAGTCTTCCTTATTCATATCATATTCCACATGTAATTGTACACATCCATTCCCAATGGTAAATGCAGATCCATTCTAAAATGTATTCTTTGTGATAAACTCGGAGTCCATATAGAGCGCATTAACTCATCAGTTGCCACAGTCCATATTGATAAAAGATTTTTTTATAAAACATGCAGAAGAGAGAGAAAAGAAAAGTGTTTACAACATTCATTTCTGTTCTTTATGGTAATTTGTATATACACAGGCATATCTCGTTATCGCATATCTCTTCTTTCTTTAATTTAGGTGATACATCAAACTATGTATCTTACAGCAATCTAATAGCGAAAACTAGATACTATAAACCATGAATTCATAACTGTTTCTTTCTAATTCATTTTAAATGCATTTCAATTGCCACAATGTATCTTTTGATTTGTCTCCGTACTCGGTACGATAGTTGTAAAGATATTAGTGCAAACCAAACATTTGAATTCTATCAAAAATTATAATTTTTCGATTGTAATGATTTGCAAAACTCGTGCATGTATATAAACATAAAATTCAGCTTCTTACTACATAGGTATCATACAGGAAATAGTTTTGTCCTGTCTATGGTTATTCTGATTATAACTTATATTTCAGTTAATCAGAGATAAGTTATTTGTCCTGCCTATTGATTTTTCAATTATAATTCATGTGTCTCTAATATCCTATGTGTATATTAATATTGTGTACCTCTTAGTTTAGACTGATAATCTCAATAAACCTTATAAAATTCGACAATAATGCCCTAACTCTTAAAAATAAATAAATAAACTATTAAATAAATAGTATATTGATAAAAGGAGATTCCACAAAAATAAAGGAGAATATAATTTAAAATAAAATAAAATAAAATAAACTAACAAGTAGGGGACAAAGGGCTATAGGAATACATTTTATAAATATTATAAAAAATCTGAATCTGAAAAATTCAAAATCTGAATTTAACCCATGAGGGGTCAATGTGTTCAATTTATATATCCATTCCATTTCAGACCTCCCAAGTTCCTTAATAAAATCACCTCCTCTCCAATTCTTATTCAGTTTCTTTATCCCCATAAATGTTAGACCTTACGGTTTTTGGTTATGAAACTTTTTAAAATGGTAAGAAACACTATGTTGTTCGAATCCTGTTTGTATCTTATATATATATGTTCCCTAATCCTTACATGTAGGGGTCTAGTGGTCCGGCCTACATATCTTAGCCCACACGGCCACATCAGGAGGTAGACTACATTTTTTGTATAACATGTCATAAATTGCTTGATGGGGATTTTAACATCCTTATTTATAACTATATCCTTGATCACCCTTCGTGTGCATCCTGACCTTTTACAGGCTGTACATAGACCACACCCATAGGTGTGGATTAGTGCCTTGAATTGACTCCTGTAGGATACAGGAAGCTAATGTAAGGACTGACAGAGGGGAGAGCTGTGAAAAGAGTGACAATAGAGGAAAATCAGTCTAGCTGCATCATTCATAACAGACTAGTGGGGCAATGCAACTTCTGGGAAGACCAATTGAAGAGAGTTACAATAATCCATGCAAGAGGTTACTAGAGCATGGACAAGCTCCTTAGCAGCATCTTGCTTAAGAAAGGGGCGGATGCGGGCTATGTTTTTAAGGTGGAATCTGGAGGATTTGGTAACAGACTGGATGTGAGGCTCACATGGTGAGGCCAGAATCAAATATAAAACCAAGACAGCAAGGATGGGCTGATGTGGGTACCACCATCTTGAAGGGAGAGCGAGAGAGGAGTATCATTATTGGTAGGAGGAAATACAAGAAGATCAGTGTCACATAGACCGAGTAATTTAAGAGTTTGGAGAAGAAGAACATGATCAACAGAGTCAAAGGCAACAGAGAGGTCAAGAAGCATTAGTATGGAGTAGTGCCCTTTGGATTTAGCTGTGTTTAGGTCATTAGTGACTTTATTAATAGCAGTCTCAGTAGAGTGGAGGGTGTGGAAGCCAGACTGAAGATGCTCAAGGAGAGAGTTGGAATTGAGGAAACAAGTCAGATGGGTAATGACAAGTCTTTCTAGAAGCTTTGAAGAAAAAGGAAGGAGGGATATGGGGCGATAGTGAGAAGGGGAGGATGGGTCAAAAGATGTTTTTCTTAAGATGGGTACTACAGTAGCACTTTTAAGGAGCAGCAGGGACAACACCAGAAGAGAGAGCAGTTGAAGATGTGTGTTAAGGTAGGCACAGGACAAGAGGAGAGAGATCTGATAAGGTGAGATGGAACAGGATCAAGCGAGCAAGTGGTAGAGTGAGAGGAAAGGAGAAGCGCAGTAGCCTGTTCAGTAGCCTGGGAGAAGGTCTGAAGGGTAGTATAGGCATGATCCAGATGTGGTTGAGAAGGGGCAAGGTGGTGAGAATTCTTTCCTTGGCTGTTTAATCTTGTTGGTAAAGTAGCATGCAAAGCTATCGGCTGTAAGGTTAGTTTTGGGGGTGGCCACAGCAGGGCAAAGAAGGGAGTTAAAGGTAATCAAAAGATGCCTGGGATTGCGGGAGCATGAGCTAATGAGGGAGGAAAAGTAAGACTGTTTGGCAAGGGCAAGGGCTGTGCTGTATAAACGCAACATGAATTTGTAGTGGAGGAAGTCTGACTGGGTACATGACTTCCTCCAGCAGCATTCATTATAACGGGAGCATCTCTGCAGGTAGCGTGTTGATTTAGTGTGCCATGGACATCCAGGACAGATGTGAGGGTAGTGTTATATGAGGAGATAGCCAGTGAGGGACAGGAGAAAGTAGGATGGATAGAAGCTGTGAATCAATACTAGCTGTAGGTCAATATAATTCATGTTTCTTCTTAGTTGAGGGGGGTTAGGTTGAGGATGATGGGGTAGTGGGCTATTGAGAGCAAATGATAAGAGGTGGTGATCTGAGAGAGGAAATTGAGTGTTGCAAAGATTAGAGACTGTACATTCATGAGAGAAAACAAGATCAAGGGTATTGCCATCTACATGGGTGGGGGACTTAGCCCACTGTGATAGCCCAAGGGAGGAGGTAATTGATATTAGTCTTGAGGCTACTGAGGTCAATGGTAGGTTAATGGGAATGTTGAAGTCCCCAAGAATTATGGATGAAATATTAGAGGAGAGGAATTAGGGAAGCCAGGCAGCAAAGTGGTCAAGGAAGAGGAGAGGGGAACCAGGGGGTCGATAAATAATGGCAATGTTAGCAGAGATGGGTTTGAAAAATTTGAATCGAATGAATTTCAAATGAGGAGAAATAGTGTAGATGTTTGAAGTAGCAGTGAGGTGAGAACAGAAACCCTACACCACCACCTTTGCTTTCAGAGTGTCTTGGATTGTGGGAGAATTTAAGACCACGAAAGAATAAAGAGGCAGGGTAGCAGTGTCAGAGGGAGAGAGCCATGTTTCTGTTAAGGCTAGTAAGTCTAGGGAACATGATGACATCTGGGCTTGTGTGTCACCATAACAAACAAGCAAACCAAAATACACAGATCTATGTGAAAAGTAGCAACAACAAAAAAAATACTAAAATAGGTTGTTCCATTATGAGCACTTTAAAAGGGCCATTCATTTTAATTTGAAAGATTTTCTTCCTACAGAGGATTATTTCGACTTGTGTTTCTGTAGCCCTGGATAGCAATTTAAACAATAAAGGTGTTTTGTTTTTTACTATTGATTATTTTCCTGCTTTGTAAATCCCCTATATTAGAATTGAAACCTGACACAACATTTTTAAGTTATTAGGATTTGTTAATGATAAAAGCAATTTAAATTTAATTTCAAAATTGTATTCCTGGTACTTTACTATTTATTTTGATATATTGATATATTGATGTGTAGCTCTTGTGGCTCTGCACATTTTGTCTTTTTTGCGAAATCAGTTAAAATAGTCTATTAGGAAATGGTCATATCTGATGATTACTTTTCCCCTTGCATTTTTCAGGACCAGACATAGCTTGTTCTTCCATCTTGGAGAACTAATTTACTCCTTGTCACATTGTCACAATTGGTTTTACCTAGTTACTTAATAATTACATTTACAGAAACAGTACAAATATTTTATAATAAGGGTAGAATTGCCAGCAACTATGCACAATGGATGTATATATTCACAAAATACCTCTGTAGTGATGTCCCGAACGGTTTGCTGAACGGTTCGCCGTGGACGGCGAACATATGCGGTAAACTTTGACCCTGTACCTCACAGTCATCAGACACATTCCAGCCAATCAGCAGCAGACCCTCCCTCCCAGAACCTCCCACCTCTTGGACAGCTCACTAAGAATGCAGTTTCACAATGAATGTAAAATGGATGCTGTCCAGGAGGTGGGAGGGTCTGGGAGGGAGGGTCTGCTGCTGATTGGCTGGAATGTGTCTGCTGACTGTGAGGTACAGGGTCAAAGTTTACCGCATATGTTCGCCGTCCGCGGCGAACCGTTCGGCGAACCGTTCGGGACATCACTATACCTCTGCACTCACCTTTCCAATAATGGTACTGGCCGATTCAAAATTCACAAATTTATAAGCACACTCAACCTTTTTGAGAAATATTTCAAATGCTTTATTTCCCATCAAAGTTAAAACAGTTGAAGTTTCAGTTCCTAACTTTCAACAGGACAAATACGCATAAATGTGCATACGTGTCCTTTTATAATTTAGAAAATAGACCCACTTACCAACCCGGCTATCAAAGTTGCTGGAGTGTCCTTGCCCACCATGAGCATGCGCATGAACAATTCCATCCCTGTATAACATCACAAAGTAACAGTACCACGTGATGATGTTTAATAAAATAAAATGTGCCCTTATACATGTTATAGTGTAAATAAACAGATCCAACACATTGTTTCTGTCTTACCTACATAAGTTAAGCCAAATGGATATTGGACTTTATAAATCACATGGTCTGTTTTAAATGTCATATTATGGAATATTCAATATGTTTTTCCTGTATGTGGGTGGCTCAAATCTTTACCAATTTAGACATACATTACGTATAACTGACCACTTAAATAATCCAATCTATGCAAATGCAACATACAAAATCTCAATTCTGGATAATGAGCAAGTTTTAACCTCTGTCACACATTGATTAAGACCTTTTTGAACAAAGTAAAAAAATGAGCCATCAATAACTATCAAGAATCATAAGACACAGCAAACACATTCAACTCAAAAATAATGAAATGTCATTATAACTTTACTCTGTTTACATGCTCAACTAACAAGGGAGACGGTAATGTTCTTCAAAACTATAAAGACTATTCCAAGGAACTACTATCACACCTTCAGAATACCAGTATATATACATTACTGGATGTAGATCCAAGAGATTGGATTGCATATAGAATTGAAGAAACCCTAATGTTAGGTTTAACAATGGGTTATATTAATATGAATCTATATAAATATCGATGTAGACAACATTCCAGAAGCCCTATTATGTATAGTCTTGCTAAAATTTATAAGGATCCTGTCCATCCACCTGGTCGCCCATGGTTTCAGCAATAGTGTGCATACTGGAACCTATAGCAAAGTGGCTTGACTATCTGTTTAAGGAGCCAGTGGAAAACATCTCCACATGCATAAAAGATGCAAAATCATTAGTGGATTGTTTGGGACAGTTAAATAAAAAATGAATAGATTAATATTGATGTGTTTGGACATACAAAACTTGTACATAGTCATCATCCATGAAAACTCACATTATCACCACATATGCACTACCAGTCATCAGGTACCCAGCTTGAATAATAAAATGACCAAGAGACACCATAGTTATCAAGAGTCAGAAATTACTCACTATGAATGGAGGATTACAACAAAAATCCTGCACCCATAAACTGTACACCAGCCAAAAGGAAGGAGGTCAGGGACTGATCAGAGTTAAGGCCACAGTCCTAGATAAAACACAGAGCATCCACAAGTAGTTCAAGACGATGACTCCCAAAGATGAACTGATGTATGATATACATATAAAAGATGCAAAAAAAGAGGGGGTTCTACAGAAAGACAAACTTCTGTATGGGATGTAGCATCAGCACACAGTGTGCGGCTCACATTGCTTTATCTCAGGTATAGGGGACCGCCTGTCATTTTCCAGTGTTTCTTACAATATGTTATAGCTATTAGTAATGTAAATAAACTTATGACAAATTGACAAGACATCTATTATAAGGTGCTTTCTTACCATGGACCATCTTGGCATGATGATAGCTTGATTTCCTTTTACAGCTTGGATTTCATATGGTATACCAGCGACAGCCACTGGGAACTTGCTTACTAACATTCATTTATTTTTATTAAATTAACTTGTATCAGATGTTAACAGCAGTAGTAATTGAGCCAGTTTCCTAGCCAATAACAAGAAAATTATGTATTAGATACAGATTTGTGGGACATATCCTGGGTATGCCTAAAGGTTTTGCTTCAATGCCTTGATCCATGTGTCTAGTCTTACCTGTTACTTTGTTAACACCAGTACACATGTAGAAGGTGCTAAAAGTTGACAGCAAATGACTGCTCTTCCATCAATGTAATGATGCAGAACAATACATTCACAGAATGACTTGTGCTAGCTCATAGATTGACTTGCACTACTGTGTATATTTTATGAAACATCACTTGAAATGAAAAAGGGATACAATTACTATACTACATTTAATATAAATAAAAGGAGGGAAACAGTGATTCAATATCTTGTCATAAACCGCCCCCCCCAGCATTTATCTATGTTTAAACAGAAAAAGAATGGGCTTCCAAACACTAACAGTGGTATTCACTGACGTGAAAATTGCTAGAAATTCAAAATGAATATCAGATTTTAGGCTAAACTAACTGAAATGGAAACATTCTCCAAAGCACCAATACTCCCAGCTTGCGTCCTTTGGCCACAAATTTCTAACAAATTTCACTTTAGTGATTAACTCTGCATTAGTTGTGAATCAACTGTGAATCGTCTATGAGATCATACATTACCAGATGACAAGATAAACAGCAATAAATGCATTATTACATATCTAAATGGCACACATTAAGATGCACTATATAAAGGAACACTGCACTTACTATAACAACTTCATCTAACTGAAATTGTTATAGTTTCTGTAGCAGTCCTAGATTCAAAATTGCAATATTATGGAAGCATGGCTTCAAGACATGCCTGCAAGCCCTCTAGATAGGAGAGCTGGGATGGTTACTTTCTGGCTCTCATACCCAGGCATACCGTGACAACACATGCACAGGCGCAGTGTTGTCATAGCTTATCATAGATAATTATTGCATTCAATGATTCTCTATGACACTGGCTATGCATAAAGTACTCAGAGAGGGGGCAAATCTGAATTTCTGGCCAGTGAGCCTGGCGTGAATGCACACAAGCTCCCTGCCGAGGCCAGTCCACTGAGGACAGGCCATACACGGAGCACTGTTTCAGTGCCCTGAACATAGTGCGAGCGGATCTTATGATGTGCTCACACTATGCGTGCTGGGAAAAACTTCCCTGGTGTCCTTGAAAATGGGACCCAGAAATAATGACTGTACCACCAAAATTGAGATGGCTGGGAGGCCTGGTAAAGCTGAGTAAAATAGTGTTTTGTTTTTTAAATTTTTGACAGAGGTCATTGTGGGTGGCCTGACGCTAACTTGTTATGACTGTAACATTAGAAATACAGATTTGTATTCCTAATTATATGGTGCCCCTTAAAGTCAGTTATGTGTGCCATATTGGTAAAAAAAACTGAATACACTTGAAAATACCAGACAATGCTGTAAACTGTGTAACACTAAGTTATAATGACTAAACGTGCAGGTAAAATGGCAATCACAAAGATTCTTGATACTGTCAGCTATACACTCGTTTTAAATTGCACAAATATATAGTAGGAAAAAAATTACAATTTAAGAGGAAATTACATACACACAGGCAAACAAGATACAAACACAAAATAAATAGATCTCAGCACCAGTGCCTTGTAAGTTCTTTTGGACACTTTTTTGTCCTTTTATTTCTGTGTATGTAGTGTTTATTAACCCTTTAACTACCCAAATAGAATTAACAAAGTATTACATTCTTTCATTTTACATTGAAAAGAAACGCAAAACCTAATTTAGTCCATAATAACTCAATTTTTTTTTTTTTATACTGCAGAAGTGATTTTTCTCACACACAGGAAAGAAATGAATTTCCCTTTCAGGGCTCCATTCTGTCTTTTTGAATCTCTGCAAATGGGTTGAAAATTACATTGTACATTACTCCTCCCACACCTTTATAGAATCTTCCATGAACAAAAATGCTGCAGTCTGACAGTCAGTGATGGATCATGGTGAGAGGGTTCTGCTGTCACTCAGAGCAACACAGAGATTAATGTAGAATTTAATTGTACTTTTCAAACCCATATATTTTACAAATAGATGATGTACCTGTATTTACTGTATTCTGTCAGTGTTTAGGAATCTGAACTGAGAAAAACATAATTTATTTGATCATTTATATTTATATATACTTGACATACTTGAAAACTAGAGAAATCTTAATGTATCCTTCCTGGTAAAATATTTGATAAATAAATAAATAAAATATATATTTGGCTCATTTATTATATATAACAAAATAGATTTTTGAATCTGTGCTAATTTTTCAGAACCTGTGTGAAAAATTTTAATATTGGAGATACCACATAGTGTCTAAAACTTTTCATCCACTTTATGAACAGATAAATTAAAATATATATCCTTTTAATGTATTTCTGAATATCCATCTTTATACAAAATCACTTTTGTATGCTACATTTATGAGATCGTAATGCATCTCATGTTTCAAAATTTCTTTTATTTCTTTTTTACTTTTTTATTGCATAGTACTGACCAAAATGATTGAAAATGGGTCAGTAAAATACACAGACAACATATTTTTTTTATAATGGAAGCTAGTTTGCTCAGAGTATAAATGCATGCAAGGTCCTAGCCACAAACATTAATACTCTTAGCTAGTGTCTGGAAATACTATTAGCCTCTCACACATTATAAACCAGATTTACTTTTATTTCAAATGGTCTATAGCCTAATAGACATTAGCTCCACCTCACAGGCTCACTGCCTTTGGCTTCCAGTAACATTTCTATGTGGATGACATGCAAATTTTTCTGTCCTCCCCTGATTTCTTACCACTTCTCTTGACTCATGTCTCTGATTGCTTCTCTGCTATTTCCAACTGGATGGCTGCTCATTTCCTTAAACGATGAATCTGTATCTGGGAGCAAACTATCTAAAGGCACCAAGGAAATGGGAGCTATAATCATATTAGCAGCCCGTAGCCGCTTACATCATTACTGTCCAAAACATCGATTACCTAGGTCTGAAAACCTACCACAAACAGCTCACAGAGCTGTCATCACCAAACTGCATTACTTTACTACTAAAGACCAGATAATTTTGCCCTCAACTCTTTCCAAAAGGTGTGCAAGGTTCTACCTCAGTCAGGTGGCTGGAACATCCTAATAGCTATCTACCATTCCTCCCTTCAATGCGATATAACTCTCCTTCATCCAAGGGACAAACATGCCTTAAAGGAAAGAGACCTCACTTTACAGGTCAAAGGGGCCCGGTGTGAACAAGATGCATCCAGGTTAGATTGGGAAAGTAGGCGACTGCATGGGGACCATGGTCACAATTGGCGTTCCTGCTATGGCCTATATGTGAATTGCTACAATTGGTCCCCCATATGACCACTCTGGATCTAATTAATAAACACTTTTTAATAAAACAAAACAAAACTACCCCAAAAATCGACAAAATATAAAAATTACAAAAAATAAAAAAAAGCCGCACTTGTTTAAAAGTAGTTGGCAAAGCCCTTTCACCAAGCAGGGGGAGCATACCAACTACCACATAACTCTCACTTCAGAATAAGGTGCTGAATGTAATATCCATTGACGTTAAGGGCTTAAACTCCTCTAACAAGTGTAGATTGACTCTGACGGAGGCAAAAAAGCAGAATGCACTCGTTCTCTTTTGCCAAGAGACCCACTTTAAGTGGGGCAACAGAAACTAAATTCAATTCCAGGCACTTTCTGCATGATTTTCATACTTGTTATAAAAGCAAAAAAATGGGGAGTATCTGTGCTAAAGGATCACTATAGTGCCAGGAAAATATACTCGTTTTCCTGGCACTATAGTGCCCTGATGGTGCCTCCACCCTCAGGGTCCCCCTCCCGCCTTGCTCTGGGGAGAGGAAGGTGTTAAACTTACCTCTTTCTCCAGCGCCAGGCGGGGAGCTCTCCTCCTCCTCTCCTCCCTCTTCTCCTCCTCTTCGGCTGAATGCGCAAGCGCGGCAGGAGCCGCACGCGCATTCAGCCAGTCCATAGGAAAGCATTCACAATGCTTTCCTATGGACGCTTGCGTCTACTCACTGTGATTTTCACAGTGAGAAACGTGGAAGCCCTCTAGCGGCTGTCAATGAGACAGCCACTAAAGGCTGGATTAACCCTAACATAAACATAGCAGTTTCTCTGAAACTGCTATGTTTATAGAAAAAATGGTTAACCCTAGCTGGACCAGGCACCCAGACCACTTCATTAAGCTGAAGTGGTCTGGGTGCCTATAGTGGTCCTTTAATCAGTGGGAAGGTCTCCTTCCCACTAGTTAAAAAAAACTAAGTGATAAAGCAGGCATGTAACTAGCTCTGCAATGTTACGTGAATAATGAACCTTACACATTCTTCAATATCTACTGCCCACATGATGACCATATCTCCTTCCTAGACAAGATTGTAGCTCTTGCAACACAATACAAATTCAGAGAGATAGTCATAGGGGGAGATACAACCTTCCTATTAGACCAAACGCTAGATTCCACCTTAACAGACAAAGTATTCACATCACATGCAAGAATAGAGGAAAAGCTTCTGCCAAATTAAAAACAAACTACAACAACACAACTACCTAGACACTTTGAGAGTGCTGCACCCATTAGAGAAAGATGTTATGTACCATTCAATGGTCCACACTACTTACTCATGAATTGATCTTTTTCTCCTACCCCGAAACTTACTGCCCATAACACAGATCTCCAAGATAGATCTAATAAATGGTCAGACCATGACCCAAACACCTTGTCAATACACCACTTGCGACAACTTCCGCCCTATCTCTCTCTTGAATGCAGACATGAAATTATACACCAAAATTCTAGCGAATCGAATGGCTACTTTTATACCACGTATAGTGCACACAGACCAGTCGGGCTTTGTCTGCAACAGGCAGGGCTCGGACAATACTTGTAAAATATTGAACATAATATCACACATGCAAGAGTTGAAGAGGGAAGGTCTTCTACTGGCACTAGACTCAATTGGCGGTACATGGAGAGAGTTCTCCTGAGGTTCAGATTTCCAAGGACATTCATAGATGGCATCCTAGCTCTTTATAATCATCCAGCAGCCAGTGTCTCCAACATGGGGTTTATTTCCACCAAGTTCCATATCATCAATGACTCACATCAGCGCAGCCCCCTCTCCCCATTGCTATATATCCTCACACGGGAGCCATTGGCATATAAAATTAGGCACCACCCTGATATCCAGGGAGTGAATATAGGCAGTGATAGATATTGCCTCTCAATGTTTGCCGATGATATCCTTCTAACCCTAGACAACCTTGGTACCAGCTCTCCTCCAACTGCTACAGGAATACGGGAATGTCTCCCATTACAAACTAAACCAATCTAAAACTTAAGCATTACCAATGGGTCTACCGACAAACACTGTACACCACCTCACACAGAGTTACCAGTTAGACTGGAGAAAGGAATACTTAGCATAACTTCAAAACACTTACCATTTACCGAACTCATATGTGTTTCAATACCTATAATTGAAAAGCATTGTTATGTCTCATGTACACACACAAGAACACTCCACAACACTCCACACCACATCTCGCAATTTATGATAGGTGCTGGAAAAAGCCGAGACACACCAAAGCCTTATCAGTTTGCTATAGAGCTATAAGAGCGTCGGGACCTGACCCACCCCTTCCCTTTCCTAATCAATGGTAACAGGAAACTGAATGTGTCTTGTCTCCCAGCGAATGGGTATCAGCGATTAATGCGCTGAAAGGTATTACAAAATGTTACTCTCATGTAGAGGTTCATAGGAAATTCCTTTACAGATGGTATGTAACACCACAGAAATTGCATATGATGTACCCCACAACACCCACGAACTGCTGGCGTTGCGACCATGTGGATTGTAACATGACACATTTGGTGGAGTTGCCTAAACATAATCCCTTTAGTGGCACATATTCTTACCTCTCTGGTGCTGACAGATATCAAAATGACTACATCTACTTGCTTATTCCTACTTCTCCCAAGCAAACTATCTAAAGGCGCCAAGCAAATGGGAGCTATAATCATATTAGCGGCCCGTAGCCTGATCGCCCTACACTGCAAACAACGCATATGCCCGTCTGGATCCCAACTTCAAGAGAAAATTCTGTTATTCTATACATATGAGCGAATGGCTGTAGAAACACCAGGGAACTACACCTCCTTTATGGGAACTTGGCAACCATGGGTAGATTGGTATGCTAAAGAACGCCTTAACACGAAGTAACACTACAACTCTATAGTGGCGATTTGGGTAGTTTGCATGGAACGTAACTTGGGGTGTATTATTAAAAATTATATATAATTTCATGTTTATACAGATTGTACCACAGTTATGGTCCAACTAACTGAAGAGTGTTGTTTTTTCCCCCTCCCATCCCTAGGGTGTTACGATAGATTCTTTGCACACATCAGTGTGACGATTAGCAAAAATGCAATACTATGTAACTTATGTATGATACTTGGAAATCTTATGTATGTCCTTACAGAAAAATGGACACACTATGTGAAGTTTACCTTGTAAATGCACTCTCTGCTGCTATTGTATATCGCTTGCCATACATCTTGATGTACGAATAGCCTCCATCCCCATCCTTAAGCTAGGAACCACAACAGGGCACTGAAACATTGGTTAAGTGAGCTTTTATATGTTTGGGAATGTGATTCATGTAGTCACGCACCCAAAACGTAAGAGGGCATTTGGAAATCCTGCCCATAGTACTGCCCTTAGTCTGACGGCGGCACACGTGTGCCGTGTCATAAAAAGGGGCAAGTGCACAGCGTTCGGCGTCCGGAACACTATCAGATCGGGTAGGAAGGTTGAAGGAGGTGGTCCGCTCGATCGGAGGAACAGTCGATCGACTGACCGCCAAGGTAAGTATAGGATTCCTTACAACACCTGATTCTTTTCCTGCAACAGTCATTAAAAAAATTAAATTATAATTCTTCAGAGAATACTATTTAACCAACCTACTTTTCTACCCCTACTTTTGGTGTCGCTTTACCCCACTCCCTCTAGCATGCAAACTCATTGAGCAGGGCCCTCAACCCCTCTTTTCCTGTGCGTCAAACTTGTCTGGTTACAATTACATGTTTTTAGTCCTCCTGTTGAACAGCGCTTCAGAATTTGTTGGTGTTATATAAATAATAATAATAATAGCAAACTTGTATTGATTCCAAACTGTGTAATTTGAGCAAAGAAGACATTTCTTGCCAGTGAAGAAATTGTAGAGGCAGGCTAGCAAATGTCAATAGGAACACTGCATCATATTTATTGAAACACTAGCAAGCAGAGTGCAGGCACAATTGTGATACAGAATGCAGTGAAACATTAGGATTTGCAAGCTACTTGCTGCATTTAGTACCCAGTGATGATAATTGTTCATGCAAAACTCCTTCCACAGTATACCATTACTGAAATGTTGTGGTACATAACTCCCCATATTAATATGTAAGTTAAACAGGAGGATTCACATTTCTAGGATCCGAGATGAGTTCCAAATGTACTAACTTCTCCAAAATGGAAGTTGCAGCAGGTATGCTCTGCAGGGTCTGCACAATGTGAGGTATTAAAACATCTTCCTCTAGCACATAGTGTGAGTTGGTAGGTCAATATTGGCTAATCAGATACAGTGATTTTTTAGGGATTTTGGCTGCCATAGGCCAGTCATGGCTGTGCACACCATCTACACATTCTTTACATTTCTCACACAGAGGCACACATGCACATTATTCCATAATGTATGTGCTTTTGAACCTATAAGCTTTAAACTACTTACCTATTATCAGAAGAAGATGCAAGTCCCTCCTTTACACATAACAATCTTGCAAAGCTATTGGAAGATCACTCAAGTAACTAAATGAATACTCTTTTAACAGAAAACCTTTCACAGCAAATATAAAAATACATGAGTAGTAGGAATAAAATCAGATATTTAGTTTATGTAGAGTTATTTAATAATCACACCCTTTTTCTAAACAATAGAATTTATGAAATAAATATTTCTGCAATGTAAGTTTTAAAAGATGTTCTGCCCTGTCACATATTATTTCTGTCTACAGTGGGAGGATAGCCACAAACCAATGCATTAAGTGTTCTTGACTTTAAATAAGGTTCAATCATCTAAAAACCACAGCAAAGATCATTAAATGTAGAATTTGACCATAATAAGTCCCATTCTCTGACAAAAAGGTTACATGAACATGCTAATTAGAGCACTTAAAGTATTTCATGTGCCTGGATAGAAAAAAACTGGTTTATTTCCAAGTACGTTGATCTGACATGGAGGTCAGAGACACTCTATCCAAACTCCAAGTTTCAGATCAATTTAGTTACACTAAAATAAATAAATAAATAAAAAAGCATTTAACTAATTATACTGGTGAATATGCAAAATACACACTTTATAAATCTCTAAGCAGTAAAAACATTAACCTCAAATAAAGTTTAAATAATGACCAATAAAAATGTATTGATAGATAGGTAAATATATTGTATATTTTCAGACTGTTTGTAACAAAGGAAATTGAAACAGGAAAAGAGAATGCACACAAAGGATTAATATTTACCCAGTTCTCGATTTCCAGTCACATTCCCAAATTTGGGTGTAATATTTAAGACTATTTGTAATTATTGCAATTTCGCTTTTCAGCAAATCACAAAAAAGCAGAATCCATATTTATAAAACAATTTAAATTAAGTTTATTGGGCAAAGAAGGTGACAATACATCACCTCTTAAGACAATGTATTTTTGCTCATAAGAGAAATATGAAGCAAATATAATACTTAGCACAATGCATCAGTGGCGTACTGACGGGGGGTGGCAGGGGGGCGGGTGTCTGTATGTGTGTGTCTCTATCTGTATGTGTGTCTGTACCTGTGTGTCTCTCTCTGTGTCTGTATGTGTGTGTGTTTTTATCTGTGTGTCTATCTGTATGTGTCAGTGTTTGTCTCTATCTGTGTATGACTGTTTCTATGTAACTGCATGTGTGTACCTATGTGTCTGTGTATGTGTGCCAGTGTGTGTATATGTGTATATGTGCATACATCTCAGCGTTTTGCCTACACTACACACAAATACAACCCTGCATCCAAATGTCAAGATGAATAACTCAAAACATATTACATTTATACTAACTATGAACTATACTCACAGACTGTAGGCCAAAGTAAAGGCATTTAAAAAAAGCTATCTTGAGATATGAAATGATAAACAAGATAGCAATAAGCATAATTGAAACCACTAGATAGCAAGTGCCCTGGGGACACACATTCATTCAACCTGTCACCAGTTGTATAAAATATAACAAACATTCCATAATTACTCAAAAACATATTATTACTGTGGCATGTATGAACTGTAGTAAAAGACCTGCCTGACTCTCTTTCCTCTCTAACATTGATGTTTCATGTGTTGGTGTTGACGGTACCCCTCGTAACAACCCACTGACCAAGCTCCTAAGGGTGGGTTCTGACATTCTCACACATTTTGTTGTTTCCTCCACCTGCCCCATTAACCTGCTAGGTGCCAATGTTCTCTCCCGTCTACAAGCTTCTATCTCCTTCACGCTGATGGCCAGGTTCAGTTACTAACACCTCTCTCACTTAAGGATAGTTCAGCCCTTTGTTCCTTACCTCTGTTACTCCACTTGTAACCGGTGATGCAAGGGTCACAAAGTTCCCCAGTGCCCTGGATACGGTCCCAGACAAACTTTGGTCCACAGGCCCTGATAATATTGGGCGCCTACGGGTACCTCCAGTGGTTGTACAGTTGTTAGAAGGAGCAAACCCACCAAAGAGGCCGCAATACCCTTTGAAGCTTGCCCAGGCCCTTGCCATCTCCAAGCAAGTTGAAAGCCTACTAGCAAAAGGTGCTTTAGTAAAGTGTGTATCAAAATGTAACACCCCTCTGTTTCCAGTGAAGAAGAAAACTGAAAAGGGAGAACCAAACCAATACCACATGGTTCAAGACCTCTGTGCCGTCAATGATGTCACAGTCAGAGATACAGCCATCGTACCTAATCCACATACGCTCCTATCACAGGTACCTTCTACAGCAAGATTCTTTACTGTGGTTGACTTGGCAAATGCCTTCTTCAGTGTGCCTCTGGACCCCTCATGCCAATATCTGTTTGCCTTCACACATGGGCGCCAGCAATACACTTGGACTGTAATACCCCAAGGCACTCAAAATTCACCTACTCAGTTTTCTAAAGCTATGTCTACTGTCCTGGAACCATAGCAGAAATCTCATCCAGAAGTTGTCCTCCTCCAGTATGTGGATGATTTACTACTCTGTGCAGATGACCTCCCAACTGCTGAACGGTTCTCAGAAGACCTGCTCTGTTTCCTAGCCGACCAAGGCTGCAAGGCATCTAAAAAGAAGCTGCAATGGTGTCGGCCCTCTGTGGTCTTCTTCGGACATTGTCTTTCCCATGGCACCCCTCAACTAACCAGAGACAAAGTCCGAGGCATTACTGCCATTTGTCTTCCTACTGCTCCTCAAGCTTTGCATGCCTTCCTAGGCCTCATCACCTACTGCATAGCCTGGATCCCTGAAGCCTCCCAACTCATTTAACCTCTCTACGATGCCTTGAAGACTGAACCCTTCACGTCTCCAGAAGCTCGTACCTGCTTCTATGCACTCCAAAGAGCCATTTCCTCTGCTCCTGCTCTGGGCCTTCCCAACTATCAGAAGCCCTTTAAACTGTTTGTTTCAGAAAGGATGGGACACGCTTCGGGGGTCCTCACACAATCCCATGACTCCTGCCAGCGTCCTCTTGGTTACTTCTCCTGCAAATTGGACCCTGTGGCTCGGGGTGGACATCCTGTCTACGAGCTGTATTCGCTGCAAGTGCACTCCTGGACAAGACTAATGACTTTGTTCTTGGACATAAACTCACTGTCCTTGCTTCTCATGACATTATTGCCATTCTTAATCAAGTGGCTCTTCTAGAGGAACAGAATCTAATAAGGTAGAGGTTTAAATCAGGCGCCTCTATCCCTGATTGGATGCTTGAATGCTTTTTGTCAGTAATAATACTCTTTTGGAATTTCCAGATTTAATAATGAGAAAAGAGAGCTAGCTATCTCTATTTTAACATCGGATACCTCAAGTGACATTTAAACACTTGGAAAAAGCTCCTTATACTATCCTTTTTATCAAACTGCTCAACCAACACTTTGGTCATATTTAGCTGGTGATATAACACTCAAGGGGTTAAAACACACAGTTTTTAGCTCCGCCCACAACATTCGTGGATTTTTTAACGAGCATCCAATCAGGGATACTTTATTCCAGTTTTTGTTCTGTGATTTCTAAACATACTACATTTACTCTACTTAGAGGAGGGGAGGTGGTTACTAGTACTTTTTAAGGGGGGCCCTCGAAGGCACAGCAGAGTAGGGAAGCTAGTTTTTCCACTTTTAGTTTTCTCTCCTGCCTATATATATACGATCTTTTGCAGGGCTTGCGGTTCTGTTAGTATTCAAACCGCATTTATCTTTTTCCCTCCTCTCTATTTATTAGACTAGCAACATTTGTTACTTTTGCTAGCAGTTACATTTGCTGTTATTCTGTATTTACCTTTTGCAGTATTTCCTCTTACTTCTAACTACCACTGACTCACAGAGTGACATTATTGAATTCTTATTATTTCTTTCTTTCTGTTATTTCTTTATGTTATCCAAATAATAGGGTTATATTTCTTTATTACTTTATTTATTTTTTTCCTTATGGGATTTAGGAGTTTTATTTACTCCCATCTAAGCAGAAGCTATATTTACTCTGCTTATTCTTATTTTTTATTACATCAATTTTTTACACTACTAAATGGTTCACCCTTTTGTTTCTTCTCTCTATTCTTTAGTTCATTGATCCTGGGGGTTATCCCCCCTTATCTCAGAGTAACCTGACACCTTCACCCTGATAGTTTTTTCTCAATCTCTATATTCAGCTGTCTGTGCGTGTGTATTCAGCAGTCCGTGTGTGTGTATTCAGCCATCCGTGTGTGTGTATTCAGCCGTCTGTGTGTATGTGTTCAGCAGCTTATGTGTGTATACAGCAGCCTGTGTGAATTCTGCATTATTTATGTGTGTATTCAGCAGTCCATGTGTGTGTATTCAGCAGTCTGTGTGTTCGTAATGTATGAATGTATTGCCCTTGTTGGAAGTACCAATAAATATAAGCGTAATTTTATCGATAATTTACATTTTTATTCCTGTGACTGGTTGTGTAGGCAGGGCCCCAGTGCACTGCTTTGCCAGGGGGGCCCATAATGTTGTTACGATGGCACTGACTGGAACAACATTTCAGATCCATGGAGGCTACACCATTCGCAACCTGCAGGACTTAAAGAATCTGCTACTAATATCTTGGTGCCAGATAACACAGGACACGTACAGAGGTCTTGTGAAATCCACATATCAGAGCTGTTTTGACAGCCCAATTTTTCAACACATCAGAGCTGTTTTGGCAGCACAAAGGGTACCTACACAATATTAGGCAGGTGGTTTTCATGTTAATGCTAATCAGGGTATTCCGGTCTGGACTGGTGCAAAAATTCCGCCTGGACAGTTAAAGGCAGAGCAGCCCACTTCAAGTGGTGGGGCCAGTAAGGGGGCATGTTCTGTTACCACCAATGACAAACACGCCCCCACCCGCAAAATTAGTATATTAGTGTAATGCTCCTCCAGAGCATCGAGTAATCTCGGATGGAGAATATGTTTTGTTTTTTCTGCAGAGCACAAGCATGCACGTTTGCTAGTGACTTGACTTTGGTGTCCCTATTAGTGGTATACCAGAAAATAAAAGTGGAACAGGGCTGTTCGTATGGAATATGCTTGCTATGGTGTTGTAAGTGTTTATAGGTTGTTTTTTGGATTGCATATTGTAGAACAGACTGTTTGTGTTGCGGTGTGTAAATGGCTAAATAGGTAAAAGGTCCTATATTATTGCATTGATTTTTTCTATTAGTCCCTGAGGTAGTCCTCCGCGGAAGATGAAATGCGTAAGACCATTCTTTTGTTTTTACCTCAATAATATTGTTTTTGTTATTTAATTTTACTAAAATATATGCCAATAAAAGCACATTTTGTACTTTTTACAATAATACTTGAGTTCTTCATTTCTTCTGACTGGGACCATCAACATGAGAGGTCACAAGCAGGGGAGGCACCTTGAAGGCTCTCATATTACATCTAACTTGTGAGTGTAACCAAAAAGTGTCTTGCTTTTAGATAACAAAACAATATTGCATTATGTTTTGCTTAATTTATTCAGTATAGTGGTATCAGCTGGATCCCTGACTTTTGTATTCTGTTAGAACTATATTTGTCAGGTATATTTTAGAATAAAATAACTTAATCAAATTGTTATTTAGCCTGATGGGGGTTTGCAACTTGGCAATATTCTTTTATATAGTCTATGAGGTTTCCTTTCATGTTTTTAATGTCATCCCATACAGGCAACTGTCAAAGACGAATTTCATCTTCTAGTTGCAGTTTCTTTTATGTTTCTGAAAAATAATCGCAGGCTGTTTATAACAACATTGACCAAATCATCTTTACACCTCTTTAAAATGAATTGTTAATGTGATCTACAGCTGATACTTCTACATCACTTTTCACATGAAGAAATAATTGTTTGTGATTAGACATGAGTGAGGTACCTTATCTACAGCTGAAATTTATCTCTCATTTTACTGTGAAGAAATCATTGTTTGTAATTGGAGGGGAGGAGAAAACAGTATGTTGAGAGGTCCTTACAAGAACTGTCTACTGCGAACTAGTCAAGAGTGCAATTGGTCTATCTCTTATTAGCATACTATTTGATTGCTTTCTTGAAGTTCTGTAATTAACTGTGTGACAGGGTTTTACTTTTGCCTGTATTGTGCTCATACAGCTTGTATGCAAATAGCAGGACCATAGTTTAATGCAAAATCAAATATATTGAAACATGTTTTTCTTATTACAGTATCAGAAATCATAAAAATATCATATGACGAGATATTTTTTCCAGGGGGACGTGATGACGTGACTCGCACGCATGCACGTACGCATGCACGCACGCACGCGTTCCATGTGGTTCCAGGGAGGAATGATGAGACGCTCGTATGGCTGCGGTAGCTAGCACACTGATCACCTCCAGACGATCGGTAAACTACAGGGGCTGCTCCTTCCCCGATAATGCCTTGCTGAACTTGATGCCGAACTTGATGCTAGACAAATTGCCTAGGCTGAGGATACAAAGTTGATATATGACTAATATAAAGATTATGACAGCTGTGGCAGGAAGATAATGACAGAATTAATTCTCTTTTACCTCTCCTTTATTGCTTCTCAACAAACCTAGTCACCGAATTGAGAACTGATTTCTAAGCCAGATTTCCAAGTCTTAGATTTTAAAATCGGGTGTGTTGCAATTAATGCAATTAACGCAATTGGTGGCTGCTAATATTGTATATATGCATGAAATTTAAGGATAATTGATAAACGATACCTTCAATGACTGTAATTAAAGCTATTAGGTTGGAAGGATTGAAGAATGGTGTGGTGCCTAAACAAATGACTTGCTGGAATATTGCTGGGATATTGCTAAAATAGAAATTGATATTGAGTTAATAATTAATTGCCAATTGTCAAGCCAAGTCAGAAGGCTAAACCTGACGATATAAAAATAAAGCTGGAAGGTTGGAAGATTGGTGTGGTGAAACTAGTAAAATGGCATCCTTAATGACCGTTTTTGGATAAATGGTGAAGATAAAATGAATGGCGATAATCTGTGCTTAAACAAATGAACTGCTGGATTATTGCTACAATAGAAACCGACACCGAGCTAATAACAGTGTGCCAAGCTAGAAAAGCTGGAAAGCTGGAAGGCTAGTGCAACCAATATTATGTATATATATGAAATCTATAATTGGTAATTGATATACAACACCCATAATGATTGCTTTTTTTTTTTTCTGTATATATATATGGAAATTAATATGGATATATGGCATTTTTAATAACTACCTCTAAATAATCGCTATAGATATAGAGACTGTTTTCTCAGATCTGCGACATCTATATATCAGCCAGATAACGGTTAATCTATATTTCAACTAAACGCTGATATATAGTTTGATTTAATAAATATCTACAGATTATAAAACAATATGCCTCCCAAAAAAGAAAAAGAAAAGGAGAAAAACAGCAATACAGCTGTAGACAAGCCTAAAGGTGCTAATATTTTTTATTCACCTAAACTTCAAGAAAGAAATGCCTTGAGTAGATTATCTCATGGAGAACGAAGGGAATCTATATCTTTAGCTCAAGAACAAATCCAAACATCTTCACAGGAGGTAACTTTACAAACATTGAACGATGCATTGGAAAATCTATATGCTAAATTGAAACAGGATGCAGAAGATAATTCTAAAATATTAAAAGAGATTTTAAATCTATCTTTAAATCTGCAAACACAAGCGGACACTCTTAGGCAATTACAAATTAATAATGAGGAACTAATGAGGAAATGTAATTATTTGGAGGGGAAAATTTCAACCATAGAAATAAAAATGGGCGACTTAGAAGACCGTTCAAGGAGGAACAACATCAAAGTAAGAGGGATTCCAGAAAATATCAAATTTGATCAATTGGAACAATATTTAAAAACCCTCTTCCAAAAACTTACTCCTGATTGTCCTCTAGGAGATCTACCATTCGAGAGATTTCACAGATTAATTAAACCAAAACACTTGTCATCTAATGTGCCCAGAGATACAATTGTATGCTTTTCCAATAACCAGGTGAAGAACAGGATTATGCAAGCTATGCAGAATAAAGGACTCGATGATCCTGAACTCAAAGATATAAAATTATATTCTGATTTATCTATGATGACTCGTCAATCAAGGAAGAAATTTGCTACTCAGACTGCTATTTTAAGATCTCACGGGATTAAATATAAATGGAACTTTCCAACGGCTCTCCAAGTATACTATCAAGACCAACAATTTTCCATAAAAAATGTAGAAGATGCACAACAGTTTATATTAACATGGAAGTTAATATAGAATAACAGAGTTTAATGCAAACTTCCTCCTGTCCCCCATTCCCTTCCTTCCTTCCCTTTTTTTTTTTTTCTCTCCCTTCTTCTCTTTCGTAAAAGAGGAAAGAGGTGAGAGGGAATGGAGGGGTAAGGAACTACTAGGTACTATTAGAGGGACATCTTTATAATATAAGGATGTAATATTTAATAAGTAATTACATTTTATAATGAAACACTAAAATTAATTATACCATAATTCTTAAATATTAAGGACATATACCAATATTTATAACACATTGGATATAATGATATGAGTGAAATAACTAATTTACTTATGAGAATTGGGGTTATCAGTTACCTTTTCAATATTTGATCACTATAATAATAATTAACAACACTTAATGCACAAAGAAAAAAGTTATTAAGATAGGTAGTATATAAGGAAATGAACGAAATAATTTACACACTTATGAAAATTGGGGTTAAGAATGACCTTTTCAATATTGGATCACTATATTAATAATTAATAACACTAATTGCACAAGGGAAAGGAAAGGGGAGAGAGAAGGGGGAGGAAGAGAAGGAAAGGGGGGAGAGAAGGGGGAAGAGGTTGAAGTTGTACACGCTAATAATTGGATATCTTGTGTATATATATATATGGAAATCTTATACTGTTTTTTTTTGTTGTTTTTTTTTCATCTTTATTAGGATGTAATATTGGTATATGAGTTGGAACAACCTATTCAACGTGATATTGAAATAATAACATCCTGAATATGACATAGGGAGAGGTGGAGAGGGTAAGAGAGGGGAAAGGATATATATTAATGTATCACACTTTGACTGGTCAATAATAATGGATATGGATTATTGACATAAATAATAGTGTGATCTACTTATACCCACAATCATATGTTTAAATGTTTATATTATGTAAGGGGGGGAATCTAACGATTAACATAAGATTAGTAACCAGAACTAATAATTTTATCTTCAAATCTGTTTAGTCCATATTGATATATATATATATATATATATATATATAAAGAATGCCAGGGATGGAGAGGAAGGAGATAGAGAGAAAAGGGAAAGTAATCATAGCATTTATATATAAATGTTGTATGGATAAGACCTAGCAATTGTCCTGGGGGTGAGAAAATGCTGGCTAAAGGTTAAAATCTGTCTATAGTATAATGTCTCTTATATTCTTCAATGGAACCATATTTTCCTGCATATTAAGGCAGGCTAGTCCAAGAGTCATATGGGTATGATTTCCTCTTGGATTATTAAAGGCGGGAGGAACTCCCCCCTTTATGTTTTATTTGTTCACAACCTTTTTTTTTTTTTTTGAGACTCGGTTTGGGATGGGTGGGGGACTTTTGGAACAGGGATGTCCCTTAAAATAATTACTTGGAATGTCCAGGGTATGAACTCACCTCAAAAAAGGGGAGCTGTATATAAATTTTTAATTGAAAATTCAATTGATGTAGCTTTTATTCAGGAGACCCATTGGATTGAAACTCCTGATAGACTATGGAAGTATAAAAAATTCCCTATAGTTTACGTGGCAAACTTAGAAGGTAAAAAGAAAAAAAGGGGAACGGCTATCATTATTTCAAATCGACTTAGTTTTGAAGCTATTCACTCAATAACTGATAAAAATGGTAGATATCAGGTTCTAATTATAAAAATCAATGGTCTCACATTTACCTTTGTAAATATATACGCCCCGAATCACAATCCATCAGCTCTCCTAGATCAAATTATGGATATTGTAGATGAAGTTGCCTGTGGTAATATTATAATAGGAGGAGATTTTAATAGCGTTGTTGATCTAACTAAAGATAGAAGTCATAAATATTCTGAGAATGGTAGCATTTGTAATATAGGATCATCTGGTTTATCTGATTTCCTAGCCAAAAATTCCATGTTCGACTGTTGGCGAACTATGAATCCTCAGGAAAGAGATTACACATTTTTTTCGCATGTACACCAAACCTATTCTCGTATTGATATGTTTTTAGTGAAAGAAAGTGCCTTAAACAATATTATAAAATCTACAATTGGTTCTATAGAGATTTCGGATCATGCTCCAGTTTCCTTGAGAATTAAGTTGAAAGAAGGTAGTATTTCAAGGACTAAATGGAGGCTTAATGAAAGCCTTTTGAAACTTGAATATGTTAAGGACCAAATAAAAATAGAATTAGAAAACTTCTTAAAAACTAATCATAATGGAGAAGTTGCAACACCAACTGTATGGTGTACTTTAAAAAGCTATATAAGAGGACTACTAATAAAGTTTGGTTCTGAAAATAAACGGAAGAAAGGTGAATCATTACATGTCCTGAGGATTAAATTAGCGAAATTGGAACGGCTAAATAAAATATCAATAAACAAGGAACTAACAAATGAAATTAATAATATAAAGCTAGTTATTAAGGATAAAATATATGTAGAGATTGGTAAAAATCTATCCTTTCTTAAACAAAGATGGTATCATAACAATAATAAAATTAATAGGGATCTCTCTAACAAAATTAAGAACCAACATAGAGATAAATCTATAAAAAAATTGATGACTAAAGGAGGAAAGGCTGTAATTCTACCTAAAGATATAGCAGAGGCTTTTGCAACATTCTATAGCTCACTATATAACTTAGAGGAGGTTAAGGTAAGCAATGAAGAAATTGATAGATTTCTCAAGGATCTTGGACTTCCTAGGTTAAGCTTAGAGAAACTAGAATATATAAATGCTCCCTTTAGAGAATTGGAAATTGAAGAAGCGATAGAGAAATTAAAACCAAATAAGGCCCCTGGCCCAGACGGATTCTCTGCTATCTTTTATAAAACATATATGAAAACAATCACTCCAATCCTTTTAGAGATGTTTTCGTCAATATCTAGTGATTATTCCGATTCCAAAGCCAGATAAAGATAATTCAATAATTGCTAACTATAGACCAATATCACTTATAAATGTTGATATTAAAATATTCTCGGCTATATTGGCCAATCGTTTAAAAGAAGTACTGGGAGATTTGATTAATTGGGATCAATCAGGATTTGTGAAAGGAAGAAGTACCTCTGACAATACAAGGAGGATTTTTAATATAATAAATAGAGTGAGCGGTCAACAAAGGGAAGCTGTTATTATTGTTTTATATGCCGAGAAGGCCTTTGACAGAGTCAATTGGAGATTCTTGGACTCTGTCATGGGCCATTTCGGACTGGAGGGAGCATTTAGAAATAAAACCTTATCTTTATATAGGAATTCCTCGGCAAGAATTAGCAGCCCATATTTTGACTCTGATCCCTTTGATATTAGGAATGGTACTAGGCAGGGCTGCCCGCTAGCTCCACTCCTGTATATCCTTACAATCGAACCGCTGGCTATGATGATAAGACAGAATGAAAAGATAAAAGGAATAGATTTTCAAGAGGAACATATTAAAATATCTTTGTTTGCAGATGATGTCTTACTTACCCTTGTTGACCCCTTACTATCAATTCCACCGTTGTTAGAAGATATCTCTACATATAGCAAACTTTCTAATTATAAGGTTAATATTAATAAATCTCAAGTGCTTCCATATTTATTGACCAAGGTACAGCTAGAAATTTTGTATTCCTATTTTCATATAGAATGTGTAAAAGATAAAATTGAATATTTAGGTATAAAGATAACATTTAATATTATAAAGACAATTCGGATAAATTTTGATAATCTATATAAAGATCTACAATCCCAGATACATAAATTGAAGAGATTAGAACCATTTTGGATAGGAAGAGTTAATATTACCAAATCGTATTTAATGCCAAAACTCCTATACTTTTTTAGGATGATTCCATACAATATTGAACGGGGCACCTTGAAGCGCTTTCAAAATTTATTTTCTAGCTATATATGGCGTGATAAACCACCCAGAATAGCGACGGAAATTTTATGTAGAAGTTACCGGAAAGGGGGTATAGCATTTCCCGATGTGATTAAGATGTATGAGGCAAATAGGGCCTCTCAACTTATGACATGGCTAAATTTGGACCAAAATATATCTAAATCTTGGATTAAAATCGAACAGAAATCAGAACCAGGGCAAAAGTTATATATCTTAGGATGGCTAGGACTCCTGAACCTGGGGGCTTTGGATATGGAACAATTTCCTAATAAAATTATAGGAGATATGGTGGATTTTGCAAAATATTTGAATATTAAGTTGAAACTTAAAGGAAAATTATTGTTTAATACACCTATAGAAATACTTCAATATGCTATGTCAGATATAAATATTAAAACTTGGATTCATTTTGGCATTAAAAAAATTGGAAATCTATATGAGGGATCTAAACTGGCGACATATACACAACTACAATCAAAATACAAGTTTTTATCTAGGGAAATATTCCAATATCTAAGGATCAAGAATTTCCTCTTAACTAAAATATTGATTAAAGATCACTATCTTGAACCTTATATTATATGTAGTCAAAAAAAGGGAGGAATCTCTAGATTTAATAAATTGTTTGATACATTAGATAATGTTGTTGATGTGCCTCCATTTGGTAAGTGGGAGAGGGATATGGGAAAATCCCTCCCACTTAAAGAATGGACAAATGCTACAATGTTAGTAAAACAAAGTATACATAATATATCCTTACTTGAAACGCACTTAAAGATTATCTACAGGTGGTATATGGTCCCGGTCAGACTTCATAAAATATCTCCATCTTATTCAAAAGAATGTTGGAGATGTAGAAGAGAAGAGGGCACTATCTACATATATGGTGGGCCTGTACGGGCCTGAATAACATCAAAATTCAAATGTTAGACTTAATGAAAAGTATTTTTAGGGAGGTAGCAATTAGCCCTGAAATGTTTCTGTTCAATATGGACTATAAAACAAATGATAAACAACAAAAATATATTATGACACATATATTCCTGGCAATAAAAATTAATATCGCCAGAGCATGGAAATCTCCTAACCCACCACACTGGCAAAAAATAATGGAGCAAATAAGGTTTCAATATAAGATGGAATCTCTAACCACGGATTTGAAAGAGCTTTGGTTACCTTGGACTTCCAAATTCCCTATATAACATATAATAACGAGCTGTAAGTTTGAGGCCCATCCCTTATCGAGTCTCATATAAATGTGTTTTTTTTTTTTGTTTTTTTTTTGCTATATGTATGTTTTGTTGTTGTGAACAATATATAATGTTAATGCTATAATGCTATGGATGATTAAATGAATATATATGATTGTAGTAATATTAAGGATGTAATATTGATATTTGTAAAATCAGTATAATAATTGCTTATTTGATATGTATAAAAGGAAGGAAAAATATTGATAAATAAAATAAATATTAAAAAAAATATATATATCATATGACGTGGTGGTAAATATATTCTGTAAAATGTAAGCTTGATTTTTGCAGGATGAAAACATGTAAGTAATTCCAAAAGAATATTTTTGAGGGGGCAGGGGTTTACAGAATTTAGTTCATGGCACTGTTTGGCTTGGTCAAATTTTGGTAATGAAATATATTTGGGACAGCCATTTGGACAGCTAGAACAGCAGGAATAATGCTTCCTATGAATGTGCTGACATATAAAAATAGCTACAATATTGCTTGGCCTAGTCGCTACATTTTTGCAAAGTCAGTTCTGAGTTGCCAAAATCAAACTATTATATATCTGGATTAAAAATGTAAAATAAAAGTGAGGTAAATTCCCATGGGAAGAGGGTACTCATCTCCTGTATTGGTTTGTTATATTTTGTATTGTCTTTTAGTTATATTGTATTGTGTCGTTTTACTGTTACCATTGTACCCATGGACAATACTGCAGAAGGTGATGGTGCTTTATAAATAAAGTATAATAAAGTAATAATTATTTTAATAATTAAAAGTTATATACTGCAATTCGGATTAGCAATTTAGCAAAAAACATAGCTTAAACTGAGATTAATTCTATAGAAATATCTTTTTTTTAACAAAGGAAAAATGGTGCAGTTTTCAAGATGGACATGATGGAAGGGGCCAAGGAGAGTCAATTCCTTATATAGGATCGTGTGAGCGTAGGTTCTCACAGAAGAGTAAAACTCATGGTAATACAGCAACAGGTTCATCTTATCGTGAATTTCATAGGGACTTCATGTCACATGGTTTTTGAAGATGGTGTACCATTTGCTAAATGTAATTTTATCACATTGGGTACCTGTTTGCAGTTGACTCAAAACTTGGTAAGATTCTAGTATAAGAGAAAGGTATTATTTTGCTGCAGAAGGATTTAGATAAATGAGAGGACTTGCCACTGAAATGGATGATGAAATTTAATATAGCTAAATGCAAAGTTATGTACTTTGGGATGACAAATGCACAAGCAACTTACAACCTAAATGGCAATGACAAAGGGATAACAACAAATGGGAAAAATTGGGGAATTATTATAGACAAACTAGGCAACAATGTGTAATATTAATCAGCACTTGCTAGTGCCAGTAAGGTATTGTCATGCAAAAAAAGGAGCATTTATTTTTGTCGTGAAAATAAAATTTTGACTCTTTTTTAATCAATAGACCACAACTTGAATATGCTTTGCAATGTTGCACTCTTGTTCTAAAGAAGGATATTATGTCACAATAAAAAGTGCAGAGGTGGGTTACATAATTAATATCTGAATTAATATCAGAATTTATCAGAATTAATAAGGGGGATAAAATATTTTAATTGTAAAAAGAAAGGATAACAAATTTAGTTTAGTTTCGTTTAGAAATATGTCACCACATAGGTTATATGATAGCATCATAACAATATATTCATGGCCAAAACAAACCCTTGTCTGTAAATCTATTCATATCCATAATTATACATAGGACATGAGGTCGCTCATTTAGACTGAAAGAAAGATTTATTCTAAAACAAAGGAAAAGGTTAATTAAAGTAAGAACAATAATGATGTAGAATTCCCCGCTGCAATAGGTGTTTTTACCAGTCTGTACACATGTTTAAAGAGCAAAAGCATAATGTTCAGGGATATCATTTTAATACTTGTGGTTACAGCTTGATTCAAGGATAAATCTGATTTATTTTTCGGGAATGTTAGACATCCGCAAAGTATCTCTACTCCAGAAGCACCTCAGTAGCTGTCTGGAAAATTGTAAATAATATCTATGTTAATTTTGTTCAACAGTTTTGTAGATATGCCCCAATGAAAACATGTATGAATTTAATATAAAAAGCTTGCAAAAGCTGCAGATCTCGTGCCTGTTGCTTTTTCAAGCCCTCCCCTTCTTCCCCAGCCAAGACTTTCTGTTGCTGTCATATCACAGACATCCTAACACAGCTCAATGAGAAGTCTTTACAAAGCAGTTGCTCTGGTAAATTGCAGCCTCTTGAATTTAGCTCCACTGAGCTAAACAGTCAGGAATTAACAGGACGGGTTTTGTGATTAACAGCAAGTGGAGTGTAACAAGGTTAATTTATGAAAGTACCAATTTATATTGAAATCTGTTCTCTCTGTACAATGAATAAAGAGAACACAGTATTCACAAATAAAACATTTCAGCAAGCTAAGTGTCCATTTAAGCCTCGCTGCTAAGCACTTTTTAGTTGTCTCTTCAAATAACAAAGTATTTCAATCTCAATTACATAGCCTATTTTTAAATAATTGCAAGAAAGCTAGTGATAGATT
Source organism: Pelobates cultripes (assembly GCA_933207985.1). NCBI lineage: Eukaryota > Metazoa > Chordata > Amphibia > Anura > Pelobatidae > Pelobates > Pelobates cultripes. The sequence goes on along the minus strand of OW240916.1, from coordinate 215,106,254 downwards.
ACGTTGTACGTAAATTAATAGCCTTCTCAATTTGGTGTTTCCTTTTCAATATTGCAATTCTTTAAATATGCTAAAATATTATTTCTTGTGTTTTGCTTGGTTGAGTTAGCTGGCCAGGATGTTAGATGTGTGTACATGTTTCTGCTATATATCAATTTTCTGTTTTGTTCAAGCTTAATACAAATGTTACTGTATTCAAACGTGCCATCAGAGAGAATCGTGTTAATAAAATTATTTGGTCAAGAATGTATTGTGATATAGTTAGATGTTAACTAAAAAAATAATTAAAAAGTAATTGTAGAAGTAAAATGTGTATTTGTGTGCAACACGCTTCGAGAGATACAAAACAATACAGGTAGATAACTGTATGAAGTAAAGACCATGAGAAAGTTGAAAAAGGACAAGACATCAAATATAGGATAACAAGGTTAAATTACAGCTAACTGACAAAGAAGTTATATACTTGTAAAGTACAGTAATGACCCATGCTTTCAGATTGGGTAAATAACTTGATCTTCTCCCCGGGTATTAGAAAAAGACAGAAAGGAACCATTCCAGCTTAGTACTGCATCATGTTGAGTTAGGACATCTCAATAGTTGTTTGTTTCACAAGGATAGTTACATTTCTCATTTTATGTCAATCACAGTCTATTAGGAGGATTTTGTCATTTTTTTTCAAACATAGTAAGTTGAAAAATGCATTATAAACTTGTTGGTACTCACAGGTACCATGCCTGCAAACAAACAGAGAAAGTGACTTACAGATCTCAATGTAGGTCTGTTTAGATGTGCAGGTCTAAATGAAAAAATGTTTTAGTAGTATCATCAGTCATTTATGATATCCTTGAGGTGCTCTGATCGTTACGGTATCGTATCCTACGCCTCAGGTAGAGCAAAGTGGAACCGTATGCAACAATATACAATTGAAACCCCTGAAAACAAAACCAGGTTGAGTCTAGAAAACGATATGTAATAATATGTCATGAAATAGAGAACAAATTAAACGAGAAACCACGGACCCAGGGGGGCAATGAAAAAGGGAGGAAAAGAAAAAAGAGAGAGTACAGAGAAGATGGATCAGAAAGAGAGAGAGCATAAAAGGAAAGAAAGAAAGTGGTGTGTGTGGTGAGGGTGCTGGGAAGAGGTAGGGAGGGTCTCGTCCCTGATAGTGGTCTGAGTTAGTAAGTGGTAAGTTCCCAAGGGGTTGTCGGTGGTCATGCTGAGCCTTTACGGCCTGCTCTGAGGCTCCGAGGCATCTTAACTTATAGTATTCAAACTATTGTTCTCAGATCTCTATTTCTGTGTTACAGGGTCCTTTGGTTGGTTTTTGCCTCCTCTGGCATAGATCTTTGTCACTGCATACTCACGTCTTGCATTCAGACTGATAACAGTATGAAATGTAATGCCAAATCTAGCACAGTGTTCTTAGCCTACAATGTATGTGAATAGTCATAGAGGACAATGAGACAATGAGAAAGACCTGCCTCAGGTGGACTTACGTATTACTCACTTTACTCACTACACAGTCAAAGAAAAGGTTGAGACTTATTTAAAGGAAACAACAGGAGAATTGAGGTGGTACAAAACTGAGAACAGGGATTCCCAAGTCTTATGTACTACTATTTAATGTTCTTCAGGTAAAAAGAATACAGCAGCCATAAACTGTAATTATATATAAAAATCCGGCTTGCCAAACTCAATCTATGTATGCTACCCTAGCTCTATGTGTCTAATAACTTGTCACCTTGCAGAAACTGCTAGATGAGATGGATCTTAATACATAATTTTCAATCCATATTGTGAAACCAGAGCTCTAAGTATGAAAAAAAGTGCTGTCAATACTCATGACAAGCATATATAAAATGTAAGGTGCCGAAAGCAATGTGTTTAATGAAGTTGCCAGCACAGAACAAACAGTTGTTTTCAGCTTTTGTTTACATGTCAATTTGAGCTTGCATTAACAAGATGGTAAGTTCAGTCACAAAGGCTATTGAAGACACGTTAACACAAAGTCTATTGAAGACATGTTAAAGTACAGATTTATTATGTTCCCATATTTCAGACTTGCCAACTGGCTCACACATCCATCTTGTTCAGATGTACATTAATTTCCTAGGCTTTTTGTATGGTAGGCTTAGCCGCCCTACATTCAATGGTGATAGTAAAACTCTCTAGCCCTCTAGGACTGTTGTTACCAACCCATTACTCAAGGTAAACTAATAGTCAACTTTTAGGTATTTGTAAGTTGTTTTCCAAAGGGATATTGAAAAACCTAAACCAGTGTAAACAAAGAAGAGGCTACAGTGTAGGACCAACCAACACTGGTGCCTCACAGTAGATTACAGAGGTACTAGAGGACATGAACCCTGGGTATATTAGAAAAAGACAATTATAAAGTGGGGTGGGAAGTCCACCCACTTAAAGTAGGTGGAACCCACTCCATCCAGATAGACCTCCAAAAATTAAAATATCATCCTAGTGATATAAACCTTTATTGATATACAAAGCCAAATAAATAAGTACAAAAAATTGGGCAATCCCAAAGTGTGAAAAAAAAATCAAAAAGTTAAATGAACAATAGTGATACACCTTTAAAAGGTCGGGGGAGTTTGTCTAGACCTAGTGTATTGAGGGCTGGGTTAGAAAGCTACTTTTTTCATCATTTCAAACCATACTAAAACAGTTTGATTACTCATAATCCCTGGCCCATGACCACTAAGTAAGTTACTTTAAAAGTAAAATGTTGGAGTTAAAACATCAGTCATCATCATGTAATGTGTTTTTGACAGAAATGAGAAAATTAAGATTCTGGAAACATGTTCTAAAGTCACCTTCCTATGTGCATTATGTTGCATGACAGTCTAATTCATCCTAGGTTCTTCTACTTGAGTCTCCAGTGCTTGAGTCTCTGCAATCGTGTGAGCATTTTCTCTATATTTCAGAAATGATGGAGTATGATATGGACAGAATGGTGTAAGCCCCAGGACTTAAAGGATATGTGTTAACAGCCTATGTGTTTTTTGTACACATTGAGCACTAGTAACTTTGTTCCTCTCCTTTCAAATGTACAACTTAGAGTTGGACAAAAATGGTATGATCAGTTGTGGACTATAATTCCCTTCTTTTAGGATCATAACAACAAAAAAGGTAAGTTTTTCCTTATTGATATCTAAAACACCAAGTTACAAAGTCAACAAAAGGCCTCAGTGCCTGGTATACAGCAGTAACAGAGGTGCAAACGGCCTTCCTCCAAAAACAATTGAGATAAAGGCACCACAAATTAAGAAAAGGACAAGGAAAGAGAACTTGTGTACAGGTCTGTGGTAAAACCTTCAGATAGTTGCTTGAGAACCCAGTTTACCTCAGAAAGTTGTTTTACAATATTAGGACAGCAAAGGTTCCTACCATAAATAAAAATAAAAAAAACCTGAAAAAAGCAGGTTTAACCCCTTAAGGACCAAACTTCTGGAATAAAAGGGAATCATGACATGTCACACATGTCATGTGTCCTTAATATTTGTCAATACAAGAGAGAGAGTCTAATTCAAGCATATGAAAAAAAAGATGTCACCTTGAGCTACAGATAGAGGAAAGGTCTAACAATTGTCCACATTTTGACAAACTTGGTTTCCATTTGTATATTAGAGATGTTGATAGGATCTGAGAGGTCTGCAATGCATGTTCAATTAAGTATTTTATTTGATTGTATTACATATTTTATTGTTATTGCTCCTGATGAAGTCTATTATATAGACGAAACGTGTAGAGCTGCCTACAATTTCTGTAACCTACTCCTTCCATTCACCATCTTGGAGAGAGAGACACAGACCTTTGATGAGCATTTTTATTTTCTACTTTTTGTAAGTGTTTCAATTAAAGTGTGCTTTTTATACTATGTCCAGTTCTTCTTTCTTCTGCATGTACCTTTGAGGAATTTAATTGCAAGATCTAAAGATACCTTGATGGGCTTGACCTACTCCTTTATTCTGTGAGTGCAATATTTACAGCAGGAACATCTCTACTAAGCGGTGTTTCCCTATGAGCGTTCTCTGCTTTTGTTTTTTCTAGGTGTATCTTGTTTTGTGTATCTGTTTGTGAGGATTTGAGGAATCCTTTGTTACAGCCTAGATTTAAAGGGAAGTAATTAATCTTTATCCCTAATATATCGCTGCGCTTGGGTGGTCTTTTTGTTTATACACACATCTTGGGAGTTGTTTGTACTTTCACAGGACTTTAGTGGTGACCAGAGCTCTAGTTGAATTGACAATTTACTTGATTTGGAACAGCTGCTGAAAGGTTGGCTGTGACCTTAAAATTCACTAAAGGTGAAGACTAATTGGGATGAGATGGCTTAATGGCCTTTTTATGAGCCCCTAGAGACATTTTGAATTAAAAGGAAAAAGCAAGATAGCAATGATATTTTCATGGATTCAGTGGATGAATGGTAGAGCTCACCAAAAAATTAATCTTGTTCAGCGAGTGGTCAGGCCATTAACTGAAAAATAACTATTGTTGATCATATTGGCTTTATAATGCTTTAGAAAATGCATTTATCCTAAAATTATTTGTGGTAGAGCAATGACATTTGAGTCTGGTGCAAACATGTATCATGACATTATTTAATATGTATCAGAATTAGATTTTAAAATCTAAAACCATGTTTTTTTTTAATTAAAGCTAGAACTTGCAACGTGTGATTTTTAGAGAGTCATATATGATTCTTTCCTTCCCATGCCATGTAGCTGTAGGTTAGTAACTCATGTTCTAAATGATTTAAATCCCCCAAAAATATGTACAAATAAAATCTGCAAGTTATTACTGGAAGTTATTAAGGAAATAACTGCTTCATGCTGAATTGTCTTAAAGTATTATCTAGCAGATTATTGGTTAGCTCTATAAAATAGCTTCCAAGGGGGATGATTAATGGTTAATATTCCCAGAAGATTAAAAGAATATGGATGTGACTAATTAATATATTGTAAAAAATGTATCACATAATTTCATCGTTAACATTCACCAGGAAAATAGAGAAATCTGTTCTTATGAACGCTACACACACACACACACATACCGCCACCATTTGTAAAATTGTGTTATTTTCTGCCTGCTTTAAATCCTTGTTTAATGGATGCTGTATAAACGATACTTGTGATTTCTTTTTTTTCAAAGATATGCAATCAGAAGCAAACAAACTCATTTCCCTTAGACAGCACAAATGGATCAAAGTCATAAATAATTCAAAAGATAATTAATGGGAATGAAATTATTCTAATTACCACCATCTTAAAAAAAAAGAATTAAAAAACAACAAATAAAAATACCCACTGGTTTAAAAAAAAAAAAAAGAAAGAAAGCAGCTGGTAAGAAAACACAATGTTAATCAGTAAATTTCTAACTATTTTAAAACTGCTTGAAAATATATACCAAACTGCTTTGAAGTTCATTTTTAATTTACATGCAAAGTACCCAAAGCATGATAGTATAAAAAATAGAAGTCTTCTGGCGTAACATAATTACAGTGCTACAGTGTTGTCAGATTTCATTAGAATACCATTTCAGTTACTTGTTTTCACACATCTTAGTTTAGGATCCTGTGTGGCTTTTAAACTTTTCTTTAACTGAGAATCTGCACAGTAGCAGCAGGCCATGAGTCATCCAGAACATCATTTCCATGCAAGCAAATGCCAATCACATGTCACTATAGAAAGACACAGTTCCTGCTCTTAATGACAATGCTAAATTACTAAAACAGATGATAATAACTACTGAAGAGTGGATTCAAATTCCTTTTCTGCAATATTCTTTTGGTAAGACATTCAAACTAGCTCTATGTGTCGATACAGCATAAGCTAGGCAGCAGGTTTATAATATTGTATTGTGAGATCACTGGCTACCCACAGATGATGCGCTAGTCCATTGATGGGTGACAATTATGGCTCAGATATAATACTGCTGCCCTTAGATCCATTTTTCAACTCTCTAGATATATGCTAGCTATTACATTATATAACTATATGTATAACATCACAACGTATACATAAATGTATATGAAAACATGTTCTTTTATTTGCTACTCGTATGGATTATGAGTAGGGAGATATCTCCCTCCACAATATCGTAATTGGAGGACTGGCTGCAGCCTGCTGGGGACTAAGTATTTAATCTAAATGTTGAGTAAACCATCTGGCAGTGATGCGGGACCTGGCTCTCACAGGCTCCTAAAGTGGTTATAGTCCATACAGTATTCCTTTAGCTGTATACAATTTTTCAAAATGTAGAGAGATGCAGATCTCACTAAATTTTTGTCTGTGAATGCAAGTAGATGCAATAAAGGGAAGCATATACATCCAGCTGTTTAATATGATGTGCAACCCTGTAGTTTGACAGCTATGAACTATGTATATATTTTTTTTTATAATAATCAAACACATTGACACATTTAGGTAAGAAGAAAAGGTCAAGATACTCCAGGCAAACAGTGCAAGTATATTTTATAAATGTTTACAATATTGCTGTCTTCAGCAAAAAATAATGATCAATTGGATTTACTTATCTCACAATACAAACTACACTGCTCAAAAAAATAAAGGGAACACAAAAATAACACATCCTAGATCTGAATGAATTAAATAGTCTTCTGAAATACTTTGTTCTTTACATAGTTGAATGTGCTGACAAAAAAAAAAAAAAAATGGAAATCAAATTGTTCAACCCATGGAGGTCTGGATTTGGAGTCACACTCAAAATTAAAGTGGAAAAACACACTAGAGGCAGATCCAACTTTGACGTAATTTCCTTAAAACAAGTCAAAATGAGGCTCAGTAGTGTGTGTGGCCTCCACGTACCTGTATGACCTCCCTACAATGCCTGTGCATGCTCCTGATGAGGTGGCGGATGGTCTCCTGAGGGATCTCCTCCCGGACCTGGACTAAAGCATCTGCCAACTCCTGGACAGTCTGTGCTGCAACGTGACGTTGGTGGATGGAGCGAGACATGATGTCCCAGATGTGCTCATTTGGATTCAGGTCTGGGGAACGGGTGGGCAAGCATCAATGCCTTCCTCTTGCAGGAACTGCTGACACACTCCAGCCACATGAGGTCTATCATTGTCTTGCATTAGGAGGAACCCTGGGCCAAACGCACCATCATATGGTCTCACAAGGGGTCTGAGGATCTCATCTCGGTACCTAATGGCAGTCAGGCTACCTCTGGTGAGCACATGGAGGGCTGTGCGGTCCCCCAAAGAAATGCCACCCCACACCATTACTGACCCACTGCCAAACCGGTCATGCTGGAGGATGTTGCAGGCAGCAGAAAGTTCTCCATGGCGTCTTCAGACTCTGTCACGTCTGTCACATGTGCTCAGTGTGAACCTGCTTTCATCTGTGAAGAGCACAGGGCGCCAGTGGCGAATTTGCCAATCTTGATGTTCTCTGTCAAATGACAAACATCCTGCACGGCTTTGGGCTGTAAGCACAACCCCCATCTGTGGACGTCGGCCCTCATACCACCCTTGTGGAGTCTGTTTCTGACCGTTTGAGCAGACACATGCACATTTGTGACCTGCTGGAGGTCATTTTGCAGGGCTTTGGCAGTGCTCCTCCTGTTCCTCCTCGCACAAAGGCAGAGGTAGTGGTCCTGCTGCTGGGTTGTTGCCCTCCTACGGCCTCCTCCACGTCTCCTGATGTACTGGCCTGTCTCCTGGTAGCGCCTCCATGCTCTGGACACTACACTGACAGACACAGCAAACCTTCTTGCCACAGCTCGCATTGATGTGCCATCCTGGATGAGCTGCACTACCTGAAAGCACCACCAGCATTCAAAAGTGACCAAAACATCAGCCAGGAAGCATAGGAACTGAGAAGTGGAATGTGGTCACCACCTGCAGAACCACTCCTTTATTGGGGGTGTCTTGCTAATTACCTATAATTTCCACCTATTGTCTATCCCATTTGCACAACAGAATGTGAAATTGATTGTCACTTAGTGTTGCTTCCTAAGTGGACAGTTTGATTTCACAGAAGTGTGATTGACTTGAAGTTACATTGTGTTGTTTAAGTGTTTCCTTTATTTTTTTGAGCAGTGTATATATACACAGAGATTAGCACACACTCATACCATGTTTAAATACTAAACAGCACTGGAATCACATCAAACACTGTACTCATTGGACTGTGATTACACAACTAATTCACACTGTATATGTAGGTGTGTTTATTGGATTGTTCATTGTGGCGAAACCAACCTCGCCACTGACCATTGGAGGAGCCTGGTCGCCCGCCTCCTGCCACTGGACTATGGCCCCATGTTTAACACTGTTCTTTTTCCCTGCAGAAAGGCTGGTCGTGCCTCTCTGCGGACTGTTAAAGCCATGCTACCCCAGATAGCTATGCCATGGAGCCCAGCCGTATACTGAAAGACTGTATGAAAGACCTTGGCTCCATGGCGATTGAACTGTATGTATGTGATCTGAGCGCCATCTGGTAGTAATGGGCACTCAAATCTAAGCTATCTGGGGATATGTAGAATGTGTATGTTCTATGTGATAAATGTAACAGTATGTAATTTTATGTCTATTATTGTCCTTTGTCTGCCATGTGGTTAATGGAGTTTTGCCTCTGTCCTTGGAGATAATTGGATTACTTCCCAATTATCTCCAGGACAGAGAGGAGTGATTGTGATGCATTGTGGGTTGGAAGCTTGTGATTGGTCAATGTACAATATGTTTCCCAGTCTTCCATCTGGTCCCCTAGGGGAGTGTCCACCAGGTGGAAGACCTGCATAAAAGCCGGGCAGGTAGCCCCAGTAAATCAGTTCTGCTTGCCCTCAAACGAAGTGTCATCTCGTTCTTGGGGGGAATTGGATTGTATGCTGTTACAGTGCGACTGCCAGGAGTGTAAACTGTTTGTATGGTTTTTCCTGTTCGGCGTTTTACAGCATTCGTGTGTTTCCTGTTCGGGAGTTTGGAGCATTCCCCTGGTTCCAGTTCGGGAGATTGGTGAATTCATGTGTTTGCAGTTCAGGAGATTGGTGAATTTATGTGTTTGCAGTTCGGGAGATTGGTGAATTCATGTGTTTGCAGTTTGGGAGATTGGTGATTGCAGTAGCTACCTGTGCATCTTAAAAGGGGAATATCGCCTAAACGGTTTTTAACCTCTTGTGTGCAAAACGGTCCCTTACATTCATCCACAATATACTCAGGGGTGTACTTGTTTGCTTGTTCTTCTTTAGAAAACATGCCTTCTTTTTACACATTTGGTCATTTCTTGATATGCAGTGGTGGACCTACCTAGGCAAGAGAATACGGTTTTCATTGCCCCTTATCTAAAATTGCTCATTTTCCTCTTATGTACCCACTTACCATAGTGTCTCCTTAGTATAATATTTACATGCCTACAAGATTAATTTTAAAAACCATGTATCTTATTAAGGATAACAAGGACTGGTATTTAAATGAATATGCATTAAGCACCTTCAAGAGGAAGTGGTCTCTTTTTTTCTGATTTTTAATCAGTTAAGGTCCAAGGCTCTTTTGAGATGCAACACAGTTGTGACGGAAGCCTTCATTCTACCAAAATTTCACCCCTATATATCATTTAAAAAGAGATTGTGGCTTTATTTTGATATCCTATATGTATGCATAATACAACATTAAATATGAATAAATTAAACATTTGAGAAAAACATAGAAATTTCTCTCAGTTTAGCATATACCAATTTCTACACAACATGTACCATTTAAGAAAACTAACTCATAATAGACTTACAAACTAGTCCTGATTGTTAAAATATCCAGTCTGTCTAAGATTTCTATTTATTTTAACAGTAGAAGTTATAAAACAAATATTGCAAGGAGTAAATTACAGTTTTAGAGCTAACACATTTGGCATGCTGAGATACAGAATCCAAAACTACTACACAAAAGTATATATTTGTAGAAAGTACACCCCCCGGCTATTTAACTGAGACAATTATTATACTTTGCATTTTACCATATGACCATTTTATCATGAACCTCACTCAAATCTGCTGTTTATACTTATTTTTTGTGTTTTGACAGGTTTATTATCGGGAAATTCACAGACCACATGTATCCAACTACTAAACAGGTTACCAAGAGATATCTAGGGCTCCCTGTACTGAGCTCTTCTGGTACCAGCAGGGATTTAGCCCTGTTGGTACTTTTAACGAATGACGGTCTATGCCATAATGGTTCATAATATCTTTAATATTACTTATCCCCTGTGTTTAACAGATTCTATTTTGTGAGGTCTAAAAATAAAATTACATGTAGAAACCAGCATCTTTTTATCCTTTAACTTAGCTCCCTGTCGTTATTTTGTATAAACTCTATCCTTTGCATCTGGCAGTCAATGATAGTTCAATTTTTCATCATTGGAATGTGTGCGTGGACTGAACCTGACTGTGATGGTTTTTGCTAAAGCTTTAAAATAAATTTGAAATAAAATGAAGCATCGCATGAAAAAAGTTGAAACAAGCTATGGGTGATTTCAATGTTTTATTAAATGGTATGATTTCCAGAAAATGGTATGATTTCCTTGTTACTCTCCTCTATACATACCATACAGTCTCTTAAATTTGAGTTGTTTTTAAAATATTCATCTTCTGAAGCTGTGAATATTTGAAAACAGCCTTCTGTGTACATTATTTAGAATGGGTAAGATGTGATTGTCCTATGTATAGCAGTAATTTCTTGTTTTGACATTATATACATTAAATATACATTAAATGCGTATGATCATTGCCTCGGGCGAAAAAAACTTTCTCTTCAATAGCGGGTCTTTGGCATATTGTGCAAAACATACATATAAAAATAGTATAGTATAAAGGTCATCAGCAGGTTACCTTACAGTGTTCATTTAACATTGGTTATATAAAAACAAATATATAACTGGAGCAATACAAATTAATGTGTACATTTATATTGCAATTACAAAAAAACACAACATATTTAATGACTGTAAAACATAAATCACTAATTAGTGTCAAAGGCACTAGTAATTGTTACTGTATCTGTCACAACAGTAAAAATATGTGTTTGGGATCTTGGACGCAAGTGGCAAAATCATTGACATAAAATCTGACTGCTAGTGCAGTGATTCTTTGGTTTCTGGGAAACAAACTTCTCTTTTGTTAGTCTAAGTTTTTTTACATGTGACAAAACAGACCATTTTGTAAAACTGACTTTTGAGTATGATTCTATTAACCCTGACTTAGAAAAGACTTTAAATATACAGTGTTTAAGAAGTCAGCTAATCCACTATCCAACACATTGCAAGCTTTAAAATCTTTGGAAAATATACATTGTTATTATTATTTTATTAATTATATAGTGCCAGCAAATTCCGTAGCACCAGCAAATTTCGTTACATTGCTCCAAAACTTCAGGGGTGAGCAAAGTATCACCAACAGTTAGGCTTTTCAGTGGGGCGTATGGATTTAGATAAATTGCTCTTTTCTTTCCACATTCAATCTTTTTATTCATCTGCTGCTTTTATTTAAGTACACCTTTAACAAAATGACATCACTGGAAACATATAAACACATGTATAATGTGTGCATAAGCATATAAAGTGTGCATAAGCATGGCTGGATTTGCCACAATGCCACCAAGGTCGCAGCCTTGATGTAGCAGGAAAAAGAGGGGTGACATGTTCCTTGTTCCTGCCTATGGGCTTAGGCTGACAGGGGAGCTCACCCTAGCTAGTACTCAAGTACAGTTGTCTTACTTAATCTAACAATAGAAAAGAAAGGCTGCGCCAAAAGGAATGTTAAAAAACAAATGGTAAAAGTATATATAAATAAATAAAATACTATATAAATAAAATACTAAAAATAGTCCCAATATATATTAGAGGTTGAACTGTAGTGAAAATGTACTTTATACACTCTGCCAGGCGTGAGCAGGTGATGTTGATGTCTCAATTTTTGTCTCAACTTTTGTCTGAGTAGATGCACCAGATAGAGAGTTGGACACCATTCCCCTCCGGAGGACAAGCATCCATATATCCTACAAGCGGGGATTGTTCCGCCGTATGCCTGTTATACGTGAGCTGGCCATAGCTCATCCAAATGTGTGTGTAATATTTATATTTTAATCTACAAATATTTACTTTATACACTCCGCACGATTGGTCCTCTCTTCTTGTGTCTTCTATATCACGAGACGATCAGAACTACAATAAACAGAGAAGATACTCTACCAGCTGAAGCATTGCCTAAGACAATTTTCACTACAGTTCAACCTCTAATATATATTGGGACTATTTTTAGTATACCACACCACAAACAGCCAGGGCCAGATTAAGAGCCCATTGGGCCTGGTGCTGACAATTATGATGGGCCTAATTACAAAATCTTATCGACCAAAAACACTAAAACAGTCCAACCTCCCAAGCGTCATGTATCTGATGGAGATGGTGCTGGAGGGAAACTCATAGGATACAGCTATGAGAAAACACATACCCAATGCTAATCTCACACTTTCATCTTTCAAGTAAATCCATGCCCATTAACAGCAGTATCCAGTAAAGCAGGAAGTTTATGGACGGGGTAAAAGGGTGCGCCACTGATGCAAATCACATAACAAGAAGTGCCGAAAGGGGCAAACATACCCAAAAAGGGAGCATATTTGTGTGCCTATGTCTCCCAGTCCCTTCGTGTCTGTGTCCCCATGTCTCCCAGTGTCCCCATTTCACTAGGACGAGGACACTAGAGGACATTGAGAAACATTATGACACTGAGAGACCTTGGGACACTGAGACACTTGGGGACACTGGGAGACATGGAGACATGGGGACACTGGGTGACTTTGAGACATGAGGGGACACTGGGAGATATAGGGCACTGAGACACTGTGATATAAAGGGGACACTGTGATATATAGGGGACACTGGAGACTTGATAAAGACCTGGGTACAGGTCAAAATGTTGTGGTGTCCAATAAACCTGCTTAAATCTATCACAGTGATTTTTTTCTTTTGAACTAGGGGACACTGAGACACTTGGGAGCACTGAGAGACATGGGGACACTGAGACACTACGGACACTGAGAGACACCAGGGACACTAGGAGATGTGGGGCACTGAGACACTGTGATACATAGGGGACACTTAAGGCTTGATAAAGACCTGAGTACAGGTTGAAACTTCACAGTGTCCAATAAACCTGCTTAAATCTATCACAGTGAGTGCCTGAGATTTTTTCTTTTATACTAGGGGACACTGAGACACTGGGAGACATTGGGACACTGAGACACTGGGAGACTAGTGGACTTTGGGAGACTGAAACACTAGGGACACTGACAAACTATGGACACTGAGAGACACCAGGGACACTGGGAGACATGGGGACACTGAGATACTAGGGACACTGGCTGGGAGACATGGGGACACTGGGAGTGCCCCATGTCTCCCAGGTCTCAAAGTTGCCCAGTTTCCCCATGTTTCTCAGTGTCCCCTAGTGTCTCAGTATCCCCATGTCACCCAGTATCCCCTAGTGTTTGTATCCTCATGTCTCCCAGTGTCCCTTAGAGTCTGTGTCCCCATGTCACTAGGACACTAGGGGACACTGTGAGACATGGGGACACTGAGACATTGGGGAACACTGGGAGAGACATGGGGACACTGAGATACATGGGGACTCTGGGAGACTTGGGACACAGACACTACGGACACTGAGAGACACCAAGGACACTGGGAGACATGGGGACACTGAGACCCTAGGGACACTGAATGGGAGAAATGGGGACACTGAGAGACTAGGGGCCACTGGGAGACATGGGGATACTGTGTCCCTAGTGTCTAAAGCTCCCCGGTGTCTCAGTGTTCCCATGTGTCCCAATGTCTCAGTGTCCCCAAGTCTCTCACCGTCCCCATGTCTCACAGTTCCCCCTAGTGTCTGTTTCTCCAGGTCTCCCAGTGCCCCCTAGTGTCTCAGTGTACCCAAGTGTAACTATGTCTCCCAGTGTCCCCTAATGTCTCAGTGCCCCCTAGTGTCTCAGTGTCCCCATGTTTCGCAGTGCCCTTAGTGTCCCCTAGTATCTTCCAGTGTCTTCTAGTGTCTGTGTCCCCATGTCTCCCTGCAGCCTTCCTCCGCATGCCTCACTTACCTGAGCTGTTGGCTTTCTCTGCAGGCTGGGAGTTGCTCCCCCGCAGCTCAGTGAGTAGAAAGAGGCAGGGAGGGAGATGCTGCCTCTCTCCACACACACAGTGCCACCTATTGCATCTAATCTCAGTTTATACTGAGACTGACATTTGTGTTGCCGGTATTAATGCAAAACCGGCACCGACCAGGCAGCCTCAAATACCTGATATATACATCTGAGAAATACCTGGCAACCCTAAGAAATACCTGAGAAACACCTGGCACCCCTCAGAGTAGTGTGTGTTAAAAAAAATAAAATTAATGGGCCTATTCCATGGGCTTGGGCCTGGAGCTGAAGCTCCATCACCCCCTATGTTAATCAGGCCCTGCAAACAGCCCCATCCACAACCCTACAGTCTTCCTCCCACACAGTATCTATCACAGTACCCTCCCACACATACAATCCTGTAAGCAGCAACCTTCACATACACAACCGCACAAGTAGCATCCCCACAAACAATAAACACCACAAGTAAACTATCCTCACAAATGGAACACAGTGAACAGCCAACCATACATGCAAACCATCAAGCAGCATCCCCACACATACAACACAACAAGCAGCCTACCAACATGAATACAACACCACAAGCAGCCTCCACACACACACACACACACTCCAAGCCTTGTCCCATCATACCAGGCCTGCCCAGCCCTGTACCCATTCCAACCACCCACTTACTCACATTTACCATTATATATAACAAAAAAAAAATAGTCTTGCCCTCCACTTACTGGTGTCTCTGCCCGGTGCTTATCGGCATTATATAACCAAATTATATAGAGATAGCACTCCCAGGACTCCAAGTTGTAAAAATTACATTTAACTTTTATTTTCCAATTTTAAAAGATCAATGGTTCAGTTTGTCACCCAATATATATTTTATTTTAATTATTTATAAAGCACCAACAAATTCCACAGTACTGTACTATGGGTAGACTAACAAGACAAGTTGGATGCACAGAAACAGAGGGTGTTGAGCACCTTACTAAAACAAGCTTACATTCTAGAGTGGAGTAATGTGACACAAGAGGTAAGGATAGAATGTATTTCATCTATGGGAAAAGGTAGGTTACTAGAACAGTTTACAGTGAAGGGTTAGTTTTTTTGTACGATGCAGTTACTGCAAAGGAAGCAGGGTAGATTAACAAGGTGCATGGAGGGAAAGCTATTAACAGTTTAATTGAAATGCTTTTCTAAGGAAGTTAGTTTTTTATGATATTTTGAAGGAACTGAGACTGTGTGAGGGGGGTAATGTGGAAACCAGCAAGGATGGTAAATCTAACCCTGTGTATGAGGGCTTGTATATAATGTGGATAAGTGAGCTTGAGTATAGTGTATGTAGGACATGGTGGCTAAATATAGATTACAGAAACCCACACTGGTTTGGTTGGTAGATGTAAGTGACTATGTGAGAAAGTATACGTGAACAGGAAAGGGATAATGGATTCTGACTGTGAGGGAGTATGGCTAAGATTAGGCCTGTGACTGTGTTCATCCATGGCTCCAAATAAAAAATCACTGACTGAAAAATCCTAGAAAAATCACTTTTATAAACATAATAGATTGAAATAGTACAGTGAGAGCTAAGCTGGCATTAAAAAAAAACTACTGGGCTGGTTGCCTATCTGTGGTTAGTGCCAGGCATAGCAATCCCTTTGTATTATATTTTATTATTTTTACTCTTCTTTTCTGAAATGCTAGTCGCTGTACATCTGAATCTGTTACTGGAATGTGTGGGAATGTTGCAAATTAGCATACAGTACATTAACTTAATGATTTTCCTCTACATACAATGTATTTTAATACAATGTAGATAAAGATAATGTATTTCTAGTTAAAAAAGTCACTTGAGATAGGAGCCATGGATGGACAGGGTCCAGAGTCACAATCAATATCAGAATGACACTGACTATCAATATGATCAGTTCCAATACCAAGGAAGGGCACTTTAAGCAACGCTGTCTCCAACATAACTTTCATATGCAAAATTGATTTATATGAAAGTAATGAACAATTAAAATATTGTCACATCTGGATTTATTTTAATACATTATAGTGAATGTATTAAAATAAATCCAGATGTGACAATAGTTTATATTTTTATAATTCTCTTCCCTCTGGTCTCTAATAGATCTTATGAGAGTAGAGGCTCAATGTGTTTGTATACACAATAATGGTACATACTAAGATTCTATTTCTGATACTTATGCAAACAAGATAATTTTGTGATGGGCAGATTATGTGTGAACATAATGCCCACACAATATGCTAAATGCATAATTCAAGAGCAGATTTTCTTCTTTGTCACAGTTCCATCACTGGTAGAATGTGATAATTCAAAAATATTGTCCTTGATTATCTAAACATTTAATTATAATTTCACTCACTCTGATTGTTTAACATTGAATTTTGACTGCACAACACTGCTGCAAAACCAGAGAGAGATTTTGTTGTAAATAGTAAAGACAATTCAACTACTCAGGACAAATATCATAAACATTTCAGCTAAATCAAAATATTAACCACAGATGCAAAAAGTGTGATGGAAGATAAAGACTAATTGACTCATAAAATGAAATTGCAGTCTGAATTTTACTTGTTCACTTGCAGGATAGCCACATACAAATCAGGGGTTATTTTATTAGAGAAGGGAAAATGTTCCATGCGCTTCAGGTGAGAATGATGTATGATCTGAAATAAAAATTGTAGTTTTGTCACATATTATAAATGGAATGACAGCTATTTCTGAGTATGTTTAACATTTATTTTCTCGGGCTTATTTTATGAGTTATGCCCTAGAATGTATTTTTACAGTTTGTTTCCAATTTATATACCCAAAACACATTGTAACAGATACATTGTAACAGACAAACATTTTAAATACATTTTAGAAAACTTTGTGAAACAGTTGGTTTCCAATACTGCCTATGTACAGCTAAAATGCAAATCTAATTCTTCTATTCAGATTTTCATTTTTCTCTAATCCTTACAAATGCTATCCTACAGCTATTTCCTTACCCAATGTTCACCTTCTGTTGCTCCAAGTTGCAATGCCTTTTAGTGCCTCTCCGAACATTGATGCTCTTTACCCTGATATGTAGATATCTGCAGCTCTGCTCTTTACATCTTTAATTATACAATTTCTCAAATTACCATTTATTCTTTTCACCACTAAGGTCTCTAACTCTCTTATCATAGTATCTGTTGTGATTAACAAATGCTTTGCAGTTTTTATGAATCTCATTACCATGTGTACAATGATTCTGAGTTTTCATTGTGATGTTCTCTCCAAATTAATTTCTTTAATAAGGGATACAAATTATTATGCTCAGACCATTTTATCCATTAGTTGACCTAGGCGGCCGCCTAAGGTTTGGGCTCATACAGTGGCCGTGTGGGTCTGCAGCTTTAGATCCAAGCATACCCTCAACAAAAACCGCCAGGGACATCAAAATATCTCCCTTCCTGGCCATGTTCTTCCTCACTTAATTTAGGGTGCATTGTGGCCAAGTCCAGTATTAGATGCAGAGCACTTTAAGAGTGCCATCTGTGTTCCCCTTGGAGCTTCTCAAAGACTCAGAGTGCATCAGCTGGTGCAATGAGTCATTGACTGAGTGCTGGAGCCATGAGAGCCCACTTAAAGTGGTCTGTACTGGATACTGAACTGATACAAAAGATGGAGCTCCACCACCAGACTACCTGTGATCAGTGGCAGAACTTCCATGAATGCAGGGGTCGCAGCTGGGGCTGGGACTGGGCCCATCATTTCTGTGACCACGGTGCCCACCGGCTAAGTAATGCAGCCCCAGCACTGAAGTGGCCAATCGGGTGGCCCATGCTTCTAGGGCCACTCAATGACAATCTATTTCCAGGGGGCCCGGTCAGCGCTGCGGCGCTTTACCAGCGCGACCAGGCCCCCTGACATGACATCAGCACTAGGAGGAAGTGACAGCCCTGGTCACTTCCTTCCAGCAATCAGAGAGAGATGCGCAGGAGGAAGGAGAGGAGGGAGTCAGAGTGGGAACTCTGACTCCCATCAGGCTGAGCCTCTGGACCCCAGGGAAAGTCACCCTCCTGTACCTAAAAGGTAGGAAACAGGAGGGTGACTAAAACATTTTGTATGTGTGTCTGTTTGTATGTGTCTGTATATGTGTGTGTTTGTATGTATGTATGTGTGTGTTTGTGTATGTGTGTCTGTATGTGTGTTTGTATGTGTGTATGTGTGTATGTCTGTCTGTGTGTGTGTGTGTGTCTGTATCAATCTGTGTGTCTGTATGTGTGTTTGTATGTATGTATTTATGTATGTATGTGTGTATGTATGTCTGTCTCTGTTTGTATGTATGTGTATGTATGTATGTATGTGTATGTTTGTATGTATGAATGTGTGTGTGTATATGTGTGTATGTTTATGTGTATGTTTGTGCATGTATATGTGTGCCTGTATGTGTGTGTGTGCCTCTGTATACATGTGTGTGTGTGTCTGCATGTGTGTGTGTGGGAGGGCTTGTATGGGAGTGTAGACATATGGAGGGGTGGTTGGGTTAGACATATGGGGGTCGTGGTTTTTAGTTATGCCTCTACTTGTGATACAACTCTTCCTCCATTGGACCACCAGGTAGGAAAGGTAAGCAAGGGAGGAGGACACAAAATACACACACAACACTTAGACTCCACTACACACACATGCACACACACACACAATTTAGCCACCAGACACACTCAGACCCCATACAACTCAGACTACTCCATGCACTACATTCAGCCATAATATGCACTCTTACACACACCCAATACTCTTTCAACATGCACATACCACTCACAAAACAGAGCCCAGGATTCTAGGAAGGTCTGTGCAACCTTAATATGGCTCTAATTCCACTAAATTCAATCTGTTTCTAAGGCATGTGCAATCAATCAAACCAACAAAGCTTTACACACCCTTAGCTATGTGATTTGCGTTACAGGATAATTTCTCCTTTAAATTGCAAGATGGCAAGCTTTTTTGTCTCCTAAGTTTTGTTTTGCAATTGCATTTGCTTACTATATCTAGCACAGTTAATATGGTGGTGTTATATAAATAAATAAAAACACAGAGTGTTCAGACTTGTAACAAGTAGCACACACAATTTATCAAGTGTGAAAGATTGTTTTGTTTTTCCGTGCTACAGAAATATATGGAGAGATGCACCCCTCTATCTGTAGAATCAATCTAGCTTACCATAGTTTTACACATTCTAAGAATGCTACATCAATATTGTAAAGGTCTTCTGAAGGTCACACAGAGCACTGTAGTCAAGGTCAAAGCTGAATCAGGTAAATATATGATAGCATCCTTTCTGTCACTTATTTGGGTATGTACTCTCTCCTCCATGACCTTTCTGCCAGATCTGCAGGAGCAATGTCCAACATATAAATCTGCAAAGTAATGTATAAGAACAGCTATATGTAGGTTTTATTTTGGTCCAATAAATGGGACCACTTAAAAGGAAAGAATATATTTTCTCAGTGATAACGAATCAGCCTTCATCTTTTCCCATGACCCCTGGGAACTTTAATCATATATTTCTATGACAGGCTGGATATAAATTCACTTGTTTAAGGCAGCATAAATTCACTTTTACTTCCTACTCACCTGCCTTACAGTTTTATTGTGGTCATTACCATACGTTCTTAGAGCTTATATATAAAATACATTTTTAAAACATACTTTGCACATAGTTTATTTTAACCCTTTCCTTCACAAAGTCTATCATGGTGCATGTTCATCACTCATTGTAACAAAATGTCTTTTTTTTATTTTCTAAAATGGCTGATACCATTATTTTACTGTCATTCTGCAGCCCACATGATGCATACAGATTACATGAAATTGCTGGGTTATTTGCACTAGTGTAGAGCATGCCATATTTTTTTTAAATGTATTTATTTTTATTTGAATGTTAAAATAAATCCATTCTCAGAAGCAATGTGTTTTTCTTCTTTAGTATAGAATTATACACTATTCTCTATTTCAGATCAGTGGGGTTATGCATTAGTGTTGTTGCTGCTTATACAACCTGTTTTATTTTTTATACATATTTCTGTGGTAGCAGTTCTACTCAGGCCACAGAGGTGAAACAAGGACACTCCAAAGGACTACAGACACAGGTCGTTGAAGAACAAAGGCATTTTATTAGTTTGCAGCTGCAAAGTCCCAGCGCCTTTATCATAAGCAACACATTGTACTGGGCCTAGATCAGTTTCCAAACAAAGAATATATACTGGGATGGATTTCAAGCCATCCAATCACAGTGCTCTGTGTCATTTTACACAGCGTGGGAAAGTTCAATTTTTCCACGCTGTGTAAAATGACACAGAGCACTGTGATTGGATGTATTTCAAGCCATCCAATCACAGTGCTCTGTGTCATTTTACACAGCGTGGGAAAGTTCTTTTGAATTTTCCCACGCTGTGTAAAATGACAAAGAGCACTCTGATTGGCTTAAACCAGCCAATCAGAGTGTTCTTAGCCTAATTGCAAGGCATGGCAAGGCTTTATAAGCCTTCCCCCGCCCTGCAGAGCTCAGTCTGCGGGGAGCCCTCCATGGGTGAAGATGGATTATTATTTTGTGCGCTCGTTTTTTTTTTTAATTTATTTTTTTAATTGCGTCGGTTCTTATGGCTTTTTATTTGGCCTTTTTTGGGGCTGAAAAAAGAAGATTGTAGACGAAAGAAAACATCAAATGGTAAGTTATTTTTATCTAATTTTTTTTTACAGGTTTTTAGTTAAAGGTCCCCCCCTCATTATTTTTAGGGTGAGGGGGGTAGGTAGGAAGATCATTTTTTTTGGGGGGAGGAGGGGTGACTAGGGTCCCCCCCTTTGTATTTAGGGCTCCCACCCACCACTCTAGGGTGGGGGACGGGGGGGACAATAGGTCCCACCCTTATTGTTAATTTTAGGGCCCCCACCCACCGATCAGGGGTGGGGGCCACGGGGGACACAATAGGTCCCCCCCTTATTGTTAATTTTAGGGCCCCCACCCACCGCTCAGGGGTGGGGGCCGGGGGGGACACAATCGGTCCTCCCCTTATTGTTAATTTAAGGGCCCCCACCCACCGCTCAGAGGTGGGGGCCGGGGGGGCAATAGGTCCCCCGTTATTGTTATTAGGGCATCCACCCACCGCTCAGGGTTGGGGGCTGGGGGGGGACAGTAGGTCCCCCCCTTATTGTTATTTTTAAGGGCCCCCACCCACCGCTCAGGGGTGGGGGCCAGGGGGGGACAGTAGGTCCATCTGTTGGTTCAGCTGGATAGACTATCAGACAAACTGTAGTATGTAGGGAAAACCTGCATAAAAGAAGGCCCTTGTCTTGTCTCGTGATTGGAGGGGACAATTATATTCACACTGGGGATTGCTATGTTCTGCATACTCCCTTGAGCTTTAATCACTTAGCTCTTTTAAGAGCTCATTCCTTATACGCTCTCCTGAAGGAGAGGTCTTTCCCACACGGTCCTGGAGGACAGAAGCTGATCCAGAGTGGAAGGAAGACGGCGAGACTCCAGTTAAGCTACGGCGGTTGTGGAGTCTGCAGTGGTTGTGGTGTCTGGTGCGGTGCTTGTGGTCCTCGGAGCAAGCTAGGGAGCATCCATTAACGGAAGGTTCCGTTACAAACCTGGTAACTGCCTTTGGGGTCAAAGGCTGGTTACAGCCTATCAGATCTAGAGGAGGGGTATTTATGCCCAGTACTCATCCTGCTCAGTGTCCTGTCGTGGTTTCCCTTGTGGTTGTCCGAGAGCGCGTTATTGATTCTGGTAATTCTGGTTATTTGACTATGGCATTGTTTTTGACTTCCCTGTTTTCTGGCATCCCTGACTCCTGGCTTTTCCTTATCGTTGTGTCTCTTTCTATTTCCTTTGACCTTGGCTATTCCTGACTATTCTTTGGTACATTAGTCCGGCCATTCTGAGGTCCGGTATACGTTACTTATCAGTCCTCTGTGTTACACAATTCTACGTGCTGGATCATCCTGTAATTCTGACATTACGACATGGCCATAGAATTGTGTAAGCACATAGCTGCTTGTGAAAGGAAACTAGAGGAGAATGATCACCGCATGGATCAAATTGCCCAGGCCTTCAGTATGCTTCTAACCCGTACCTGTGGCTGCTCCTACTGTCTCACCTCCACCTTGTGTACCTCCGCCTATAGTAAAAAAGGCACCAGCTATCTCTTTATCTCCTCCTCTGCATTTTGATGGTAATTTCCAAGAATGCCGGGGATTCCTTAACCAAATAGAGTATCATTTTGAGGCCTCACCGGGATCTTTTCCCACAGACAGAGCTAAAATTGGTTACCTAATGAATCAATTAAAAGGTAAAGCTTCAGCTTGGGCCAATCCATCATGGGAGAGTAATAGGAGTGTGGCACACACAATTACCAAGAGTTTATTACGGAATTTAAACTTACGTTTGAACCAGTAGGCAGGGAGGAAGACGCCTCTAGTGCCCTGATGCATCTCAGATAAGGGAACCGGTCTATCTCGGAGTATGCCATAGAATTTCGTACCCTGGCTTCCGAGGTAGATTGGACTAATAGTGAGTTAATCTCTGCATTTAAAAATGGACTATCTGAAACTATGCTAGATGAGATTGCCGCCAACGACTTACCCAAAAAGCTTAATAAATTTATCACTTTTGTCATGCAAGTTGATAATAGATTGAGAACCAGAGAAGCTACTAGAAACAAGACCAGACACATGAATATGCCTTTAGCACCCCACTTCTCCAAACTTATTGTCCCTGAATTTCCTGTACAGTCCAAACCCGAACCCATGCAGTTGGGGGTCACTAGACTGTCAGAAGCAGAAAGAGAATATAGGAGAAAAGAAGACCTACGTCTATACTGTGGTAGAAAAGGACATATGAGAAACAATTGTCCCATACGTCTGGAAAACTACCGCACCTAAGCACCTTAGGGGACAGGTCTTAGGTGTAATGGAAACGTCCTTTGGAATGGATAAAAATAGGTTTCTCCTTGATATTTCTATTACCTTTGAAAATAAGAACTTTTCATGCAAAGCCCTGTGCCGCTGGAAACTTCATCGATGTTCAATTTGTTAAAGGTAATACTATACCTATCAAGGAGAGACTATCATCCCTAGCTGTTGAAGCTATTGATGGGAGACCACTCTCACAACCATTGATTACACACGAAACCTTACCCATTAATTTGTCCATTGGTGCCTTACATAAGGAAGAGATTACATTTCAGGTTATTGCATCCCCTTCCTGACCAATCATATTAGGCTTTCCATGGCTTAACAAGCATAACCCTCATATTGACTGGGCTAATGAGGAAATATTAGAATGGGGTAAGGATTGTTATGAAAGGTGTATATTGAATGTTGCCAAAAGAGTGGGCACTATTGGATTAACCACTAGTACACCTCAAAACCCAGATATACAGTACCAAGACATTAAAGAAGTATTCAGCAAAACTCAGTCGCATACTCTACCTCCTCACAGACCTTATGACTGTTCCATTAATTTACTACCCAGCGCTATGCCACCTAAGAGAGCAGTCTATGCTCTGTCACCTCAGGAGAGTAGAGTAATGGAGGAATATATTACAGATTCATTGAATAAAGGCCACATCCAAAAATCATCCTCGCCTGCTGGGGCAGGATTCTTTTTTGTATCTAAAAAGGACGGTGACTTGCGCCCATGTATCGATTACAGGGCATTGAACAAAATCACTATTAAGAACGCCTACCCCATTCCTCTTATTGCTGAATTATTTGATAGACTCCAAGGTGCTAAAGTATTTACTAAGCTTGATCTTAGAAGTGCTTACAATTTAGTGAGAATCAAGGAAAACCAAGAGTGGAAGACTGCATTTAATACCAGAAGTAGACACTATGAATATCAAGTGATGCCATTTGGGTTGTGCAATGCTCCAACGGTTTTCCAAGATTTCATAAATTATGTACTCAGGGATTACATTTACTCGTTTGTCTAGGTCTATCTGGATGATATCCTTATTTATTCTCCTGACATTCAGACTCACCACGATCACGTTAGACAAGTTCTGCAGACCTTGTTAAAGAATAAACTTTATTTTAAATTAGAAAAATGCATATTTGACCAATCTGAAGTACAGTTTTTGGGATATAATATCTCTGCCTCGGGGTTTCAGATGGATCCTAAAAAGCTGGAATCAGTTCTACAATGGCCTTTACCCACTAGGTTGAAAGCCATTCAAAGGTTCATTGGTTTTGCCAATTATTACAGAAGGTTTATAAAGGGATTTTCTTCAGTAATAGCACCCATCACCAATATGACACGCAAGGGGGTTAGCAGTACAATATGGTCTAAGGAGGCTATAGAAGCCTTTGAAACTCTCAAACAGCAGTTTGCCTACACCGACATATTGATACATCCTGACACCAGTAAATCTTTCATACTGGAAGTTGATGCGTCAGAGACAGGGGTAGGGGCAGTTCTCTCTCAGAGGGAGAACCAGAATACTCCATTGCATCCTTGAGGTTACTTCTCTAGAAAGTTGTCTCCTGCCGAGCGCAATTATGATATTGGCAATAGGGAATTGTTGGCCATTATTCCAGCTCTCAAGGAGTGGTGACATCTTTTAGAGGGTTCCAAGGACCCCCTTTTGATCATTACTGATCACAAAAATCTGGCTTACATAGGAGATGCTAAATGATCAACGTCAAGGCAGACCCCCCTAAAGCGGGTCCTACACTGACCCTTCAGCCTGCTTCCTTGAGCTTCTGGCAAAGATATCGCTAATGAGACAGAGAGGGGTATATTTTTATATACACCCCTATATACTTATTAACCCTTAATAGGGAATACATGGGATGGGCGGCAGCATTGTAACAAGGCTGTGTGATACAAAGTAAATACAAATACAAAAAGATAAGTCCTGCGCTCACTCCCATCACTCCTGGGCCGGCAGCAATGACTACAGTACACATCAGCCCCAATATATAGTAAAAACCAAGTGAGCGCAGGACTTATCTTTTTGTATTTGCAATAAATATACTGTCTCAAGTGTCCCTCCTCTTCACTTACTTGTTTCTGGACAGGAAGAGTATGAGGTCTCCTCCATAATTGATTCCAGGTTTTCTCGGGGCACTTTACAGTACTTGGTGGATTGGAAAAGTTATGGACCAGCCAATCGCTCTTGGGTTCCGGTATCTGATATACATGCTGGCCGAAAGATTCGCTATTTTCACGCCAAATTTCCTCTCAAGACTGGTCCTGCCCGCCCGGTGGGCGTTCTTCAGGTGGGGGGTAATGTCATGTATTCATCCGCTTATAAAAATGCGTTTAATGGCATTTACTGTCCACACAGGAAAAGTTGTGCCGAACACCAACCAAATTCACAGAAGGGTTAATGCTGAGCAGCAATTATGCAAATGGTAACCTTGTGACAAACTGCCATTTGCCAGTGGGCATTGGAGAGGACTGATTGCCAGCCTCCTGCCACATGACTATGGCCGTGGGATATATGGCATTTGAAAACACTATTTGTGCCCTGTGATAAAACTAGAGATTGTGCACAAATATGACTATTGTCCATATTTTTTATGATTCCCTTCGTTTGTTGCACTGTTCCCCATGTGTTTCATCTGTTGGTTCGGCTGGATAGACTATCAGACAAACTGTGGAGTTACTGGGTGGCCACCATTTAATGTATCAGAGGCACATGGTGAGAACAATGGATGAAGCACATGGTGAGAACCATGGATGCTAAGCAGCAATTATGCAAATGTGAACCTGGTAACTGCCTTTGGGGTCAAAGGCTGGTTATAGACTATCAAATCTAGAGGAGGGGTATTTAGGCCCAGTTCTCATCCTGGTCAGTGCCCTGTCGTGGTTTCTCTTGTGGTTGTCCGAGAGCGCGTTATTGATTCTGGTAATTCTGGTTATTTGACTATATCATTGTTTTTGACTTCCCTGTTTTCTGGCATCCCTGACTCCTGGTTTTTCCTTATCGTTGTGTCTCTTTCTATTTCCCTTGACCTCGGCTTTTCCGGACTATTCTTTGGTACGTTAGTCCGGCCATTCTAAGGTCCGGTATACGTTACCTATCAGTCCTCTGTGTTACACAATTCTACTTGCTGGATCATTCTGTAATCCTGACACCATAATAATAAATTATTAATTCAGGGGGCCACTCATTATCCTTCTCCTAACCTTATCGTCAGTGTCCTTTTGCTGCCTTAAGAGCTATTCATACAACAAGGATCGAAGGATCTCACCCTCCTTTAGGGGAAGCAATACAGGCTCCCGATCAATCTCTGGGGAGTTCCGAGTAGGTCTTAATGCCACAAATCCAATACATATTATTGGGTGCTATCCAGGTGGACGTTGTAGACAAATCGGTCCATACATCTTTTAAATGTAGGTAATTACCAAGGGGAATAGGGGATGGTTCAATTGCATTGGTTGCGGATCACCAGGAGGTAGACCTATCAGAGGAATTATACGTTTGCTGCTCTGGATACGTGAGAGTACATACAAACGTCTCAAATTCTGGACCAGATACACTCATCCAACCATTCTCAATTAGGGGATTCTTTAACAACCTTTCAGATTTTGGATGGGGTACTATACTATCTGTTCATAAAAAAGATTGAAAAACCTGGTGGGTCTCATTATTTAAGACTTCAATTTCAATATTCAAATATAGTATGGTTGCCGGGCCATATATCTGCAAACCATGGAAGGCCCCCCATTTGTACAGGAATACCAGGAGATTAAACAGTGTCAGGTTCAAGGGGTTACAAGTTCCGGGACCACAACTAGATGTGGCCGTTATTGTCTGCAGACTCGCAGGTAGGGTATCTGATCTATAGGTTGCCCAACCCACATGACTCCAGTAGGAGCAATAGTTATACCCACCATTTATGCAATCCCTATTCTTAGGGCACATTTACTTATTGTTTATCATATAAGGTAGACTCAGATCATTTTTTCAATATTAATTTCACTACAAACTCTAGATGAGCAGATGATCCTGAAGAGGCTTCGACTGTGCGTCGGCACCTCAGCTTACGGATGTGAGGGCTGCAGGGTAAGGAGAATTTCTGATTCTCTTCGGCTTCACAAGGACTCCTTTTGGGGTCCTCGGCTTTACATCGATGGCAGGTGGTCAGGAATTATTATGGCCATCAAAACACCTACTTGTTGATATTTTCTCCAACAGGTATCTTTATTTTCTTAAAATGGAGTTTCAGAGGGTTATCAGGGTCGACAGGCAATACTTCCCAGGGAGCAGAAGCATGCTTGATTCTAGAATGGTGGATCCACGGGGTAATCTCAGCAACCTTCACGTTATACTACTTGGCCTGTGATCTCTCCTCCTATTTGGTGGATATCGCCTTTAAGGCATAGGACAATCAGTGGTGGTCAACCGTACATGATTTTGAAGGGGAGAGAAAGGCCGATTAGTTTTTTGGGGGTGCTCCTGATCCGGAGCAAAGCAATAAGGAGCAAGGCATCCCACTTCAGGTTGGTTTCTTGGCACATTTTAGCCAGATGTAGCTTCAGTGTTTGGTTCATTCGCTTAACTTTTCCTGAACTTTGAGGCCTATAGGCAATGTGCAGTTTCCATTTAAAAGGCTGGTGACTAATTCCTGCAGGCACTTGTGTACAAAATTTAAGTAGTTGTCGGATCTAACCGTTATTGGGGTTCCATATCTTGGAATTATTTCAGTAAGCAGGAAACAAACCACTTTTTTCTTTTCTTTTATTGTTTCTTCTTTTTCAGTTCAGATGGGCTGGGCTTCTGCTCAGCCAGAGTAAGAGCATACAATGACAAGGATATAACGGAATTCACCAAATTCTGACATAACAGTAAAGTCAATGAGCAAATCAGATATAGTATGCAAGTTTGATTCCCTGGTTGTTGGCTTGGTCCTTGTTGGGGCTTTTTTTGGCACATTCCATGAATCCTCTGGCCACTGTTTGTGTTACTGTAGACGGGCAATGTTTGAAGCCAATGACGTGGATATAACTATACTCCCATCTTCTAATTTGTACCACTTGTTATTCAAGGAATGGCCTGGTTCTGTTTTCCAGCCATTTTTTTCAGCTAGGCTATATAGGGATGACCAGTCAGAGATGGGTAGCAGGGACAGCAGGGCAAGGGTTGACTGAGATACAGAGTCTTTCATAGAGACATATTTTTCAGTGCCATCAGCCAGCCTGTTTCTAATAGTCACATGGGCTTCGTCCTTCTGGTGGGCTCGGCAATGGATGACGCTAACTTGGGCAAGAGCCCAGACCTCTTCGAGTAGTGCCAAAATTTGAGATGAATGCTCAATGTTTTTTTGTCCAGAGTTGATTAGGTCCCGTTCCTAGTACAGTATCAATACTTGATAAAATGTAGATGAGTAGACTCTTCAGTGGAAATAGGTGCTTCGGAATGTCTCAGGGTGTTTGTTCGGGATATGGAAAAAAGAGAAACAGAGGCAGCTAACAGTGCAATAAGTCTAAAATCCAAAATGCAACAAAAAAGTAGGAGGTAGAAAACTCACATTTAAAAGAGCTATGGCCAGCTCTGGTGTGAAGGGCGTGCAGCGGTATAATTCCCGTTTAGGATACCAGAATACAGGGAAGTCAAATGATGCCAAAGTCAAAAACCAGAATTAAAACACTCATGAACACACTCTCGGACAACCACTAGGGAAACCACGACAGGGCAATGAAGAAAAGTAATTTTGAGCCTAAATAAGTGCTTTACATTTCTGGTTGGCCGGGAACGGCCTTTGACCCCAAAACATGCACACGCGTTTCCCGTGTGATGTAATGCACACGCCGACGTAGTCATCACCGTGGGCGGACGTGGGGGTATAATTTGGTGTGGATCCGTAGCGGCCGGCGTCCATTAACATGTTTTCAGAGTCACTTGTACAGACGCACGGCCGCTGGGAGCAAATACTTCAAAGGGCGTACCGTGAAGGGCGTACAGCAGTATAATCCCCACTTATGGGATATATGAAGAAAGTGTGTCAGTCAACACTGTCTGGTCATCCAAGGCTCCAAAGAGGAATAGAAAAAGCAACAATAGTGCTCTCAATTATGATAAAAATAGGTAAAAAAGTATATAAAATAATACTCACAAGCATAGAGCAGAAGCACTGCTCAATTGTGAAAGCATTGGTGTTATGATCCCCACCTCGGATTTCTTTGAGTACAGGAACAATAAAATGCCAGGAAGGATACAAAATAATAAAGGTGCATAGAAAATACAATAAAAAGAGGATTGGCACAGCAAAGTAACCAAAAGACTATTATCTAAAATACACAACATAAAATAACCAGTACGCGTTTCACCATATGTGGCTTCAAGGAATACCAGAATACAGGGAATTTAAACGATGCCCAATTCAAAAAACCAAATTAAAACACTCATGAACACACTCTCGGATAACCACTAGGGAAACCATGACAGGGCAATGAGGAAAAGTAATTTTGAGCTTAAATAAGTGCTTTACATTTCTGATTGGCCGAGAACGTCCTTTGACCCCAAAAAGTGCGCACGTGTCTTCCGACCGGCGTTGTCATCAACGTGGGCGGACGTTGGGAGTGTAATTTGCCGTGGATCCGCAGCGGCCGGCTCCATTAACATGTTGCAAGAGTCACTTGTACAGACTCACGGCCGCTGGGCGCAAATACCGCAAATACCACAAGGCGAGGAGGAATATGTTACAGGTAGTAGGCATCAGGGGATTATGGGAAA
This sequence comes from Pelobates cultripes, assembly GCA_933207985.1. NCBI lineage: Eukaryota > Metazoa > Chordata > Amphibia > Anura > Pelobatidae > Pelobates > Pelobates cultripes. The sequence continues at coordinate 215,076,337 of OW240916.1, read as the reverse complement.
GGTTGTTCGTCCGCCCGTTGGCGTGACAAGAGAGGGCCGGGTTTAACAAGGAGCATGCATACGTCCGCCCAGAAGTGTTAGCCGATTGCACGTCAGAAATGTGCGATCGGCCAAAGGGAAAGGTTTGGCAAGTGCAGGCAGCCATATGACATAAGCACCAGTCAGCCACATACAGAGCATGCATGGCCAGCTGGGGTTTGCGAGTTCCGGACGCCATCTTGTGGTTGGCGACCCTTATTTATGGCAGAGAAACAAAAATTATATATAAGTACTAAACAAAAGTGAATATGGCAATAATGTAAGAATGGAGAAAAAGGGAAGGAGAGGGTGGCTAATAGTCAAAAATAATAAACATTATACAAATACATAAATATGCAAGGGTATATGAAAGTTATATAGAAGAGCATATTCATTCAACATAATCAGAAATTGCATTAAACAAATACATAGATATGCATGGGTATTATATAGAGGAGGATATATACATTTAACATAGTACACATAACTAAATAAAATTAAACAAATCAAAATCTACATTCCGACCAGAGGGGCTCAATGTTTTTAAATTGAATACCAATTCCATTTCTGCCTTGCCGAGAATGTGTTTTTAATATTCCCACCTCTCTAGGGATTCACACATTTCTTGATACTTATACATTTAAGTAATGTTGGGTCATTATTATGCAAACAAAAGTGTTTAGAGACTGAGTGGTTTAAATATCCCTTTTTAATGTTTCTACTATGTTCACTCAGTCTAGTTTTAAGGTTTCTTGTAGTTATCCCTACATACTGGAGGCCACACGGTCAGTAGGTAGATTAAATTTTTTGTGTCACAGCTGATAAAATCCTTCATTTTATAAGTTTTATTAGTTATATTTGATTCAAATAGAGTAGTTTTGGGTGGAACAGAGGGGTCAGTGTTTTTACATACAATACATTGTTTACATTTATAAAATCCACTGGCATTGGAAATAAAAGAAGAAGTATTAGGTTTAGTCTCTTTAGTAAAATTAGTGGTTAAAATTGACTTAAAATTAGGGGCACCTCTAAAGACAATATTAGATTTATCTGGTATAATGTTTTTAGGTATTTCATCCTGTTTTACTAAATGCCAATGCTTTTTAATTACTTTCTTTATGTAACCACTTTTGTTGTTAAAATAAAAAATGACTGTAAAGGGCATAGCATTAGTAGTTGGTTTGTTTTTGTATGTTAAAAGGTCTGTTCTTTCTTTCTTCCTAATGCTATGTATGGTCGTGTTGATGAATTGGTGAATAATGGTTTTCAATAAATGTATCTCTTAAAAAGTTGGCTTGTGTATTAAAATCTTCTAATTGAAAACAGTTCCTACGGAGAAATAGGAATTGGCTTTGTGGGGCACTTTCTAACCAAAGTTTATAGTGACAACTGGATTGTTCAATAGCTGTATAAACACAAACATTTTTTTAAAAAATGTTTTCGTGTGGATCCTATCCTCTATAATAAAAATATTAACATTTAAAAAAGTTTAAATGTTAGATTCTTTGCTAAATTCATGGGATAACATAATACTCCTGGCTGCCTCCTCATGTATTGCTTCTGGCCTGATGAAAGGAGGATAACTCTCAAAAGCTTGTCTTTTAAAAAAGATACCATTGCATACTGCAATGTTCTGGTTATTTTTGGCATTGTTTATATATATATATGTACACTATAAAAAGTCTAATTTTGAAAATATTAACAGGACTGTTAACCGGTTAGAAAGATGACTTATCCTTAAGATGAAACACCGTTGTAGACAGTAAACGATCGAGAAATGCACTGTACAAAGCACAGATCATTGTGCCCCCTGTTTAATGATTCTTCCTGAACAATGTTAAAAAGACAAACTTGCAAGTTTAATAATTGGATATTTTCCAAACTGCCTTCATTGGTTACCATTTGTCAGTGCTAGAATATCTGATGAAGTATTCCCTATGGCTGCATTGATTTTAGAATGGGGATAACACACATCCGTCTCCACATAAATACCTAAGTCTTGAAATGACAGCAACCAAGAAATATTGTATTTAGATGAATTTAAAATGAATCTGAACCTGACAGATAATTTAATATTTTTTCCATATAATGCTTAGATATAAATCTTTAGCAGTTTCAAGCCTGTTTTTTTGTAACTGTAGATGGTGTAATTTGACAGGAATAGAAAGCCTCTAGAGTGTCTGGAATAGGATTTCATATTTAATAGAAGGCTCTGTCTGTGAGATAATATTGCATAAGAGTGTCAGTCTCTGCCTGAGTTCTAGGTATAACTAATAACAAGAATATATCATCTTCATATACTGACGTATATAGTCCTTGGGAACTGGCGTTTACCAAAACAGTTCTCCAAAGCAGTCATTTAATTCAGGTGGTAGTGATGGCCTTCAAGAAAGTGAAAGAAGCTAAAACCTGGTTAACGTCCAAAGCCAACATGAACACGATTGAGCAAAGAGTTCTGCTTTACCAGGTAAAAGTCAATTCAACTCTAAAGATCCTTTTGAACCATATGCAGATTAATTAAATTCTATTTGTTGGACCACATGACTTGATTTATAATTTGTTTTAAAAAGAATATCATGTATGACTTCTGTGCTAATTTAAGACAACTCAGAAATGGCACGCATTTTACAATTACAAATTAAATAAATTCTTTTCACTAGTGTCTTTTTCAAGTAAAGTCTGTGACTTTTCCATGCAAAATCCAAGGGGGTGTTTCTCTATGACTATTTAGTCAAAATTGGCAATGGTTTTGCTCATCATGGCTATGTATTGTGCAACATGGTTACTAGGGCAGTGTTACTTGGAACATTGGTGTAATGACACTTCCTGCACATGAGGGATTTTCTAGCAAACAAAGCAGACACGTGCAAGTTTGCCTATTGTGAAAATGAACATGTGGCTATCACTGCACTGTATAGGCACTACTGTTACTATTCTGACAAACAAACCTAGCCTTTTCCTACAGCTGTAAATTGTAGGAAATTATACTGGGCAATGCTTAGCACTGCATGCTTTTTGCAACCAAGAACAGGCTGTGGATGGGCATTTGTGCTTATTGTAATTTGCATGATTAATATGTGCAAAGTGGACAGAAGGAATCATGTTCACACTTTTTGAAGTTATTGCTTCAAAATGAATTCAAAAATAATTGTGCATTTATTTACAAAATACCTAAATTGGAATAATTCACTAATTCAGCTATGTTTTCAGTTCAGCTTCCCTGGTCCTATATTTGAATTTCACCTTACATTTTCACTTTGGTAAATAACCCTGTAAATGTAGTAATTTTGGTGCATATATTTTGTCTCTATTCTCTGGCAGTGTAAAACATTGTAGCTTCTAAAGCAGCAATTTTTATATTTGTTCTGAGAAATTACCCCTAGTAGCTGTCAGACACCATCTAAAGGCCTTTTTTTAAAAACCTTTAATTTTGAAAGGTCGTCATGTTCACATTAAATTCAATATATTTCTATGAGTAGCAGCTCATTGGTCCCCAATGCAGTCAACATTGTAGTGATAAAAATATAGTAGTAATATTTTATATAGTAATATAATGATAATATAATGATATATTATTCATACTTTATAGTATATAATAATAATATATATTACATAGAGGAGCATTGAAATGGAATAGAGATCATTGCATCTGATGTTCTTATAGTGGGAGGAGCAGCTGCAGAGAGGAGTGCGTTCTAATGCTGGGTTCCAGGTAAGTTTGCTTTAAACCTTTTCTAAATTTACAAAATTAAAGGTGCACTATAAGGTCAGGAACACAAGCATGTATTCCTGACCCTATAGTGTTAAAACCATCTAGCCACCCTGGCCTCCTCATGCCTCCCTAAATATAGTAAAATCTTACTTACTTCAATACTGGAGCTGCTTGCTTTGTCCCTGTTTCCTTTAGACCTGCCCACTGCCTGCTGACATCAGCATAAGTGGTAGCATGATCCAATCACAATGTTTCCCCATGGGATTGGCTGAGACTGACAAAGAGGCAGGGGCAGAGCCAGCACAATTCAAACACTGCCCTGGCCAATCAGCATCTCCTCATAGAGATGAATTGAATCAATGAATCTCTATGAGGAAAGTTCAGTGTCTGCATGCAGAGGGAGGAGACACTGAATGTTTGGATGCATTTTAGGCAGCCATGATCCAGGAAAGATCTCTAACAGCCATCTGAGGAATGGCCAGTAAAGTTATCACTAGGCTGCAATGTAATCACTGCATTTTCTCTGAAAAGACAGTGTTTACAGCAAAAAGCCTGAAGGTAATGATTCTACTCACCAGAACAAATTCAATAAGCTGTAGTTGTTATGGTGACTATAGTGTCCCTTTAAGTAGGAACACTAAATCTAAACATTTAAAGCCACCTATCTAAGTGTAATACTGGTAATTCTATTTTAAAGTTAGAGTGTTTCTTTAGCTTGTTCTAAAAAACTCAATCCAATGAGTCTTACAGTATCCTAAACCTGCTAAATTTAGAAACAAAACAAGGAAATACAGTATATTTTCAATTGCGTATACAAATGTAGTAGCAATAATTTAAACAAATGTATTTACTGTTATTTTCTGCAAGGTAAATCTTAAATACGGTCTGTTACAAGGTGTAGTTGGTACATACAATGCAATGATCAATGTCACATAAACATCATCATAAGTTCACAGTCAGCGTGTCCCTGATCATCAAAAAACTGCTTACATCTAATGGGGATTTTCTGCCTTTGCCACATTGAGTAGGACCTGCATGGTTAATGATGATGAGCAATTTACATGATAAATGATAAATGTGCATGAGAATATTTGTATTGGGCCAGTTTGATTTCGCAATCATTACATATTCCTTGCAGAAACACTATGGGGTTTTTAGATACTTATACTGTTTGGAATCTTTGCTTTTGATACACAAGGTTACAATAGCTTGATGATGTGATCAGAACCTTTTCTCTGTATGGCTACTAAATATTAAGGCAATGAATGTAATAATAAAAAGGTAATGAAAACAAATTCATGTAAAAAAAAATAATGTATATAATTATGTAAATATATTTTGAATTCTCTTGGATTTCCTCACTTTAGCAAATAATCTGATAAGTGTATGCTAGTAACCCCTCAAGACAGACAGTATGCCATAGCTGTCTACACACGCATACTCAATTTAAAAAAAACAATTTGGGAGGCAATTTACCAGTACCAGCTTATGTCAGAATCCGGCTTAGGTCAGTGAGTGAGTTTGAAATAAATGTCCATGCTGTGTTTTTTGGGGGGTCTACTTTGTAATACCCAGTCATAACTCGTAGAATTTGTTTCTGTCTAGGGGCAGATAGGATTTTGAAATAATAGAATAAAACATTGTGGAGAAAAATCCACTTTCATCTTTCATCAAAGGAAAATGTGTGTAATAAGACTAGTAAGTAAGGTGCTACAGCAACTAAAGACAGTTAATATAAACACAGCTCCAGGGCCTGACAGTATTCACCTATGAATACTTAAGGAACTAAGTATGGAAATAAGTGAACCTCTTTTTTTATCTTTAAAGATTGTTTTCTCTCAGGAATTGTACTGGAGGAGTAGAGGGAGACAGATAAAGTTCCAATATTCAAAAAGGGTTCAAAATCCTTACCTGGAAATTATAGACCTTTGAGTTTAACTTCTGTGGCTGGGAAAGTATTTGCAAGGTTATTAAGTGATGATATTCGGGAATTCATTGAGAGATGAAAATCTCAAATCTTCAAATAAGCATTGAAAGTCATATTTCGGTGTTTGCAAATGACACAAAATTCTGTAAAGTAATACAATGTGAGCAAGATATTTCTTTGCTGCACAGGGATGTAGATAGACTGGGGGACTAGGCACTCAAATGGCAGATGAGATTTAATTAAGTTTACGGTATGCACTTCAGGGTAAAGAATGTACAAGCAACTTATATCTTAATTAATGAATTAGGGACAACAACACACAAGAAGGATTTTGGAATTGTTATAGACAACAAATTAAGCAACAATGTGCAATGTCAAATGAGCAAAAAACAGAAAATAAAAGTGCATTTCTACCTATAAGTGTGTCATTTCTTTGTGAGAGGAGTGTATAAAATATAACTTTTATTAGACCCTTTAAAATAGATGAAAATAATTGAATGAGAAAAAACTAATAATTATAAAGATAAAAACAATATAGGAGGACTGTCCATGATGGTTTAACAATTATAGCTTTATTAAGAGGCTATAATAATCGCAAATATGCTGTGTTTAGCAATAGTATACATTCTCTGTAACTCAGTGTGGAGATACAAGTAGCAGTTTATAAAGTTAGCAAGAGATTTCAAATACTTTGTATCACTGTATGCATAGGGTTACAAATACAGCGATAAGAGGGCAAATAAGCAGGTATGTTGCACAGTTGGTATTTTTAACTTGAAGTGAAGCTATTATTGAAGGTTGTCAAGAGTATATTGTAGGAATTAAAACTAGATCCTAAGAGATACATTTTCTAAGTTTGCAAAATGGGTCACTAGTGCCTTCGAGGGCACCCCTTAACAAAAACCTGCTCTGATGCTGCACCCCCTTATCAGCTAACGCTACTGATCGAGAGGAAATTATTATTAGCTAGGTAGTAGGGAGAGAAAGGTATTTCCCCTATGAAGGACTGTTAGCTCCTAAACTAGTAGACTCTGTATGATTTAAGTGTTGGTTAGCCGTAGTAGTTCACGGTAAGTAAAGAGCCAGCACTAATAATGTATCAAGTTGGTGTCCAGAGCGCGAGTTTCGACAGTTAAGCTCATCAGAGGGGAACCAGACATAGGTAAGTATTGGTGTTTTTAAATGTTAGAATCATTGATGATTGGTTAAGGATTTCTGTATTGACCAATGATAGCTTTCCCAAAGCTCATTCGAAGATGACGTTTTCTTTGGTTAACCCTTTAGTTACTTTCTTATCTGGTATAGACAAAAAGACAATAACTTACAATTAAAAATACATATTCTAGCATAAATGAGGAGTTTACTACTCTCACAAAATTGTTGTAATTAAGTTTATATTAACACTAGAACGGCTAGATATATTAAAATACTTAATTTAAGAAATTGTGTAGTTTTCTCAGATGTCCCAATTGATGAAATATATATGAAGTTTCGTTTACTAATATCATAAGAGTTTTTTTGGTGGTATAATAGTTGTCATTGAGATTTTGTTTAGTGCTCTCAAACACTTATTTTAATGAAATATGGTTTCTCATTCTATTACTTAGCAAAGGTATCCCTGTTTTGAATTTGTCCACTGGAAATGTGGTAATGCAGAAGCCCCGCTCAATATATAAGAATTGCTATGTACTTTTCAGACTTTTACTTTTAATACAGTCACACACATAACTAAAGAGTTTATAACAAACAAATTCCTGTGCAATCTAAATTCAAATAGTGAGCAGACTTAATTAAATCAACATTTTGGCTCAACAACAGAGCCTTCATCAAGCATAACAATACAAGCAACCAAAACATAATTGTGTGATAATCAATAAGAATTGAAGGATTAGTCATACTAACTGTACAATGCAATCCAGCTGACACACTATGAAAGAGGAAGTGAAAACAGAACATGCTGCAATGAAGTCATTTCTGTTTGAAATACATCACTAAAATGTATCAAATAAAAATAAATCAACACTTATTTTGTCTACCCATAAAATTGTGTGGATTGATTTGTATTGTCATGGTTGAGGAAACTTTGCTTCAATAAAGTCACCACACTATCTGGATTCAGAGTGTACAGGAAAATGCTTGTGATTACCAAACTTTCACGACAGTCAGTTCAAAAGAAATAACACATTATTTCATTTTTCACTCTGAAACTATTTTTTTGGGAGAAGAGGATTAATAATTTGGTATGCATCTTTACATAGATCGACATTCATATATACCTTCAAAGCGTGGTTTATTATTATTATTATCATTTATATAGCACCAACAAATTCTGTAGTTCTTTACAATGGGTTGACTAACAAACATGTAATTGTAACCAGACAAGTACTTCTGAAATTAAGAAAATGCATTGTCTCGGTTCTAACAATAAATGCCTATAAATGCTGCCAAAAACCCCCACATCATTCTAATTAAACAAGTTTATAAATGATGTGTTCTGTTTTCTACTTGCTTGATTTTATTATTTTGTTCAAAATTATTGTGTCACATTTTTCAGCCGTCACAAAACTGTTAGATGTGATATATCTTGATTGCCAATCACAACTTCATCTCACAGGTGACTGTTATGTTAAATTATTTTCTTTTTACACAGGAATCTCAACATATGTATTATCATGTTTTCTATACAGCTCATCTGTGTATAGATGTATTTTAAGCAAATTACTTGGCTTTTTGGGATCCATTCTAGCCATGGGGAGTAATGGCAGCTAGTAAAATCAATAAAATTATTAGTATGTACTTTTTTTAAAATGGGTTTTAGAACAGAGACCATTGTTTTTAATATAGATTTCTAAGTCTAAAAAATACACTTGTTTGACTAAAATCAGAACTTAAAATAATGCCTCTTTCATTGTTGTTTAAAATGGATAAGAATTCCTTCAGGTCTGCTTCTGAGCCTTTCCAAATAAAAAATGTCACGCTGATCACGTGGTGCAGCTGGTGGCTGCCATCTTGGTACACCTCCAACCTCACTTTACAAGCTATCCTGGCTATTTAATACTCATTTTAAATGTGTAGTATAATTTTAAACATGATTTTCCTCCATACATTTAAAGATTATAGTTAAATGAATTTACTCAGATGTACTGCTAATTGGGGAAAGGGGTCACATGACCAATTATGTCACCAGACCATTTTTTTCAAATTCTTCCCTCATTTATCTCAAGTTATAAATACAGTAAAGGTCCCATATCCCTGTAATGCACTTGAAAAGCCTACCCCTTAGGTAAAACACGTTGTGCTTTGTATACTTGTTCTCATATTTACTTTTATTTATGTGAGTAATAATAAAGTTTAATCTATATTATACTCCTGGACCTTCCTGATTCTCCTGATGATAATACATAATTTTCATTGGTGGGGAATATACCACCCAAGTGTTTTGGATTGAGCAAAACCTTCTTTTTGCACTTAAAAAAGTGTGTACATCTCCTTTTTTTATATGTTCTTATAGCCACATGCTGTACGTTATATTTTATAATTTTTTTATATATATATCTACGGCGAGGATTTTACCAACCCATAGAAAGAAGTCTGCACCTATATCCCAAGAGTGGTGTTATTCCACTTCAGGCCATATGCAAGGAGCCATTAAAGGGCTCTAACAAATGTGTGCATTTTTATATGATTTATTAATTTTTGCCTTCTTGACATATTGCACTATTTTTTGCTCCTGTGTTTATGTTACATATGCATACCTGATTCGGTTAGACCAAGATGTCATCATTGCATCCAAAAGCGGGGATTGTACTGCCCAGGTGCTACATTTAGAGCTAAGAGAAATTTGAAATACTGCACCATATATTTTTTCTCTCTTTTCCAACTACATGCCACTTGGAATTTGAGGACCCCTCCAAGGTGCTTTTCACAATTTGCCAATGTCCACCCCCACAACAGATAAGGCCATCCCCCATTTCCACCCCCCTCAGTGCATAGAAGTCCTCGAGCCCATAGTTAACTCCCAATAAAAAATATCCTTACCTATACACATGAAGCTAATAATAGCGAGGAAGGCTAACTCCTATAATATATAATGTCATGTTTACCTTCAGAAGTCTTCGTTCTTCTTAAGTCTTCTTTTTCTTCCCTGAATATTTCCAGGCAAGTTATATGAGAGCTGAGACTTTCCTTTTAAAGTGCTAGCATGTCCACCTCCTCTTTGTTTTAATACCCCTAACCAGAAGCCCATGGATGTACATTAGCATGTTAATCCCTTCTTGATATTCTAAATAGCCCCCAACTGCCACCTATAGGTGGAGGCTGGGGTGGAGAGTGGGATGTCTACCCCTCGGTTTTTAAATGAGTAGCTATCACTGTTACCTATGACCTGTCCACTCCTCGTTAATGACTTTAAGTAGCCATTCGACAGCCACAAAAAGTCTGGGCTAGGTTGAAGGGGGAGGACTTGCAAAGGCAGAAGAGAACTGCAGGTTTTGCATGCAGGTTTTTGAAATACCCCAAATGAAAAAAATGCATAATTAAATACATGCAAGATTTAATTTGGGGTATATCTACTAAACATTGATTTTATTTTGTATTTGGGAAGTGGATTATCCCTAAATGTTTAAAGGAAAATCACAGAAAATATTAGGTTGAAACTAAACTAAAATATAAACTTGAGTTAATTCAAATGGTAGCTATCCTATATCTAAAACAACCACAGTCCTGATTAATATTTTAGACTGGCAGATTTTATAGTTTGGGGGCTGTGAAAGTTGTGGTCTAACAATAGCTACTGATTGTCACTTACATACAACCATACCTGTCCAGTCCTGCAATATTTTAAGACTAAAGTTTATTTGAATGTAGCAACATTGTGTAAAATACCAAAGATAGCTATGCTGTCCGTATTTATCTCATCGTTTAACTGCTCACATGTCTTCAACCAAGTCTACTGTGTCTGTTGACAATTCCTTTATTTCAAATAAAGGAACAGCATGAATGTGCTTGTTTGAAAAATAAAATAACAATGCCCTAGTATAGTTGCTTTTAAACAATACGTTTTTTTCATAAGCAATAAAAGATGTTGTAAACATTGATAATACATTTAAAATAAGTTTTCCTGAACTGTATTCAAGATAACTAACCAATTTATAGTGAAGACACAGGTTACTTATTGTTTTATATACATGCTGCATGGTTAACCCTAGATGGACCTGGCACCCAGACCACTTCATTGAGTTGAAGTGGTCTGGGTACTTATAGTAGTCCTTTAAATAAAGACACACAACAACAACAACCATTACTAATTAATTATCCAGTGAGCCCCTCATCGAGCATTGGCGTAATAATAAATGCACTGAGGAAATTTCCAGTTTTGTGCTGGGACTTATTATAATCTAGGATAGCTCTAAGTAATCAAAGCTAAGGATATATTAATTAAATGTTAAATTTTAATATTGTAATATTACAATAGTTACATCCACATAATAGTTACATTTAATATTAAGTCACTAAATTTGCCATACATATGACTACAAAGTCATGCAGAAAATTCAACCACAGCAGCACAAAATTAAAGAACAGTAGGCTTAAATACTAAAGTTAGAGGGACTTTCTAAATAACATAACCACTTAAAAAGCCAAGGAGCTTTGCAATCAGAATAACCACTCGAGCTTTGTGTGGGTACAAGCTCTGTATGGTCACCACCCCCATTTTTTGTTGAGCCAAGTAAGTTTAATGGCAGTGATAAGCTGACCCACTCCAACACACTCAACCTATTATTGTCATTAGGGTTGGATGAAATATTGCTAACATTGAAGAATATGTTGTGCATTATCAAGTTAACTGAAGAGGAGGCAGGCTATTTGTGCAGTAGAGAGTCCTGTTTTTTGTAAAACCGCTTGTAAACAGTGTGGCAAAAAAGAGGGATGACATCCTTAGCCTCTTGTTGACATAACAGCAACACAGAGCTGCAGAGGTATTGGTTTTGTTGCCCATTTTAGCTCCTTATTGACAAGTCACCATGCTCTACATGTAAGGAATCTCATTTTATTGCTGCATTTGCTCTGATTTGGGGGTCTCACTGCAAATTTACATCATGTATACCTGTGTTTTACTATTAATTCCCAGATAAATAACAATTAATATGTGCAGTGATTCTCATTAATTTCCCATTTGTTCAATAACAAGTCAGAGATGTAGATGTTGGAAAATATTAGTGACAAATTACTGCAGCAGTGGGACTACTGCCACAAAATAACAACCTCAACCAAGTTTCACCATGCATAGACACAATATAAATGTAATACTATAATCAATCCATTGACAACAAGCATTTAATATATGTATTATTCTTCTAGTCTTTTATAGTACAAATAATCCTAGTGCGATTTTAGTAGTATTTATAAGTCATTATGCACTCCCAATATGGAGACTGTAAATTACCCTAAGGAGAAGATGCCTTTTAAGAGGTTTAATCATAATAACCCAGTGATAAAGCAATTTAAACAAAACTTGTACAGTACCTGTGACATTCCCTGATGCAATTCCTCACTGAATTCCATTCCTACTGTTAAAGTTGTCTTAACACATTGTTCAACTTATTCTCTGTACCTAGTGAGAAAGTTGTCCTTTGGAATCCCACTTTAAATTTGAGGGTAAGTTTACTTTATCATATTCCCAGCTGGTGCTGGAGTTCACATCTTATTTATTTAAGAGGGAATCAATCCTTTGTAAATATAAGAGTCCTGGGGACCAGTGTCATATTTATCATTTGTCAACCACTCCTTTAATGTCAAATGTAAAGGGAGCAATAGAATATTTTTAGGATATATTTTTTTCTTTGCAAAGCTAAAAATTGTGAACAGCTTCTTCTGAAAAAAGCACCTTCATTTCCTATTCTCTCACTCCTCCCCCGTCTGGCTGAAAAATTGCAATGTGTGCAGGATGTGCATAGTTAACACCTACCACCCCCTTCTATCTTCTCCAAATACTGGAGGAGGCCAAGTGCATGAAGTGTTACAGTGTCTTGCAAAACCCCATAGGAATGCTTTGAGGGGTTTTAATTGTTACATTGTCATGGGGGGTGGGTGGGTGGAGGGAGGCAGCTTTGTATTACTAAAACTGTAGTGTTCCTTTAACCCCTTAAGGACCAAACTTCTGGAATAAAAGGGAATCATGACATGTCACACATGTCATGTGTCCTTAAGGGGTTAACAATGGTTTGTCCAAGTTTCAACAAGGACATTAACTGAAATAATATACATTTGATGACTACATTACACTAAAGAATAATTCCAGAACTTTGCAATGACCAGGCACAATATTAAATACAAGGTATATTTTGCACTCAGCCATCCCCTATCTCCAACTGTCAATCTTTCTAGAGTCAAAAGACTCTTGTATAAGCCAAAATGCTGCACATGTTCCTTCAATAATTCTGCCTGTGACATTATACACAATTTTGTGCCTGGTCATTTCTATCATTAAACAGGATTATTTGCAGCTGTCTGTGAGCAAAGTTCTGGTATTGTTCTTTATAAGTGTAATAAAGTTACCAAATTTATTTCAGTTAATATCCCTGTTGAAATTTGGACAAACCATTCTTAAAGGACCACCATGGTGTTAGGAATACAAAGCTGCCTCACCCCATCCCTTATGGCAATGAAAGAATTAAAAACTATGTGAAACGGCAAGAAGTACCTTTAATGGCAGTTTTAACTCTCCAATGAAAATGTTGCAGTTTCTAAAAATTTATCAGGATTGTCTGTTGTCAGTATTCTCTTGCAAACAGTTTTTTTGCTCTCTCAATTGTAAAGGGCAATCCAGACATTAACTCCATGTTCACTGTGCCTAGAGTGGTATCAGCTATACCTCACTGCAGTGGCAGAACTAATGTAGAGAGCCCAGGTGCAAGAAATACCTTTTGCCCCCTCTCTAGTGCAAGAGTGGCCAACAGGTAAATCCTTGTATCTTTGTCGAACCCCCACAATGGTTTGCCACTGGAGATCTACCATTTGCCCATCATTGCAGGGTTGTATTTGTAAACAGTGTTTGTGTATTTGAATGTAAGCATGTTTTTTTGCACAGAGTATGTGAATGCATGTAGGGGTGTATTTTGTTGTACTTTGTAATGTACTGTTAGAGGGGGAAGACAGGTAAAGAGGTGTTTTTTTCAGGATAGGTACTACAGTGGTATGTTTAAGATAAGTAGGGACAACTCCAGAAGAGAGAGAGCAGTTGAAGATGTGTGTTAGGGAAGATGGGATAGGATCGAGCGGGCAAGTGGTGGGGCAAGAGGAAAGGAGAAGCACAGCCACCTCTTATTCAGTAGCCGGGCAGAAAGTCTGAAGGGTAGAAAAAACATGATCTACGTGTGATTGAGAAAGGCAGGGTGGGGAGAATTCTTTCCTTAGTTGTTCAATCTTGTTGGTAAAGTAACATGCAAAGCTATTGGCTGTAACGTTAGTTTGGGGGGGGGTGACCACAGCAGGGCGAAGAAGAGAATGAAAGGTGTCAAAGAGACGCCTGGGATTACGGAAGCATGAACTAATGATAGAGGAAAAGTATGACTGTTTGGCGAGGGCAAGGGTTGCGCTATATAAACACAATATGAATCCATAATGGAGAAAGTCTGACTGGGTGCGAGACTTCCTCCAGTAGTGTTCAGCACAACGGGCGCATCTTTAGAAGTAGTCTGTTGATTTATTATGCCACAGTTGGGGGTGTGTTCTCTTTGAGGTGCATATTTGGAGCAGGGCTGCAGTGTTCAAGGAAGAAGTGAGAGTAGTGTTATATGTGGAGATGGCCAGTGAGGGACAAGAGAGGGAAGGGATGGATAGCAGTTGTGAATCAATATCAACTGACAGCTGCTGGAGGTCATTAGAATTCAGGTTTCTTCTTAGAGGGGGGTTAGGTTGAGTATGATGGGGTAGTGGGCTATTGAGAGCAAACGATAAAAGGTGGTGATCTGAGAGAGGAAATTGAGTGTTGCAGAGATTAGAGACTGTACATTCATGAGAGAAAAATAAGATCAATGGTATTGCCAGCTACATGGATAGCCCAAGGGAGGAGGTAACTGACATTAGTTTTGAGGCTACTGAAGTCAAAGGTAGGTTAATGGGAATATTGAAGTCCCCAAGAATTAGGGATGGGATATTAGAAGGGAGGAAAGAGGTCAAGGAAGAGGAGAGGGGAACCGGGGGGCGATAAATAATGCAGCCGAGAAGGGTTTGAAAAGGCAAATCAAATGAATTTCAAATAATGGGAAAGAGAGGCAAGGGGGGTGGGGGGTAGAGGTTTAATGGAGCAGTGAGATGAGAGGAGAAACCCTATACCACCACCTTTACACATACACACACCCTGGCACACAGACACACTCACACATCCAATCACACTCACTCAAAAACATGCCCTGACACATACACACACCTGACACAGATATAAACACACTGATACATATCATCACAATCAAATACACACCCAGACACACAGATACATTAAAAAAGTTTCACTCATTACAGAGTAATGCATAATTATACTTTTTAACTTATTCCGTGCCAGATGTATGCCACTCATAGCATTGCAATGGTCTGGTCATATCTCTGGGACTCTAACTGTTAAACCAATGAATTAATTAATACATTAAAGGGAATCTCCTCACTAGATGCCACTGCATAACACGTCTCTCCTGGTACATCAATATGTTTTATTGTTTATGTATATCTATGCTGTTCTCTACTGCAGCACTTAAAGGGTAGGTGTAAAGGTAATTAGGTGGCTTTGGCATGCTCAGTGTGTGAGATTTAAATTAGACTTAAAGATTCATTTTGGGTTAACCTGTAATCTGGCCAGATTGGACCCATCAATTAATTAATGTAATTTCCGAACTTTGCAATGTACCCGAATCACAGACCAACAAAACTATGAAATGCTGAGCATGTTCAATTCTGAACTCAATCCTTTAAGCTGGAAAAAAAAGAGAGATGACAGATAGGAAAAAAAGTTGATTAATGACTTGGGAAAAGTACATAAATGTTGATTTTATTCACAACTCAAGTGAGAAGTGAGCAATGGAGGTAAAAAAAGGAGGAGCAGGAACAACGCTATATTCCTATATTATATAGCAAGTAAATATATCAATATGGATTTTTTTTTTTTTTTTACAGCTCCTCTGCTTTTAAGTCTTTTGGTTACCTTTTCTCACTTGATCTGTGAACCAAATGGAAGAAAAATTCTCCTGTCAGAATACAGATTATGTATATATTTTGCAGCATACTGATTGGCCTATATTTGCTCTCTATTTTGTTCTTCTGATTCGGTTTCTTGGTGACGAAATTCTGCCAAAACCAATATACAAACAAAAATCAGATGTCACAAACTTTTTTCTATTTTCAGAAAAATGGTCGTTGAGCTGAATTTACTCGCTGTGCATGAGTCTTCTGAAAAAAACAAAACAAAACATTTTTTTTCTTCATTTATTTTAAACCATTGAGCAACAGACAATATTTTTTTCTTTCGCTTGGATTTCTATGGGAAAAAATATTTGTGGTCTGTAGGTGTGTTTTTACCTAACAGCCTTAAGATGTCTTAATCGGACGTCTTAAATAACAAACATACTAATAACTTATCAGTATTTTTCCTCTGCAGACAGTATTCAATAAATGCACTTTCTGGTTTCTTGATTCACATTTGTGATGCATCAAGTAGGTATGCAAAGCTTCCCACAGTGTTCCACTGAAAAACCTACTAGACATCAAATTAAATGGAAAGAACAGACATTTCAATTAACCTCAGACCTGTAAACATATTAAGGCTATTTAGATCATCAGTCCTTTATGTGAGTTTTGTGAAAGTAAAAGCCATTTCTGGATTTTTTTTAGCTTTCATTTGTTTCTAGGAATTTCAGGTTAAATCTTCTTTTTTTAGTTCTGGCTAAATTTAATAAAAAAATAATAGACAAAATACCTTTGCTGCCGAATATGTCTGAAAAGAAATGCATATGTCATTATCCTTTTAATTTATACTCCCAATAAACAATGCATTAGCTCTTCCAATTTGGTTAATGATATTTGTGGATTAAACCAGTTTTATTCAAAAAATCTAGCTATCCAGCTATATATCTATCTGCAATATTATCAAACTACCTAAAAGGTCATATTGTGATTCATTGTTCCTTTCAATCTAAACCAAATATCCAACATCATCTTTATTCAGATAGGGTAATATATTTTTAGGATTAATCTCATCAGTGCCCAAAGGGACCTTCAAAACAATTTATGGAGCTGCGCAGTATGCTTGGTGGGTCCTTGCATTAAAAATGCTTTGTATGGTCTGGAAATCTTTCATCCATGCTAAGAGGTTTAGTTCAGAGTTCATGACAGGAATCAATAAGATATTAAGGATACAGTTAATTAGCACACAGTCTACTTAGTGATCTAAATCATTTCTTAAATGATACTCTTCCAAAAATCGAAGGGTTAGTTCTTTATTCTTTTCCTGTACCAACAACAAAAGCTGTTCATGAAAATGTTTGCTTTATTCACATTTTTTTAAACTATGTAAAGAAAGCAAATTCAGTTTGAGGACAAAATGCTTTCAGTATTCTTAAAGTTACCTTGAACTACAAAGCTTGGTTTTCCACCTGTCTAATTTTTAAGTGTATTAGCTCTGACCTCACAAGTACCTCACAAGAGTACTCTGACTTTAACACTTCCAATGTGTTAGCTTTTTCCAGTATCCACAGCTTTTGCTTTTAATTAATAATTCAATTTCTCTCTCCAGCTGTCACTCAACATATATCATTCTGTGAGATGCCTGATTCAATTACTTATACCTTAAAATGCATTTCCCTCCACCATAAAAAAACACAACAAAGTTAAACATTTTTCCAAACTAATTTTAAACATTTGATACATAATAATGTGTACCACTCTCTACGATTTGGATTTGTAGTCAAAATACCATTATAGACACCATCTTATTGGAAGCAAAGTGTGATAATGCAGTCAATAAGGTTAATCATTAGCTTTTCTGATAAGCTATTGCCAGCAAGTTGACTCAATGATGACAGAAGAGAGAAAAGGGTTACAAAAAGCAATGAGACCTAGGCTAACCCTGCCAGTGTAGAGCAGTTGAGTGGGTACTAAAAAGCCTACTTTGTGCCCCCATTTTGTGCACACAATGGATTGGAGGCATTTATCTATGTACTGTGATGGCTTACTCGATATTGATCCTATCCCGGAGACTATGGGTCTGCCAGGGGGCTTATCCTGATTCTTATGTATCTTGGGGAGATAATAAAAGACAGGAATTTTGGGTTAAGGAACACAAGAATTTATATTCTTTTTGGTTCAATACTACTAACGACTTTCCTTTTTAGATTAAATTATGGTAACTTAATTTGATGTCATTGGTTGGGTCTTTATTTAAAGTGCGATAAGTTTTATCATCCCTGTGTAGTCTAAGTGAATCATTCGTGTAGTCCTCAATATCGAGTATCCCAATACCCCACCTTTATCAGCAGGTTTAATGACTATTGATTATAGTTATACTATAGATTTATCCTCCCTTAGTTGTTTTAGTGCTAATCTTAAACTTGCTTAAAATACTGAGGGAATTACAGCATACCAAACAAAATTACAGAGAACCCCAACCCATTAGAGGGAGGACACCCGAAAGAACAGATAGGGATCTCCCCACACACAACAGATTCCATCCTCTCACACAACTGCCAAACGATGAGGATTTTTGGCACAGGCAGATGAAAGAAAGATACAAAGACAATTTCATGTTCCCTATGTAACCAGGGAAAAGAAGACGAAGCTTAGAAGAAGATGAACTAGATTGATAGTATACAGATGGATAAAGCTGGACCAGACCGGCGAAACGCTTCTCAGACTCCATATTCTCAGGTCTAGGGCACCTAAGAAGGTGAGAGGTCACTGTGTATTTCTATTTACTCATGCATTTTAAGAGTTAATGCACCAGGATTGGCTGTATTCTCCCTCCCCCCTTTTTTCCCTCTTTATAAATGAGGATATCCTATCCATCTAAGAAGGAACATCTTATTTTAGCACACTTCCAAGCCTATATGATTATATTGTGTAATATTTTCATCTTGACTGTATAGCTTAAACCTTTCAGGATAAGCTTTAATACTTATTTTAGCACTCACCACTTGGCACTATTAGTTCTTATTAGAACATATGGTCACCATTTTGTCTTTATTTACCGATGAACACCCAGAACTCTTTTTACCTAGAAGTAGAATAAAATTAAGTATTGCATTTAATCCTGGTTAGATAGAATGTACAGAAAGTACTAGTAATGATCTGTGTAAATGCACTGTCTTGCATCAAAGATGATTTTTTAAGTAAGTCCCTTCAAACAATATTTCCTCTTCTGACACACCTTAGTGGTAACTAGTCTCTTTTTCAAGAGCTCACCATAAAACCAGGGACACAAGAACAAAATAGTGGCATAGAAGTATAGATATTAAGTCAGGAAGGTGCATTACAAAACAAAGCTGTGCCATGTAACATTTTCTCTATATATATATATTACATGCTTCACAATATAGAAAACTCCTTTTGTACTTTAAGCATGCGTGATGCCTGTCTCATTATCCGGCTTAGTCAAGTTTAAAATTTGAGGGTTTGATCTCAGTTTAGAAGGCCAGTCTATGCACCAAAAGAATGTTGCATTCAATGTGAATTTCAGATTTAAGCTAACTTGAATATAACTGAATTTTTTCAGTTTCCTGTTTTGACCTTAAATTTGAAATTCTCAACTAGTAAAGTAAATAATCTTGTTAGTTCCTGTTTGCTTCCTGTTTGCTTCCTGTTTGCTTATATCAATCTTATTCTTATTTGTTCAGGCAGCATGAGTATCCACGTGCAAAACAGGGAAAGGTCTATTCCTCTCCCAAAGTTAACAGTGGACTGCGCCAATGTGATATTTGCCTCTAAATCATTGCCAAGTTCAATAAACAATTAACAAGGCTGTGAATAAACTGATTGCACCCTATATATGACTGCAATAATTTTAAAAAGCATGTTGAAATCTCCCTATGTAATGATATCTACTTCTCCTTCGGAAAAATTACTTAACCAAAAATTATTTTGCTCGATAGGGATTTATGTGTTAAGTAAGATATGTTTCTATAGGCTAGAATGTTATGCTGAACCTGGTGTGGGAAGCATCTGCCTGCCAGATATTCTAAAAAGTAAGCATACAGATTTTTTTTTTTAATGCAATTATGCCAATATTTTGTTTATATCTATAAAAAGCATTAAAAATATTTGTTCAGATTTTGAGCTGGCAGTACCATTAAATAGTGTTTTTCTCTTGTGATGCAAAAACCTGCGTTTTGCTTTCCTTCTTTGTTACTCATAATTTTTATTTGTATAAAGTGTCCTATACATGTACATTCGTACATGCTTTTTTATAAAAGCAGCTAATTTACACAGTAGTTGAAATGATGACATGTTAGACAGACATTCACAAGTCTGTGGTGGCTCTGTGAATGAGAATTAATTCAAATTCCAACATCTTATGTTCAGAATAAAAGGAATGGTGTCGCAACACCAGGTATTTTCAGATCAGAAATTTATTCAACCAAAATGTGTACACCAGCATATCTTATATTCAGGCAGTTTTACAGAATGAGGGCATGTGAGTTAATTCCACACAATTTGAAATGCACACTACTTGTTTCTCACTTTCAAAAGAAACTAGGTATTTTTCCCCTCTTGGAAATATTCATTTTTTATTGATATAGAAACTGAATCTTATTTAGGTCATTCTATTGTGCTCTTTGAACTGGCATATTTATTTTAAGAAATAAATGGTGCCTAAAGATTTTAAAAACTGACATTTGCAGAGGATAATGATATTAATGATTGACTTTTTGCTCACCTAGCATTATCTTTTGTGGGATAAATTGATACCTATTGTAAGCAGTCAGCAGTCATTAAGCTGAGACAAGCATGTTGCTTGTAAAAACATATATAGTTTCTTTAAAATAAATTTGAAAATCCGACGGTAGACATATTTTAAAGAGCACTAGAGATACCATGTATCATGAAAAAGCTTGAAAAGGACAACAAGATCAAAATATTTTTACTAACTACTGACACACACTAAAAGAAACAAAATAGTCTTTTGTCAAGATTTACATTTTTCTTTTCATAAACAATATATTAATTTTTAGATATCGGTATTACACAATGACAGCCTTGCTCCAAGTGTATTTAGTACTTGTACCCCGTATTACTAAAATTTGGTAAACCATGTTGTGCACAAGGCTGGGATTTATATGAATTACTGTTTAAACACAATGTGAATGTAATCGTGTGGGTTGCTGTGTTTTCTTAACTTAATAAAGTTAAATAAAAATTATATTTACTAGTTGCCACATGTGTACTGAAATGGTGTTAGAAAGCTGTTTAAAAGAGTGAAAACAATTCATAGGATAATGTAAAATCTCGATATCATTAACCGTTTACTTGCAGGCATGAAATAAAAAGGTTTTAGGAGTAAATACTACACCTACTGGATCTGTATAATGTTTAACTAGTTGTAAGTTGTCTAATGTGAACTGACTTTAGGTGTATACCAGAAATAAAATGTACTCATTTAAGTTCCACTAAAGAAAACAGAAGCATAAATGTTGCTTTTGTCTGTTGTGCTTTATGTATGTCTTTTAAGCTTAGTTATTTTTTGTGCTTTGTAAATTTACCCCAATATGGTCAGTTTTGCACCTACTAAATTTAAATTTTTCTTTACATGCAAAAGAGAAAGTGGTTGATACTTTTAAATATAAATAAAAAAGATTTAAAGAAGCTGTGTTTTTTTTTATAAGGTTACTCAACTTGACTGGAGACTGAAGGCTTGCAATTGCTTATTCTCATTGAAGTGGTTATAGTGTCTGAAATCCACTGGTACCATCCTTCCATTCAGTGTTAAAGCTTTTTGACTCGTAGTGTCAGCTGACTACCTTTAGCCAATCAAAGTACCCATTGCTGGTATGAATTGTAATGGCTTAGAGGAAGTGTGCAATATCTGCTGAAGACATTCCTCTAGTGGTGAGACAGTGCCAGAGGTTTCTAGGTAATATAATCAATTCAATAAAATTAAATAGTTATAGTGCCTTTATCGTACCTTTAACCCCCTAGTGACCAAGGACGTATCAGGTACATCCGACAAAAAACACGTATGTGATACTTCCGCGGCTAATTAGAGTGCTGAAAGCTATCATGATAGCTTACAGACACTCTAACGGTATTGCAGGGATGCCTCGATGATGAGGCATCCTGCTATACCCCACCCCCTCACTGCCGGGCCACCCCACGTGGAACCCGGCAGTGAGGCAGAGGATAGGAAGCCATCAGGCAGGATTCCGATGCTCTGCCTGTGCTGAGTACTTCGAGGGGTCGAGGCACTCAGAAAAAAAAAAAAATTAAACCCTTCCCTCCCTCTCACTCCATTTGTACTTACCCGATCGCCGCCTTTCCCCTGCTGGCGATCGTAGTTCTTCTTTGTCTGACAGCCCAGATAGTCCCCCTCTGCAAATAAATAAACTTAATAAATGTAAGAAAAATATATATGTATATATGATATATATATATATATATATATATAAAAAATTCAAAAAATGCTGCACTCCCTGAAATTCTCCAATAACTGCCCGGTGCTGATCGGCAAAAATGTAAGTAGAAAAGTAGATAGCACTCCAAGGTCTCTTTTCAATAAGAATTAACTTTTAATTTTCCAAGTATAAAAATCGACGTTTCAGTCTGAAGATTCAGACTTTCATCAGGACAAGGTTAAACATTACATTGCATCTATATATACCCACACCACATCAACAATAATCAAATAAACTTACTCGCCCGAGGTTTTATCAATAGTGAATTGCCTTGGTTTGCGTATGAATCTGCGTTTTCTTGCAAATCTCGGACGTTCACTATGTCCACTCAACCATCTGTATACCGTGTGTTCCTTATAGTCAGCTGCTACCTTTTCTTGTTTTTCTCTCTTAAAGCGTACAAGATCTGTTTTGTACTGTTTAACATTGTCTTCCAATTTTAAGAGAGTCGGTGCGGCTTCTACAGATGATAAGAGTAATGTCTGTTGTGTCTCTAGTTCCGTAATCTTTCTACGTATCTGTACCAGGTCCTCTCTTACGTCTTCGATAATGACCAGCATTAGGTCAAGTGAGCATTTGTTCAGTACAACGATCCATTTTCTACAAACCTTCGGCTTCAGTCTCCCTATCGTGGGGATGTTCTTCACTCTGAAGCCCCTGGGTATCTGTAGTTTCTTATGATATTCGGATAAAAATAATCCGTTTAGGTCTAAATCTGTTTCACGTTTTTTTAATCTCAGTAATTCGAAATAAATCTCCCGTAGAGTAACAGTGCTTGGTAAATCTGTGGTAGTCTCCGACCACCTGATCCTATCAGCATCTGAGTCATTATATTGCCATAGTTCAGCCTGTTCAGTCAGCCCTCCAGCCAAAGTAAAAAAATCCTCCATAAAAAGTCAAACACTTTTTAACCACAGGAATATAAGTCTTCTGTGTTTGACAAACGTAAGATGTTTCAAACTATGCCTCAAAAGATTTTTGAAGATGTTCAAAATATAGGTATATTAGTAGAATCAAGAAAAATTCACTCTTGTTGCTTATATAATGGCGATGATTTCAATATATTCTTTTAGGTAGATTTCTTTGGAGAAATACGGCCTGATATTACATGAATATGAGATTTTGACTGTATGAACCTTTGGTTACAATTGATAGAATTTGGTTCATGTGATAGTAAGGTTGCAAGATCAGAGTGATATGATAGCAGTAACTGTCCTTTTAATATAATGGAGCAACCGGTATTTCGATGTGGTTGTGTAAATATGTAAATATAAATGTATTCTAATAAGAGAAACATTTAACAGTGACTCAATATAATGACTTTATTCACACTTCGGTTATAGCTCTTGGTCGGATTTCCAGTGGCATATATGCTGTTAGGACATTAAGAAGCATGACAGTGATAATTCCTATCTTCAGTAGCTATTGTGTCTTCTTTTCTATGGTACAATAGTGCCCCCATAGACACCTGTATCCTTTAGATACCTCCAGCTTGGTTTAATGTTTTTAATTTTTAATTTACAATTACTATTTCTTTTTAATAGATTTGATGTAGACTTGTCTTGGGAAACTTGGAGAATAGAGGCATTTAGATCAGGTTCGGGTTAACCGTAACACATGAGCGTCCGGTTTCCATGGATACCCCTGACGAGCGGCCGGGCACGTGATTGACGCATGCGGCGTGATGTCATCAAAACGCGACCGGCATTTTCGGCGCGAACACGGACCGGGCAGCTCGTGATGGGATGCCTCTATCCAGGTGGGGTAAGTTTATTTGATTATTGTTGATGTGGTGTGGGTATATATAGATGTGCAATGTAATGTTTAACCTTGTCCTGATGAAAGTCTGAATCTTCAGACTGAAACGTTGATTTTTATACTTGGAAAATTAAAAGTTAATTCTTATTGAAAAGAGACCTTGGAGTGCTATCTACTTTTCTACATATATATATATATATATATATATATAT
Source organism: Pelobates cultripes (assembly GCA_933207985.1). NCBI lineage: Eukaryota > Metazoa > Chordata > Amphibia > Anura > Pelobatidae > Pelobates > Pelobates cultripes. The sequence continues at coordinate 215,052,061 of OW240916.1, read as the reverse complement.
ATAAATATATATATTATACATCTATAATATATATATATATATATATATATATATATATATATCTTATATAACATCATACTAAGTGTATTTTTTTATTAATTCCCACCCTACCTGAGCAGAATGCTCTCTCCGGCTGTTCCCACCTCCTATAACCTTCGATCCAGTATCAGCACTTTATTTAGTCTACCTCAATGCAAAAAGAAAGCGGCCGATCCTCCTTTTCCTACAGAGCGCCACAATTATGGAACGACCTCCCGCACACTTTAAAATCTTCCCCAAGCCTAAAGTCCTTTAAAAGATCCCTCTCTACATACCTCAAAACAGAATGCACGTGTTATGGTTGATTATAAATTTCCTAACTGTTCTATGTTAAATGTTGTATATATTGTGTATTAATATTGTTTTTGTATTTTATTGTTCCCTAATGTATCAATGCAATGTTTTTTGGACCCAGGACATACTTGAAAACGAGAGAAATCTCAATGTATCTTTCCTGTTAAAATTTTTTTATAAATAAATAAAATAAATATTTAGAATGAAATTATATATATATATATATATATAGACATAGCAGAAATGACCGCACTCCAAGGACTTTATAGAGATTTTCAAATAAAATTTAGCTTTTATTCAATCCATTTAAAAAGTCAACGTTTCAGCTCCCACATGGAGCTTTCATCAGGACAAAACAAAACATGTTTTGTCCTGATGAAAGCTCCATGTGGGAGCTGAAACGTTGACTTTTTAAATGGATTGAATAAAAGCTAAATTTTATTTGAAAATCTCTATAAAGTCCTTGGAGTGCGGTCATTTCTGCTATGTCTACATGATCCTTGCCAGACCAGCACCGGGCACCACAGGATTACACCAGGAGTGCAAGCCTTCGCTATTTATATATATATATATATATAAATAAAAATAATACAAAATATACATATGTCCATATACATAATTACATAAATAATTTCATAAATATACACATATATTTCAAATATATAAATATGTATATATATTTAAATTCTATCTACATATTTAGGTAATATTTTTACATAATTAAGTAATTTTATTTATTGCAATTTGGGGGAGCTGCCTGACAACCCAGGCCAAAAGTCCAGAGAATTTAATTTGGTAGCACTATATTTAACCCTGTAACTTTCCAAGACACCCTAAAACCTGTACATTGGGGGTACTGTTTTACTCAGTAGACTTTGCTGAACACAAATATTAGTGTTTCAAAACAGTAAAACATATCACAGTGATGATAATAATCATCACTGTGATATGTTTTACTGTTTTGAAACACTAATATTTGTGTTCAGCAAAGTCTACTGAGTATAACAGTACCCCCTATGTACAGGTTTTATAGTGTTTTTGAAAGTAACAGGGTCAAACATAAGGCCATTTTTTCACACTGAAATTTGCCAGACAGTTTATGTTGCCTTTCAGAGATCAGAGATTATAGTAGCCCAGGAATGAGAATTACTCCCATGATGGCGTACCATTTGCAAAGGAAGGCAACCCAAGGTATTGCAAATGGGGTATGTTCAGTCTTTTTTAGTTGCCAATTAGTCACAAACACTGGCCAAATTTATGAAAAGGGGTAGCTCTGATTCAGGGGTCGTGGCTCCGACCGATGAATAAGTGCTAAGTAGTCCTGAAATTACTCTCCCAAAATGGGGAATAACCCTCAATGAGAAAACTTAAAGCAAAAAGAAGGACCACAAGAGTCCTGAGTAGGAGAGTAATATGAAAAAGGGAAAAGGGAGTCCCTACCTTTTAATGATTCTAAAGATACACACAGCAGGACAGGTAGGAAGAGATATAGCGAAAAAGAGCCTTCCAGAATAGACACAGGAAACCAGTTGCTAAAAAACTGCCTGCTAAATGTCTAAAATCCAAATGGCACGCCCTCTAAGTCTTCCCAAAAACAGGGGCCCTAATAGGAAAAAGGGGTAACTGAAAAAATAGGGGAAGGGAGCAATAAAAAGGAGATGCCCCAAGGAATAAATCTTAGGCAGAAAGCCCCTATGGAAGTCCACTTTCCCTCAGGACGACGGCGTGTTGAAACGCTGAAACGCGCGTCGAGCTTCTTTTTATTTTATTTTCTTTGTTTTGCACTTTTTTGGTAGCACTGATGGATTGATTTAATTTAATTTACTTTATCAGTTATTATTTATCCTTGACAGGCAGGGACAGGGTCTTTTGGTAGGCACTGGTGATTTATCACAGTGCCGAGGTAACTAGGGAAAGTGGACTTCCATAGGGGCTTTCTGCCTAAGATTTATTCCTTGGGGCATCTCCTTTTTATTGCTCCCTTCCCCTATTTTTTCAGTTACCCCTTTTTCCTATTAGGGCCCCTGTTTTTGGGAAGACTTAGAGGGCGTGCCATTTGGATTTTAGACATTTAGCAGGCAGTTTTTTAGCAACTGGTTTCCTGTGTCTATTCTGGAAGGCTCTTTTTCGCTATATCTCTTCCTACCTGTCCTGCTGTGTGTATCTTTAGAATCATTAAAAGGTAGGGACTCCCTTTTCCCTTTTTCATATTACTCTCCTACTCAGGACTCTTGTGGTCCTTCTTTTTGCTTTAAACTGGCCAAATTTAGCCTTCAAAATAGTTTTTTGCATTTTTAACACGCAAACAAATATAAATGCTAACTTTGGCCAGTGTTTGTGACAGTGGCTACTAAAAGAGACTGGACATACTGTATATTGAATACTCAGGGATGTCTACTTTTACAAATAATAAATGACATTGGCTGACTTCAAAAATGTCCCAAATAGGACATGGGTACATGATGACCAGCGGTGAAAATTCCAAGTTGGAAAACTGGAATGCACACTCTCCAAATACGGTCTTTTAGCCCCCAGAGAAACCGGCACACCTATACATGGGTGGTATCACTGTACTTGGGAGACGTTACTGAACACATATTATGGCGTTCTTTGGCAGTAACACTTAAAGTTATCAGTACATATATTCTTAAATTGCTATGTATATAAAAAAAAATCACCAATCATGTTTTTATTTTTTTATTTGGCATAGATTAGTTTAATACCTTAGGTTGTCTTCTTTTAAAAAATATATACATGTGAAAGGTTATTCAGGGATTCCTGACAGATATTAGTGTTACAATGTAACTTGCGTTAATTTTGGAAACAAAAAGGTTTGGAAGTTCTACTTCTACTTATAGCCCAATAACTTTCCAAAAAAAGCTAAGTACATGGTAACATTGGGTATTTCTAAACTCGGGACGAAATTTAGAAACTATTTAGCATGGGTGTTTTTTGGCAGTTTTAGATGTGTAACAGATTAATTAGAAAAAGTGTTTTAAAACATTTTTTGGATCATATTTTATCATTATTTTTAAAGTAAATTATATGATATGATGAAAATAATGGTATCTTTAGAAAGACCATTTAATACGAAAAAAACAGTATATAATATGTGTGGGTACATTAAATGAGTAAGAGGAAAATTACAGCTAAACACAAACACCGCAGAAATGTAAAAACAGCCCTGGTCCCAAACGGTAAGAAAATTGAAAAGTGGTCTGTCACTAAGGGGTTAAAGAAGGGTAGGAGTAATTTAATTTTTTAAATTATTTTTTAAATAATTTAAACAAAAAAGGTGCCAATTTTATCTTTCAGCAAAAGCTCCAGCAAGAAATATTACAGTTATAAGTGTTTTTTTTTTATTTTCATTGAAAAAATAAACAAAAATAAAATAATAATATGATTAATATTATATTTTTTTATTATTATTATTATTATTATTATTATTAGTAGTAAGCTAACCAAGAATCATTTATGATAAGAAATTGCCTACTAAATTTCTACTGAAAGTTTGCTAGTAATGTGAGCACTAAATCTGAAACAAATGAGAAGTAAAGAGAAATAAAAATGTTCATTCTTATTTTTATCACTCATAGGTAGTTTAAGGAAGTGAACCACGAGTCAGCTTGCTCTATATATTTTCTCTGTACATTGTAAACAAGTTATAAAATACACAAAGAATAAAATGTATAAAAGTAGAAACAGTTTGACTGACTTAAACAGATAGTCAAAGCAAGTTTTGAGGCTATAGGTATTTGTATTATATTTCTTATGTAGTGCACTTATCCATGGTATGAATGACTGTAAGTGGGTTTCTGCTTCTCTGCAGAAAATAAAAGCAAACAGAAGATATGAAAAATGTAATAGCTTGTCTTTCACTTAGTCCCTGCTAAAACAGTTTTTGCTTACATGTGCTATTACAGAGAGAACCTAAGCCTGACGCATACTTCACTGATCCCATCCACAAGATTGAAGCAGATCTGAAATGCCATCAAGCTCCCTCTGCACGCAGAATACTGCAATCCAAAACATTAATTGAACCCTTCCCAGTGAGGTATAGCTTGTACCCTTCTAGGCACAGTGAGCACAGGGTCACATTTGGATCACTCTTTTAAATTAGGGAGATTGTAAGCTACTGCATGGAAGCAAAAACTAACAGATATAAACTCAATAGCTTGTCATCAGTTAGTCCCTGTTCAGGACTCAAACAGGTTTTTGGTCACATTTGCCATTATATATAGAGTATGGGCCTCTCATATATTGGACTGATTCCACCCACAAAAGTCAAAATCAGAACTGCTAGAAAGTTCATTTGGAAATTCAGTAAAAATGTGTATCACTGTCCTGCCTACTATACATTCATGAGTGAATGAAAATATTCTTCCAACTGATACAGTTATTTAATCCAGTCAGGAAGTATATAGAGAAAGAGTAAAAAATCTATATCTAAAGTCTGGCACCAATCTTCTATTCTATATTACCAGCTCTATAGACCAATTCACATAATAGCAATTCTAGATAGAAAAGGCCTAAAAACCAAAGAATATGCTAATCCTTATATGCTTTTTTCTTATAGTAAATCACCAGACTCACTTCCCTGCAGAATTCCAGCTGTTAAGACCCAATGTGTTGTGGTCATTAAACAACCCCATCATCGCAGATTAAACCAGCAAACAATATTAACTCCTACACCCCAAAACAGGCACCTTATAGAGATACTTACTTCTGAGTGAGACCTCAATATTATTGGACTTTACCTTCAGTTAATCCATCAAAACTTTGGTCCCACCATATCAGTGAGACCAACTACAGTGTATTGCCATACCTATTCAGACAAACTATTGTATCTTTTAACTACTGGTGCAGCCCTTTTCCTGTATTGCTTTGTGTTACATGTTCTCTCCTCAGAGAGTTTGAGGGTTACCTTCTGTTTGGCCGCTGCCTAGCTTACCTCAATTTTATTAGCGCTTACCATTTTCTTATCTTTCTATCACAGTTTTCTAAATATCCCTCAGATGTTGAATGCTTTTAATTATTTTTTTGTTATTTTTATTTTCACTGAATAATATTTCTATTTTTGAATACAGAAGCAACTTTTCTATTGATATAGATAACATATTTTCCACCCAACCTATTAGTCCTAGGTCACCAAGGTTCTGAGCCACCAACGGACTTGAAACCTACCAAAACAAGTACGAACAGTGTACCCTTTTAACCAATCAACTCCAACCAACTCCCCTTACTCCTATATTAACTAAGGCCCATTATCCGTAATGTTCCCTACCCCACCCCGCCATAAGCTCAGACCTTGAAACCTTAAGCCGTCTGAGCTCCTCCACCCTGCAGAAATAACGCCATGGCCAAGCCTTCCTGCAACCCTAAATTAAACAGGTCCCACCCCACATCTGAGAGATGGACCCCATCAGGAGAGAAATAGCCCACTAACACACCTTCCAGCTCCCTGTGCCATACCACCACTCCCCCCACCTTACTGACAAAGCTAGCTATCAACCCATTCATCTTTGCCCGGCAGCGAACAACAGCTGCCGGGTCCTGAGCATGCCGCCAACGGAGCCGGGGAATTTCAGATCATACCAGCTGCATCCCAGGGACCCTCGCCCCAATACGGTTAATATCCTGCTTCATCCTCTTAACCAAGAGATGCTGTGGGATAAGCCTGAGGTCATTTCCACCTGCGTCTAAGAACAGCAGATCTGGTCTTCTACCCCGCCACCATCCTGAACACCTCACTGCAAACCTCCTGCCACTTGTAGCCCCTGTAGCCAAACCAGAGCAACCTCATCTGGTCCTCAGGGAAGCCCAGCTGCTGACTCCGAAAATGAGCTGCAGCTCTCCTTTTGGCCCAGAATATGAAGGAATGGCCCACGATCCAAGCCACTTGAACTACGGGAACAAGAGAAACATGTCAGCTTAGGCACCATCCCCCAAGCTGACCCCTCAAGCCAGCCCTCACACCAGGAACACATTCAGCCCAGCGTCACCTGCCAGGACCCTATCCAAACCCTCCAGCGACCGTTTCCATGCATCCCAAACCTTACAATATGCCATCCTGGTACCCGGGGCCAACAATGCCCTCAGCATTTCCCCAACCAGTACGTCCCGAGCTGCCACATCTCCGTCGGGCAGTCTTCTCTGGCCTTCTGTGCCCCGGGCGCCTCCCTCCAGAATCGGGACCACTGCGAATGAGACAGAGCATCAGCCACCACATTCAAATACCCTGGCAAGTGTCCGTCGTAGAACACCACATTGAGGGACATGCAGAGCAAGACAAACTTCCGCAAAAAGGCTCACCACTGGCACCGAGGCGGCCGACATGCTATTAACTGCATGCACCACCGCCATATTGTCCATGTAGAAGACCACTTTTCTATCGCTCAGGAGTGTACCCCAAAGTGACATGGCAACCATCAATGGGAACAGCTCCAGGAAAGCCAGGTTCAGCACCAGTGGGCTCCCCAGCCAAGCAGCTGGCCAGGTTGCCGTGCACCACCGTCCCCCAAAGCCCAGTGAAGATGCATTAGTGGACTTACCGACCAAGCCCTCCACCTGCGAAGGTCCGGGGGCTGCTCCTTGAGGACCCAGGGGATCAGACGCAGAGATAACCAGACTCTTCACTCCAACCGAGGAACCCTCTGGTGCCGAACGCCTTCATGGGCGGACTCACTGGAGGACCTGGAACAAGAAGGAGAATTCCTGTGCAGATTGCACTGTTAATACTCACCCTCCCTGCACCACCCAGGGATCGCCAGACTGGAGCCCTGGCATCCCGCCTGCGGTAGCGACCACCCAGGGACCTGGAAGCCCCGCTAGCCCTCCCCCTGGGGCTACGACTACAGCTGGGCCCATGACGAGGGCCTGCACTGCACACCTCACTGGGTAGTAACTGAGGACCCCCCAGATGAGCTACAAGTCCCCTCGGCATGTCCCTTGTGCCTCGCAAGGCGCGAACCCCATGGACCGCCTGCCCGCTGTGGGACGGCCATAACTTCCAAGGTGCGAACCCACCTGCTCCCTTGCCTCTTGTTCCACGCCACCTGCAGCCCTTGCCACCCACACCCGCAGAAGCCATCACACACAGCGGCATGCCCACCCTGCGGCACCGTCACCAACGTCCCGTGGATTGCAAGCCGGAGACGCTGCCTGGGTGCGAACATTCTTCTGAACCAGGACAGCCCCTCCTGCACCCGAGGGGCTCTGCCACTTGACTGCTTCCCCCTGTCGTGAGAGGCCTGCCGTGCTCCCCCCGGTGGACATTGCCAAGGACCCCCTGCCGCTGGCTGCCAGGTGCCCCTGCCAGGGGCTAGTGACCCCCTGCAATTTGGAGGGGCCCACTGCCTGCGTCAACCCATGGGAAACTGACTTCATCATGGGTAAAGCCCTAGAAGGCCTGCTCCCACTCCCAACAGGGCACCCAGTAATGCCAGGGCCTGCTACGAACCCACCAGGGCCAGTACTTGCCTGAGGGCTAATAAAATTAACAATAATAAATACAATTTTAACAATTTGACTAACTCTGAAAGAATAGCGGTGAAACCACTCCAATATGACAAAGATATTGTCATCAAGCCAGCAGATAAAGGAGGGGGTCTAGTTATACAATCCAGTACCATGTATATAGAGGAAGCCAATAGACAACTGACTGATGCTAAAGTCTATGAAAAATTATCAGCAGACCCAACCCTTAAGATACTAGAGAAATTGTCCATATTTTTTAAAAAAAGGATTAGAATTAAATATTTTAAACAAACATGAATTTAACTATTTAAATATTAAAGATCCTAAAATTCCTGTCATATACTTTTTACCTAAGATACACAAAAAGATAAATTTCCCTCCAGGTAGACCGATTATGTCTGGAATGAATTCTCCTACATCGACACTATACTCCAACCATCGGAAAAACTATTGCGATCTTATCTAAAAGACTCCATGTCACTATTAAGATTTTTAAATATTTTTAATTAGCATCAAGATTTGATACTAGTGACATATGATGTCACTTCTTAATACACTATAATCTCTCACCACATAGGCTGTCAAGCTATTAAGACTATTTTATCTCTTGAAAAAACAATTCCTGATATCCAAATAGAGTTTATCCTGGAAGGAATTAATATTATCTTAAAAAAATAACTATTTTTTTTTTTTTAATTCCTTTTACTTTCAAACAAACACAAACAAGTGTAAATATACACGTGCCCACATATTTAGCAATATACTTATCTTTTTGAAGGATGCTTTTTATAGACTTATTACCCAAACTGATTTTAACATAAGCACAATTTAATACATAGCTTTCTTTCTACTTAGATACACTATTAAGACCTTACTATTATCACCATATATGCCTTCATTCAAACATATTTTGCAGCAGAAAAGAGGGATTCGGTATCCCATAGTTATTCTCGTATATAGATTCATTCTATAGTGCAGCAAAGATAAAACTGAATACTTTATTGCCTATTGTTAGGGCAGTAGGCACAGATCCCTTATTAATGGTAACATGCACTATAACACTATAGTTTGTTAAGAATATTGATTTCAGAAAATATATTATGCATATACATCTAAATTCCCATTAGTAAGAAGCACAATATGATATAATATTTCAATATCTTGACAAAGCCAAGTTTGTAATGTACAGTAAGATTGTGAAAGGTTAGTTATTTCTGCTCTATCTAGTAGTTACACAAATTAGACCTCACTCTAATATTCATTTATGACTTCATTCAAAGACATAATGCAGCACATAGAAGAAACTAGGGTTACATTCAAGCTATCTTCATTTGAAGATATAGCACAGAAGGGAAAAACAAGGATATTTTATTATCTTAATTCTCAAATTACTCAGAATTCTGCATTATCAAACTCTGATCTTAAATACAAGGCAGCTGTTGGAGTTAACTTCATAAATAATAATACCACAATAAACTAACCCAAAACGGATTACTACACATGGAAAATCTATATCAGTCTCATAGACTATTCCGGTTATCTATATAAGAGGCTTCTAGTGTTGTTTTTGATACTCAAACCTGTGTGTTTATACAATTAACTATCAGAGTTATTCACTGATGTCAGAATTGAAAGTGGATTTCAAATGTAAGGTCAAAATACCTGAACTGCTATGCTTTCAGGTCGATCACTCTGACCTTAAACATAAAATCGACTTTGAATTCATTTTGAATTCTCACTTTAGAATCCTGTAAATATGTAGGAATGCACACATGTAGTTGGCATTTGTTAAAGCCAGTGGGGCTCAAGATGCCCAGTGTAAATATCTAAAAAAGAATTGTGTGCTTTTCTAGATGTTGATGTACTTAATGACAAAAGCTAAGATTATTAGGGTTTCCCTTATGTTCTAAATTGTTAGTAGTTGCATGCATATAAATAGAAGCATTTGACTATCACATCGTAGCATCTCCCAGGCATGTGTATTAAACGGACACTCCAGACCCCTAAAGCACTTTAGCATGCACAAAAACTTTCTTTGTCAAGAGTATGTCTTCTTTATTTTATTTTACAAAAAGTCATGAGTTTAATAGAAATTTACACTTTTATAAATTAACATGGATACACCCCCTTGGCTTCCAAGCAGACAACTGATAATGTTACTTCCTGGTTTGGTTATCTCTGTGGAGCTAAACTCAAGAGGCAGCACTTGTCCAGAGCACCTCCATTGCAAAGACTTCTTATTGATCTGCATTGGGAAGTCTGTGATTGGGCAGCCACAGAGAGTCTAGGTGGGATTAGAAGGGCTTGTAAAGGCAGCAGACAAGAGAACTGTAGAGTTTACAAGCTGACTTTATATATAACCGCAATGAAAAAAATGCATTATTAAATGCATATAAGTGGGGTATATATATTAAACAGTGATGTTTTATTTTATTTTATATTAGAGCAGTGTCTCTTTAAATCCACAATGCTTCTCAATAAGAAGTATTTGATTGAGTCTGATGACTTTAGACCTTTAGCTCAGATTAGATTGTCTCCATGCATAAACAGTACTAAACAGCCCTACTAACACAAGGGGCTAACAGTTAAAAATTACATCCCCCTGTAGTGTTAGTTTAAGAATTAGTAGCAAAACAATTTACACCATTCTGGCAGCATTACTTTGAAAGACATTGGTGAATCAGAATACAGTGTTCCTACAGAGACATTTCAATACACTAATTGCATTACTCATTCCAATATAGGGGGGAATTGTGTATATGTATATGGAAATACATTGATCAGCCACACAATTAAAACAACTAACAAGTAAAGTATATAACATTGATTATATCGTTACAATAGCACCTGTCAAAGGTGGTATATATTAGGGAGCAAGAGAACAATCAGTTCTTGAATTTCACATGCTGGAAGCAGGAAAAATGGGCAAGTGATCTGAGTGACTTTGACAGGGGCCAAATAGTGATCATTTGATGACTGGCTCACAGTATGTCCAAGACGGCAAGTCTTGTGGGGTGTCCCTCGTATGCAGTGGTTAGTATCTGACAAAAGTGGTGAAAAGAAGGTAAACTGGCACCAGGGTCATAGGTGCCTAAGGATCACTGATGCACATGAGAGTGAAGGCTAGGTCTGATCACACAGAGGAGTAGCTAAAGCTCATATTGCTGGCCATGAAAGAAAGGTGTCCGAACACACTGTGCATCACTGTTTGCTGTGTATGGGGCTGCATAGATGCAGACTGATTACAGTGCCCATGATGACTCCTGTCCATTGCCAGAAGTGCCTTAAATGAGGACATGAGTGTCAGAATTGGACTATGAAGCAATTCAAGAAACTTACCAGTCTTATGAATCACATTTTCTCTCAGATCAAGTGGATAACGGGGTGTGTGTGTGTTGTTGACCTGGGGAAGAGATGGCAGCAGGATTCACTAGGGGAAGAAGGCAGTGTTATGCTCTGGGTGATGTTCTGCTGGGAAACCTTGGGTTCTGGCATTCCTGTGGATGTTACTTTGACTTGAACCACCTCCCTAAAGATTGTTGCAGACCATGTACATTCCTTCATGGTGTTCCCTGATAGTAATGGCCTCTTTAACAGGATAATGCACCTAGCCACACTGCTAAAATTTTCAGGAATGGTTTGAGTTACATGATAAAGAGTTCAAGGTATTACCTTGGCCTCTAAATTTCCCATATTTCAATCAGATTGAGCATCTGCGGGATGTGCTGGAAAAACAAATCCGATCCATGGAAGGATCGATGCATCAACAGCTTCTTATCATCCTCCGCAATATCGGTCTACAAGATATTTTTCTCTCCTGGTACTCCTCCTACCTTGCTCAGCACTATTTCAGTGGTTCTTTCCTTGGTTCTGCTTCTTCTCCCCAATTCCTCTCTGTTGGTGTCCCCCAAGGTTCAGTCCTTGGTCCCCTACTGTTCTTCATCTATACTGCCTCCCTTGGTAAACTCATTAGCTCCTTTGACTTCCAATATCATTTCTATCACACGTAAATCGATCTGTCCTCTCCTGATCTCTCCCCGTCCCTCTTGACTAGTGTCGCTGACTGCCTCTCTGCTATTTCTAACTGGATGGCTGCCCACTTCCTTAAACTCAACTTGACCAAAACTGAAATTCTGGTCTTTCCTCCCTCAAGTATTGCTACTCCTGTGTCTGTCAGATGCGAGTTTAAAAGATAGATAACAAAGGTTTGTAACATACAAATCAATCCACGCCTACTGTATAAAACTTGCAGTGAAAGTGCCGGAAACAAAAAAACACACACACAAAAAAACCCCACTCCAACATAACAAAAAAAAAAACAACAAACATACCATGTCTCTACTGCCTCAGAATAGATAAGGCAGTAGATTGCCACAAGGTTAATTAATTACAGGATAAAACTTACAAGGAAAGGTTAAAGGATCTTAATATGTATAGTTTGGAGGAAAGACGAGACATAGGGGATATGATAGAATCATTTAAATACATAAAAGGAATCAACACAGTAAAGGAGGAGACTATATTTAAAAGAAGAAAAACTCCCACAACAAGAGGACATAGTCTTAAACTAGGTGGGCAAAGGTTTAAAAATAATTTCAGGAAGTATTACTTTACTGAGAGGGTAGTGGATGCATGGAATAGCCTTAACACAGTGAAGGAGTTTAAGCATGCATACAGAACTTTCAAAAGATGAACAATCGTCCCTCCAGATAATGATAATATCATCGATGTAACGCTGCCATAGGACCAGGGATGCCCTTCAGTCGTGTGGGTGGGGCATGACTGCAGGGCATCCCTGGTCCTATGGCGATGTTACATCGATGATATTATCATTATCTGGAGGGACGATTGTTCATCTTTTGAAAGTTTCATACAATAGTTAAATTACAACAATTTCAACTTAAAATTTACTCCAGTATGGGGTAAACATAATATTAATTTTCTGGATTTAACACTTTTTCAAGAAAACACTGTTTTTAGAACTAAATGTTATTTTAAACCCACGGATGGTAAAAGCTACATTCATAAAACTAGCTGTCATTATCACCCGTAGCTAAAGGAAATAGCAAAAAGTTAGCTAACTAGAGTTAAACAGAACTGATCCAACGCAAGATTTTATTAATCAAGCAAATTACATTAAGCAAAAATTAATCCAAAGAGGCTATATTAAAAATAGTATAGAAAAATAAATCAGGGTGATAACCCATAAAGAAAGAAATGAGTTCCTTACAAAAAGCAACAAGACATGAAGTAGACACAACACTCATCATAGAGAAATAAAAAAAAGTCTACAAAAACATTGGTCTTTTTTGCTCAATGATCAGATGATAGGACACATAATACCAAGACAGCCTAAGATGATTTATAAAAAAAATATCTAAATTTAAAAAGTATGATAGCCCAGCTATTTAAAAGAAAAAAGAATATATGAGAAATCAATTTCTAAAAAGAGCTTTAGAGGTTGTCATGCATGTAAAACCTGTACCACTATACAGATGGTAAAGGCTACCAACTTTGATAGTTCCATAACCAATGAGACATTTATTGTGGGTTCTGATATTGGTTGTCGCACAGAGTTTGTAGTATATTTGCTGCAGTGTCCGTGCGGCAAGCAGTATATAGAACGTACCAAAAGAACCCTTAAAATCAGGATTATGTAACACATAAACAATATCAAAAAAGGTTTAAAAACCCATTCAATTCCAGTACACTGCAATTCCTGTCCTAAGTTTACCTTTAGAAATTTAAATGTTTGGGCATTGAACAGGTTATCCCACATTGGAGAGGGGTGGATCGTATTAAAAAACTTTCCCAATGAGAAACTTATTGGATTTACAGGATGCAAACTCTGTAACCTGGTGGGTTAAATTTGGACATTGATTTGGTGTGTTTTATATGAATAGGAATGTCATTTTACTTCATGTCTGTCTGTATTGATATGTGCCCCTCTTTTTTTAGGTTTTTCGTTTTAATTTATTTTATTTCATTATTATCATAATTATTTTTATTTTTATTCATTGATTTTTTATTTATTTTTGTTATTATTTATATTTATTTATATTTATTTTTATGTTTATATTTACATGTATTTATGTTTATTTAGATTTATGTTTATTTTTATTTTTATATTTATATTTATTTTATTTATTATTTATTTTTATTTTTATGTGCTTTTTCAGTATTTATTTCACATTATTGTATATATTTTTTCATAGACAGAGGACATATTATTGTCTACAGATAGACAGAGGGTTAAAGTAATTTTAAGTATATATAGAATTTATTTGCATGAGTTTTTTGCTCAACATTATATTATTTTCAAACTAGGACCAAATTCATATATAAGTAGTATCCTCAAAATGAAAGAATCGAGATATTTAAAAAAGTACATGCACTTTATATCCAATGGACTTTAAACAACTCATTCATGTTTTATATATACTCAATATGTAAATAAAGAACACTAACCATAGGAATGTAAGAAATTATGACCCTCTTACAAGGATATTCTTTGTGACAAATAAGACACAAACACAAGCGTGTAATAAAATGTATTGCTAATATTGATTTAGGATACTGTTACAGATTTTAGAAGGCTATACACAATACACATTATAACCACATCCAGTCCAAAACCAAAAGATACATAGAAGAGGGCAATACTTAAAGATTTAAATGAAGAGCTTTCCCTTGCGCCTTCATCTTGGGTAGTCTGGGACAGTCACCTGTGCTTGCTGCGCTGTCCTCTCCAAAAGAGACCAAGAGCCTGAACTTAAAGCAATACTGGTCAGATATAGCAAAAATAATATATGATTGCACGGGTGTTAGCATGCAGGAGACCCCCGAAATCTATCTGTTACACCTATTCCCAAAAGGCCTAAACAAAGCCCACCTATACCTCATATACCACATAATAGTGGCAGCTCTCCAAACGATTAGCAGACTCTGGCGCAAACCAGACCCACCAACCAAGGAACAATGCCTTACAGCATTACAACTGACAAAACAATATGGAATCATGGCACGGAAAAATGCACCATCAAAAACATTCATAACATCAGCATGGAAGACATGGGAGGTGTACATGACAAACAAAAAGGGGTGAACCCCAAATAACAAAACAGACTACCCCAAAAGGGAACAACGCACCATACCTATAATCAAATGTAGCAAAATGAGACAATCTCATACGAATGAGACACACTCCGACAGCTGAGACCATATCTACACCAAAACATGTACGCAGTATACGTATCTATAATATATGCAATAACAGATATCCAATAACAGATGTGCAAAATCTCTCCGACCCCCCACTTTTGCTACCTCCTCTCCGATCCCCTCTCCCCACCTTCCCCATACCCCATTTAATGTTACTATGTTAAAGTACCAACGTGCAGTGAACGAAGTACTGAATGTAATCCAAGCCAGGAAACCGTTAAAGTTGATGTAAAACTTACTGTAAAAAGCTTCCATTGTAATGTATGTACCGATGTATGTTGGAGTTAAAAAAACAACAAAACAAAAAAAACAAGACCAAGAGAGAAAGAGAGGAGAGGAGCCAACCTCCTGGGCTATTGTCCTTTTTAAAGAATGATTCTTGCAGTCATAAACTACAAGTCCCAGAATCCCTTTTCCCACCCAAAAGTGGTTTATCCCACCATCTTTTTCCAGAGAGTTCTGTCTTTACACAAGTCTTTCCCTTTGATCTCTTCCCTCCAGCTATACTGTAACGTACTGTAAGAAGTGACCAGTTGGGGTTGGTTTCTGGGTAGATTGGACAGGATGGCTTGGGAAAACACATACTTCCATGGTTACACCGAGATGTTAATTACTCTGATCTTCTGATCTCCTGATTACATGACCTTTGAAACCTTTATAGTAAAGATTTGTATTCTTTGTACCCATTGATGAAAACCTCCTTTAAAATCTAAATGGAATTTCATTGTGAAACCAGATAGCTTATTACACAACCGACCTTCACAAAGCATATGTCAATATATTAAACAGAAAATATAATTTTTAAAGGCACCCCATTTCTTACAGGAATATAGACTTGAAATTAACAGTATGTTTTTTGTTAATCATCTTTTTATTATTTTTTCTTTAAATACAAACATTTATGAGCGTATGACAGATATGAGTTGTTGATCATTATTTCTCTTTAAAATGTGATCATCTATGAGCGCTTCACAGATTTGAGTGGAACAGGGAAAACTCAATGAACTTTGAGTGGAACGCATATGTTTTCCACGTTGCGGTAATGCACTCAAATATGTGAGTAAGGGAGCAAGCCACGAACCCGGAACCGCAATGCAAGAACGGACAAATTGAAAACAGCTGTTAAGGATCCTACAGCGGCAAATCAACACACTGTACTCAAGAAAGAACCAGGGAACCACCAATGAACTGTCAGAGAGTATGCCTATATAATGTATATGTTGGAGGGAGGAATTTTAAGCGGCTATTATTGTTATACTGCATTCTGCAAACCTGTGATTTTACTTTATTTTTACTAAGTCCCTGAGGAAGTTCCAATATTGAAACGAAACGTGTAGGACTTCTATCTATCTAATATACTTTTTAACCATTGGCAATAAATGAAGGTTTTTACTATTTTCCTGATTTCTGCTGTGTTCATACTCCTGAATATTTAAAAGGGGAAGGAGAGGAGGATTCCATCTAGCCCCCCAGTGCTATTGGGGGAGGCACCCTACAGGTGACTGTTATCCTGACATTCTGTGAGTGCATTATATTGGCATGTCATACACTGTTTAACAGGATACACTATGTAATTATTTTTTTTGTTTTCAATATTATTTTAGGTTTGCAGCTGTAGCCCATTTTTTTCTATATTTTCATATTGATAATATGTCTATTTAGTACATATGTTTGTTGGATTTGCCATTCCTGTAATTTGGGTTAGACCCCTTGACACATATAACCTCCTTCCCCTACGCCTCCTGGATCTTCATTAGCATTGTGGATAAGTGAAATGCCCTAGAGTAGTGAAAGCAAAATCAAGGTACTCCGAATCTGACAAATCCAATGCAGGACAAATATGGCTTGTAGAAACACTGGAAAGTCTGCATGAGGCTTAATAGTGTACAAGCAATCTGCATGGCTGGCAGGTAGTGGAAGGGGGTATCCCCTATGATAAGAAATGCTTGCATTGTAAAAAGCATTAGTGACAGTTCGTAAAATCCAGCATGCTGCAGGGTATACGTGGAGTAGGTCCTGAAGGATCTTTACCTGTTGATTACAGAACAACCATGCCCTTGCAGTTCTGGACTGTCCACATCATCTGACCCATCACCTTCCGGTAATCCGCAGATGTGCATATTGTGCCTGCAAGTCCTATAAACCAGGTCACCAACACAGTGAGTCAATTCCTTCAACAGGATGGAAGTTAAAACACAAGCCTGTGCATTCGGCTGGGCTGTAGCCATCTGGGCAAGCAAGGCCTCCAACATGGTGACTCTCCTCAGTAATTCAGACACCTGTCATCTCTCTGTGGACTCCTGAGCTGCATGGAGTAGCTGTTGCATGTCCTCTATGATGGGGAATGCAGCTAACAAAACTTTGGGGTACGGTGCTGCAGGGGTGTTCCATGTCATATAGGATGATGGTGAGGAGGAGATTGACATTGTCCTCCTTGAAGTGTGTGCTAAATACTGGCAGGGTCTGAAGGAAGGCATCTAAGTTGCATGAGTGAGGAGAACTGATTCTGGGCTGAAGGACAGAGGCTTTTCATCCATGGACCATGATCAGGCTCATGTAATAGTTCAAGTTTTGGTATGGTGGCTTCGTGAGCCAAAGACGTAAATGGCCAACTCTATTGGCCTATTTTTTTCCAAAGCATGCCACTAGGTGTTTCTTACATCATATTGCTACCTCCAAAAAGTCTTCAACATCTTGCATAATTAATTCACTGTAAGCTTATCCTGCTTAAATTGGCGTCACATCTAATTACACCAAAAATATTATTCATTAACTGACATAACTTTGCTGCAATGCTAATTAAAGTATTCTGGACAGAGCTAGAGTAGTTCGTAGGATACCATAGTGTTAGAGTTGTGATTTCAAGGTTCCTCTCCTCTGTGGCACTGAAATGTCCAATAACGTTAAAAAAGATACAGTGGCTTGATTCTCAAACAGAGAGCTGCTGTGTTTTTGCGATTATGAAGAGGAAATGAGTTAAAACAAGTGGACCCCTTAGTCTCTATTAATATGATGAGAGTCTCAGCAAGTAGTCTCTACTCTTTCTTTCTCTTCTTTCTTTGCCTTCCAGGCTACTGGGTGGAGTATAATAATATGGGTATGGATGCCCACCTTTCCAATGTAGGATTGTTTATTAAAGCCAAGTATAGCACCGTAAAAAAATAAAAACTAAGAACTTATAGTTTTAATTTGTGTTTGGTGCCATATGTGACTTTAATAAAGAACATAATTTTAACCTACTTTCTCCATTGTGACACCTGTTTCTTTTTAAGTCTCACAATAGTCAGTAAAAAAAATACCAAATGACATAACTTATATATCTGAACAGCTTGTTTATGTGTTCTACAAGAAAAGTTCAGTAAGTCTTTTCTCCAAACCTTCTTTAGCCATCTGAAAAAGGAATGATTAGATCCAGTGCATCACAAAGGTACAAATTGTTGGTGGAAGTCATAGCGACTTTATATTCTGCTCAAATTAATAAATGAAGAATATACTGTTTATTGTTATGAGGAATTTAATGTTGATATAATCTATAAGTGAATGCTAGACCTCTTTAGAAATCACACATATATTCCTTATGCAACTATTTTATATCCAGTTCTGTTAATATGTAACTGATTAGTTTAAATGCTATATTTTGCACCCATACATATGTACCATTTTTAGTTTCTTTGCAAGGACTGTCTGAGGTCTGTTGGAGTTTCATTTAAAACGCTTTTGCAGAGATAAAAGTTGCATCGCTTTGGTCTAAGAAATAACAGTTAAATTAAGCAATAAACAAGAGGTATAGCACTTAGATCTTGTTCACGGCCAAACAACAGGGTATAACATTTCTGCTCTGGGTCTCTGTCATTCTAGTTACTGTGTTATTTACAAAGTACCCATGTCTGATATCTGCCTGATCTGCTTGCTAAGTGTGATGGATTAAGCTGAAAACACCTGCAAACATAGGCTGCCAGAGGTTCTGTGCAGCACTCCCATCTGTCATCTATCTTCTTTGTAAAAACCTGACCTTAGAGGCTTTCCTTGCAGGGCTTGTAAACAAAAAGGATAAGCGCTAGATAGCTTTTTAGTAAGCTAAAGCCCCCTCTGTGCTTTGCTATCAAGAGAATTGTAAGCATGACATGTTTAATAAATGTCTGTAAAAGTGATCACATTGTTACGAGTGAATTTTAAGAAAATGTATTATTATAATATAACTATTAGGATGAATAGAATAATAGTTCTGATGCCTGTCATATTTCCAAGTGAATTAATCTGACACAAGGTGGCAGAGATTATATAGTCTATGATAAGAAGGTCAACCGTGTCTCTCTGTATAACAAAAGGGTAGATTCTTCCTGTATTCAACAGGCACTTCTCTTGAAAAAGGATAAGTGTAAGTCCCATCAATAATGAAAAAGAAAGAAAATAAACAAAATGTTTTGTTTGTTTATTGTGATTATGTAAACATTTCATTTGCTTACTGTAAGGGAGTGACTGTTGGTCATAACACTATTTATTAAATGTCCCAATTACATATTTTGAATTCATATCATGATGGCTTAACATTTCTTCTGCAATATAGCAGTAAGGTTTACTCCATTTTGCTCTTTTGTTTATATTGTTTAATTGTTATTGTGTGTGTGTGTAAATGAATGCTCTGCTATTCAGAATTCAGCCAATGAAATAGAGCGAAACGTGTTAGGATGACTGTGCCAATGTTATTTTTCTATCTTTTTCGTGGAGTTCTATCTTTGCTGTATATATTTACTTCATCATGCAGGACAAACAAATTAACTCTGAATTACTATTAACAAAATATTTTATTTCTTTTGCAGTATATATATTATGACTTTTATAAATAAACATGAAACTCTGTTCCTTGTAAATTTATATGTGATCAAGTAGTCAATGAGATAAATGGCAAAAAAGCTAAGTTTCATAGCTATTTGTACATTCTAGACTATACTGTGCAATAAATGTGCACATGTATTAGTTGCACAATCAACATTTGCAGATTACTCATTACTCCTCTAAGAGAGGGCTGAAATAGAAAATATAACAGATAAACTCATTTTCTTCCCTTAAGATTAGAAGCACATTGTCTAATTTAAAACAATGCAGAAGTAAGTCTATGAATAGACTGGTTTACCAGTTTTTGCTCAATAAAACTTTCTCCAACTGGGACAGAAATGCAGGCAAACATAACAGTTTTTCAATAAAATTACAATTTCAATGTAATATTGTATTTTTACCTTTTGGCTGACTTTTAGATGTAAAATAAGTACATGTTTACAAATCTCCATGGATGCCAACATTTTCATTTATAGTAGTATATGTCATGTCGGTCTCTATGAAATAAATCAAGAATGCAAAGCAAATTAAACTTAACGTATAGTTCAATGAAATAATGTACAAATCAAATAAAATGCATACTGTTTATGGGAACGTGTGATCAATGGGATCAAATACTCTACAATTACAAAATCTTAAATCGGCATATTTTTATCACAGCTTATCAAGTACTTGTACAGAATGGGGAACAAAATGCAATTGTCAGACCCTAGAAGTCCAGTAGGTCAATATACAGTTCCTGGAAATTAAATTTTCCATTTCTTTTTCTTTGATATACTTTTAAGAGGGAGAAATGACTTGTTCTTCAGCTGGGAATGAAGTCTGTAATGAGCTATCGTTTGCTGTAAAGTAGGCACCCAAGTGTCACTTGTTTAATTTGAAATAAATTAAGCTATACATATTTACAGTCAAATAGTATACATCTGTATGCACATGCATTTGTCCAGTGGATTTTTGCCATATGTTTTGACCATAGGTCATTTTAGGAATGTATTCATAACCCATATATCTGGTGTAAAGATGGCAGCTTAAATTGTATTGGAATTAGGTCTGAGAAAGATCACATTTTGCTGTAAAGGAAGCACTTAAGTGTCCTTATTCTACTGCTAGCAAAGTCCACTACTAGACCTCCAGAGAAAATATTAAGCATGGAAGCAGGCTTCATAAATGCATAGTATATATCCCAGAAAACAAAGAAGGCAGCATGAATTTTATCAGAATTCCTGTTTTCTTATAATTTTGTCTGCATTGAAACAACATGAATATAAACATCATGCACAGAGCATAATAAAGTCTTAATAACTATAAAGAATCCTTTACAGAAAAAGTGTCCTATATCCATGATCTAATCATATATTATTGTCCTATAAGTATAAACTTGAATCTAAACTGCCACTAGATATTATTCATTGCCATTTACATTGCTTACACTGTGAAAAATGTGAGAAATCGTGCTACGTATGCTACAAAGGATACATTGAGTTTGTTGGCATTTGAACAAATGCATTGTAATGCAAAGCACAAAATAAAATGCACTGATAAATTGTACATAAGAAAATGATGAATAGGAAAGAGAAAATAATACGTTTTTGACATCTAGAACCAACACAGATGCGACATGAAATGTTAAATGATGGCACTATTCGGTTTTATCTTTGCTCTGCCATAAGGTAACCAGTAGACCTTTGTGAAATTGGATACTTTCCAAGTAGAGTATTACATGATGAAGAATAAAATATGACAGAAAGATACAGCATTGTGCCTAGGGAAAAATCCCCCCCTCGTTAGCTATTCCATTGAAGAAACACTCATAAGTAGATGAATAATTGAGATATTAATTCTTTTCAACAACTCCTTACTTTTACTTGATCAGTCAAGAAAAGACTGGGGAATTGAGTCTAGCTTCTGGTCTAATAGTAAAAGATAGCTAGGGAAGTGTCAGGATAAAGCTTAATTTCATACATTTCATACAAGTGTCATGAAAGATGATGATTATCATCAGGAAATGGGACCAAAGGGTATTTTAAACAATTCACTGCAAATCAACAGTTCTGTGTGTAAGAATCTATATAAAGCCAATATTTATTTTTCTGTCTTATTCTGTTGATAAATTGCTCTAGTATTAGGGGAATGGAAAATGTGAGCTGAAAGGGAAAATGGAACTTAGAGAGAGAGAGAGAGAGAAAGAAAGCGAGGATACAAAATGGTGAATTGTGTATTGCGGAACAATAAGGCCATTGAGAGTTCCTAAAGATATCATAATAAATTCTAAGACCTCAGAAAGAGGCATATAGATGTATCTAGTACCCTGATACGGTATCATTTTTCCCTAATACACACTTAATGTTATGTATTTTATATTACATGTTTTTTTAACACATTCAACTGTCATTGAAGAGTAAATCATTTATTTAAATTGAAATGAATGTAACTCGATTTACAGTCCTGGAACAAAAGAAAAGTAGCATACAAGTATTCCACTTCTCCCATATAATTTACACCAGATATTTCCTTTTTTTCGTGCATCATGTTGTGAACTTATAATGATAAATGCAAGAGTTTTAAATATTTATTGAAATGTTCGCCATGCTTTAAAGGTTACTCTAACCCTTTGGGGGGCATTTTCTGTGTAAAATACCCTACTGGGCACTATTAATTAGGCCCCTCCTTTAACCTGCAAAAAAAAAAAAAAAACAATTATCTTCAATTATCTGGAATTTAGCTCCTGGCGCTGACTTCCATGCCCTTTACTAAAGTCAGCAAAGGCTTTGTGCATTCTGAATCGCAGGTTTCTCATCTAAGCCGGCGAGGGGAGAAAGAGGTGGAAAGGGAGACGGAAAACAAGCTGGAAATGGAGGTGGAAACAAACTAGGGAGTGGGTTGAATGTTTTTTTTCAGTTGTATTGGGAAGGAGGGAAGGGGAGGAGAGAAAGTTGCACATCCCTAGTCAGTTGGATATCAGTACTGAAATTAATTCAGGAAGGCCACTTGATCAGCTAGAACAGCAAGAAAAAAAGGGACTCTAGCTATGCTGATTTGCAAAATTGGATGTGATATTGCCATGCCTAACAGATAATGCAATATCAGGCATTTTTGCAATGCCATAGCTAAACTGACAAAATTAGAATATTATATATTTAGATTAAAAACAATTGTGAATGATTGATTGTAATCTTTCTTATTTTCCTTTTTTTAATCCAAAAATAAAAGGAAAAAGTGAGTGGGCAATTGAGCAACCATTCACCCCTTCCAACCTGACAAGAACAAAGTGAAACTTTGCTTTTAAAATGTTTGCTTTGAAAATAGATCAATCTGTGCAGTTCATTTTCAATCTGATAAGTTGACTTTTTGGAATGCCTATATGCCAAGGGGGTAGTGGCAACTTGAGACGTCTATAAAAGGTATTTGTGAGGAATTGTTAAAAAAAAGTATTGGCGTGTATCATATTATTTTATATATATATATATATATATATATATACACTGCTCAAAAAAATAAGGGAACACAAAAATAACACATCCTAGATCTGAATGAATTAAATATTCTTCTGAAATACTTTCTTCTTTACATAGTTGAATGTGCTGACGACAGAATCACACAAAAATTAAAAAATGGAAATCAAATTGTTCAACCCATGGAGGTCTGGATTTGGAGTCACACTCAAAATTAAAGTGGAAAAACACACTACAGGCTGATCCAACTTTGATGTAATGTCCTTAAAACAAGTCAAAATGAGGCTCAGTAGTGTGTGTGACCTCCACGTGCCTGTATGACCTCCCTACAATGCCTGTGCATGCTCCTGATGAGGTGGTGGATGGTCTCATGAGGGATCTCCTCCCAGACCTGGACTAAAGCATCTGCCAACTCCTGGACAGTCTGTGGTGCAATGTGACGTTGGTGGATGGAGCAAGACATGATGTCCCAGATGTGCTCAATTGGATTCAGGTCTGGGGAACGGGCGGGCCAGTCCATAGCATCAATGCCTTCGTCTTGCAGGAACTGCTGACACACTCCTGCCACATGAGGTCTAGCATTGTCTTGCATTAGGAGGAACCCAGGGCCAACCGCACCAGCATATGGTCTCACAAGGGGTCTGAGGCTCTCATCTCGGTACCTAATGGCAGTCAGGCTACCTCTGGCAAGCACATAGAGGGCTGTGCGGCCCCTCAAAGAAATGCCACCCCACACCATTACTGACCCACTGCCAAACCGGTCATGCTGGATGATGTTGCAAGCAGCAGAACGTTCTCCACGGCATCTCCAGACTCTGTCACGTCTGTCACATGTGCTCAGTGTGAACCTGCTTTCATCTGTGAAGAGCACAGGGCGCCAGTGGCAAATTTGCCAATCTTGGTGTTCTCTGGCAAATGCCAAACATTCTGCACGGTGTTGGGCTCTAAGCACAACCCCCACCTGTGAATGTTGGGCCCTCATACCACCCTCATGGTTTCTGTTTCTGACCGTTTGAGCAGGCACATGCACATTTGTGGCCTGTTGGAGGTCATTTTGCAGGGCTCTGGCAGTGCTCCTCCTGTTCCTCCTTGCACAAAGGTGGAGGTAGCGGTCCTGCTGCTGGGTTATTGCCCTCCTATGGCCTCCTCCACGTCTCATGATGTACTGGCCTGTCTCCTGGTAGCGCCTCCATGCTCTGGACACTACGCTGACAGACACAGCAAACCTTCTTGCCACAGCTCGCATTGATGTGCCATCCTGGATGAGCTGCACTACCTGAACCACTTGTGTGGGTTGTAGACTCCATCTCATGCTACCACTAGAGTGAAAGTACCGCCAGCATTCAAAAGTGGCCAAAACATCAGCCAGGAAGCATAAGAACTGAGACGTGGTCTGTGGTCACCACCTGCAGAACCACTCCTTTATTGGGGGTGTCCTGCTAATTGCCTATAATTTCCACCTGTTGTCTATCCCATTTACACAACAGCATGTGAAATTAATTGTCACTCAGTGTTGCTTCCTAAGTGGACAGTTTGATTTCACAGAAGTGTGATTGACTTGGAGTTACATTGTGTTCTTTAAGTGTTCCCTTTATTTTTTTGAGCAATGTATATATAAGTCTAAAAGTCTAAAAAGTGGATATCAGTTTTATTAGAAATCATAGGAAGCAGAAAACCAGAAGTAGTTAATAATTAAATATATTTATTTCTTAGGGATTCGAGCTTCCTTTTCTAAAATCTTTCTAACCAATTCACATCTTATATCACGAGGGATAATAGTGTATAGGGAATGAACGTCACTTGTGACTAGAAAGAAATTAGGGCCCCAATTAAAATCTTTAAGGTGCTGTAGAAGACTAATCCTATTTTTCAAGTGCAACTTCATTTTTTTGAACTTATGGTTGGAGGAGAATGTCGCTATACTCTAAATTTTAATTTATTCCAGACACTATTGGACGGCCTGGGTGGTTAGTTTTGTTTTTATGAATTTTCAGGAATACATAAATAAGTGTGGTTGATGGATGGGAGATGTTGACGTATTGGTATTCCTATGAATAAAATATACACAACCTAAAATAAATAAAAACAAAGAGGCACCACAAATGGTGTAGATAAAATTAAACACCATAAAAAATAAAAAATAAGATACACTCACAAACGTATGAATGAAATAGGTGGAATGTATAATTCAAACAAAGGCTTATTTTCTTCTCTTCTCCCACTCTTTTTGCTTTTAGGGTAAGAGAGAAATAGTGTACGACTGTATATACACAAAGGAATACTTTATTAGATTGCACTCACAGGAAATCAGTATTAAAAAACTCATCAAATATTGCAGTACGTCTTCAGTATCCAGGAAGAAGCTGGTAAACACCCAGAATAAGAATCATGAGAGGACACTAGCCAGATGCCCCTGACGAAGTCTAAGGAAGAAATGCACAGGGCGGCAGGATTGCTTTTATGTTGCAGATTTTATTATATAGTTTGTTTCATACTCACATGCTTCTTCTCCTGGGTGTTTACCAGCTTCTTCCTGGATACTGAAGACGTACTGCAATTTTTTGATGGACTTTTAAACTACTGATGTGTCATTTAATTTCACTTATATAACTGGCAAGGGGCACTGGTAGATTATTTAAAGAAATAATCCATGCAACATAACCACTACAGATCTCTGTGGTAGTTATAGTGCCAGGAGTACTGTGACACCCTTCTAGAGTAAGTAGTTTAAGAACAGTTTAACAACTTACCTGGGGTCTGCCAGGATAGTAGGGGATAGGGAAAGTATAGTGTGTGAGAGGTGAATGTGAGACAGTATGTGTCACGTTCTTTCCATGACACCCAGACGGACAGATGTGGTTGCCCCAGAAGTGCCCAACAGGGGATTTGAACCTGGGTACTTTGCAGAAAAAGCCAAGGCCAGGAGCTGACTGGAGAACACTGGATCACAAACACCAACATAGGAACCAGAGTCAATGACTGACATTGCCCTC
This sequence comes from Pelobates cultripes, assembly GCA_933207985.1. Classification (NCBI taxonomy): domain Eukaryota; kingdom Metazoa; phylum Chordata; class Amphibia; order Anura; family Pelobatidae; genus Pelobates; species Pelobates cultripes. The sequence continues at coordinate 215,025,750 of OW240916.1, read as the reverse complement.
AGAGAGAGGTAGTGTTTTATACCTTGCTGATTACGCATCTGCTTCAGGTGGACTGAGAGACTGGAGCAGTCCAACCCCCTAGTGCTGGAGACAAGGCAAGATCGGACCTCAGGCTGATACATGAGCTGAATAGTGGCTCAGAGGAGAAACAGTAGGCCCAGGACTGCAAAGTACCCAGGTTCAAATCCCCCTCAGTCCACCTGAAGCAGATGCGTAATCAGCAAGGTATAAAACACTACCTCTCTCTGAGGGCAATGTCAGTCATTGACTCTGGTTCCTATGTTGGTGTTTGTGATCCAGTGTTCTCCAGTCAGCTCCTGGCCTTGGCTTTTTCTTATCGTGTGTCCTGACTTTTGGCTTACCCTCGACGATTCTTCTGCCTGTGTCCTTGACTGTAATGCAACTTGGAGCAACCAGGATAGTAGGGGATAGGGAAAGTATAGTGTGTGAGAGGTGAATGTGCGACAGTATGTGTCACGTTCTTTCCATGACACCCAGACGGACAGATGTGGTTGCCCCAGAAGTGCCCAACAGGGGATTTGAACCTGGGTACTTTGCAGTCCTGGGGGATTTGAACCTGGGTACTTTGCAGTCCTGGGCCTACTGTTTCTCCTCTGAGCCACTATTCAGCTCATGTATCAGCCTGAAGTCCGATCTTGCCTTGTATCCAGCACTAGGGGGTTGGACTGCTCCAGTCTCTCAGTCCACCTGAAGCAGATGCGTAATCAGCAAGGTATAAAACACTACCTCTCTCTGAGGGCAATGTCAGTCATTGACTCTGGTTCCTATGTTGGTGTTCGTGATCCAGTGTTCTCCAGTCAGCTCCTGGCCTTGGCTTTTTCTTATCGTGTGTCCTGACTTTTGGCTTACCCTCGACGATTCTTCTGCCTGTGTCCTTGACTGTAATGCAACTTGGAGCAATATCCTGCACAGCCCTGGTGCACAGACTCACAGACCAGGTGAATTCTTATCTGACCACCTTGACCTACTGTTCTCCCCCCCCCCCGCCACCCCTGAGTGGTGGGTGGGGGCCCTAAATAAGAATGAGGGGGACCTACTGTCCTCCCCCCTGGCCCCCACCCCTGCACAGCAGTTGGGGGCCCTACATAACAATGAGGGGAAGACCCATTTTCCCTGAGCAGTGGGTGAGGGCCTTACATAACAATGAGGGGTGGGACCTACTATCCTCCCCAGTCCCCACCCCTGAGCGGCAGGTAGGGGGCCCTAAATGAAAATCCCCCCTCCCTTCCAAGGTGATTAGGGGTCCCCAAGCCCCTAGTCAACCCCCCACCCAAATAAAAGTTATCCCCTACCTACCCCCCTCACCCTAAAAATAGTGTGGGGGGAATAAAATAACTAACCTGTAAATAAAAATAAAACTTACCATTTGATGTCTTCTTTCTTCTAAAATCTTCATTTTTCAGACCTAAAAAAGGCCAAATAAAAAAACCATAATACCCGTCGAACTTAAAATAAAATAAAAAATCAGAGCGCAAAAAAAAAAAACCTGACAAAAAAGGGAAAAACCTGACGCTAAAAAAAAATCCATCTTCACCCATGGAGGGCTCCGCGCAGACTGAGCTCTGCAGGGCAGGGGAGGGCTTATAAAGCCAATCAGAGTGCTCTGTGTCATTTTACACAGAGTGGGAAAGTTCTTTCCCACGCTGTGTAATTTGACTCATAACACTCTGATTGGTAGGCTTGAAATCTAACCAATCAGAGTGCTCTGTGTCATTTTACACAGCATGGAAAAGTTCTTTGGAACTTTCCCACACTTTGCAAAATGACACAGAGCACTTTGATTGGATGGATTTCAAGCCCACCAATCAAAGTGTTATGAGTCAAATTACACAGCGTGGGAAAATTCCAAAGAACTTTCCCACCTGTGTAAAATGACAAAGAGAACTCTGATTGGCTTAAGCCAACCAATCAGAGTGTTCTTAGTCTAATTGCAGGGTGGGGCAAGGCTTTATATCAGTCTGCGCGGAGCCCTCCATGGGTGAAGTTGGATTATTATTTTTACAAAAAAGAGAGTACTGCATAGTATCCCTAAGGAGAAAAAAACCAAATGGTAATGCTAAACACCCAAAAGTGTACCTCACATACACCAATATAATATGTAACAAGAAAAGTAAATCTATACCACACCAAAAAAGTGACAGTATAGATTAAAGGGGTATTATTTTTTTTAGCGTCAGTTTTTTTTAGCACTCTGTATTTTTATTTTATTTTAAATTCGATGGGTATTATAGTTTTTTATTTGGCCTTTTTTGGGGCTGAAAAATGAAAATTTTAGAAGAAAGAAGACATCAAATGGTAAGTTTTAATTTACAGGTTAGTTATTTTATTCCCCCCTCCCTATTTTTAGGGTGAGGGCGGGTAGGTAGGGGATAACTTTTATTTGGGTGGAGGGGTGACTAGGGGCTTGGGGACCCCTAGTCACCTTGGAAGGGGGGGGTTTCATTTAGGGCCCCCACCCGCTGTGCAGGGGTGGGGGCCAGGAGGGAGGAAAGTAGGTCCCCCCCCCTCATTCTTATTTAGGGCCCACACCCACCGCTCAGAGGTGGGGGCCAGGGGGAGGACAGTAGGTCCCCCCTCATTGTTTTTTAGGTCCCCCACCCACCGTGCAGGTGTTATGCAAGAGAAGGGGATTATGTCTCCAAGGGTCAAGGATCTGTGGACATGGTGGAGTAACGAAGTGATGGAGACATCAGCATGATCACACTCAATGGAAGCCCTGGAAATGTGACCTTGCTGCAGCCCTTCCCGAATCATTTGCTCCCAGTTCTGTAACTGGGATTGCTGTTCCAATACAGTGTCCACAATCCACATCTTACTATAATTATTTTGGTACCTAACTTCTGGCTGTATTAACTTTGACTTCCCTACAAAATGCTGCATGTTCTTACATAGGATCACGTTATAATCTTGAGATTACTGCACCACTCCAGAATTATATACTTGAGATTATTATTGTCTGATCTTTGTTTTATGCTCTCTGTTTTATTTAATTTTTAAAATTAGTTTTATAGTATTGTTAGCTCATGTTCTAGTACCGACTCCCTGGGACCCTGTGGGTGTCTAGCAGGTATTGTGATAGTAAGATGTTTGAAAGGGTTTGCTTTGAGTTTTGGTTCAACAACATTCAGCTGACAGGCCTGAACAGTAACCAAATTGTTGACCACATTTGAGAATCCTAGCAAATATAATAATAATAATAATAATAATAATAATAACAACGTATTTAACCAGGAATCAAAATAAAATGTACACATAGCCTTCCCCTAATTAAAAAATAATAAAGAAAAAAACAGATACAATTATCTTACAATAAAATCAATTAACAATGTAATATTTAAAACCTAGATTTTTTTTTTTTTATAGTTTTCATTAAAATTTGATCATGGTCAAATGTAATCCTAGTTTAAAATAAAAGGCTGTTGAATCAAACAGTAAAATAAGAATACAAAGCTGAACCTAAAGCTTTGATAATCCTTCCTTCCGGCCTTTAAAACCTACAGCAAATTCAGCATTGATTTTCCCACAAATATTAATATTCACTTTTGATTCTGCTTGGTTCCAGCTAAGTCAGCAAATCCCCTAATTGCATTACATGTCTCTAACACCTTAATGTCTGCTTTGATATGATGTAAGCGTTGGTGCCTTGTAAAACCTGTAACATGGCATGAAGTGAAATCTATCAACATAATAGTTAAATATATTACAGATGTTATATTCAATTCTGTGCTATAAAGCTGTTAATTCCTTACATCTCAGCACAAGAACATGCCTTTGAAAAATTCAAACTGAGAAAAAAAAAGATGTTTCTCTTAACCATGTATGGCTATTAAATAAATAACTGAAGAATAAATAGAAACTTAACATTATCAAGAAGATGAAATAAACACATACCTTAAGGAAGAAAAGCAAAGAATGTATTCACCTCATACACACTGCATATTTATTAAAAATAGCCTGTCACAACTGGATATTTCCATAAAGTTCAATGGGCTGTGCTTTTTTAACGAGTTTTAATTTTTATGTTAGAATTTACAGTAAATTCCTGTTTTAATTTTCATAACATAGCCAGAGTATGTTGATTATTTTATGTCCCTTTGTGTTGTACTATTGGACAAATGAGAGTATACAGCATTATGAAAAGACTGCAGGAGCTCACGTGTATATCATTTTTATGCACATACCCAAATGCTTGTGAGAGAACGTGAGCATCATGGAACAATTCCCCTTTAATTTATCTGATACCATCTGTGTAGACATTTTGATTGATTTCACATATTGTTTTACAATCTTAAATTTAGTGCATAGAGCCTCACTTGCCTACATTTCTACGTCAGTGATGATTACGAACTTGTAAAGAAAAAAACATTTGCCAGGAACTCATAATACCCATTTAACATCTGCAAATGCTCTGAAAATTACAACGTACCCACCCCTTACAAACAGTAGAGGAAACCACTCCCATTGTTAGAGAGTAGTGATGTCCCGAACAGTTCGCCGAACAGTTCGCCGAACGGTTCGCGAACCGTTCGCCACGAACGGTTCGCCACGAACTCATCATTGAGTAAACTTTGACCCTGTACCTCACAGTCAGCAGACACATTCCAGCCAATAAGCAGCAGACCCTCCCTCCCAGACCCTCCCACCTCGTGGACAGCATCCATTTTGAAGCTGCATTCTTAGTGAGCTGTCCAGGAGGTGGGAGGGTCTGGGAGGGAGGGTCTGCTGCTGATTGGCTGGAATGGCCTGCTGACTGTGAGGTACAGGGTCAAAGGTTACTCAATGAGGAGTCCGTGGCGAACCGTTCGTGGCGAACCGTTTGCGAACCATTCGGCGAACCGTTCGGGACATCACTATTAGAGAGGTTTGAAGAGTGTATGAATTATTTCATATGCTTCTCATTCCTTGGCTTTACAGATATTGCTATAAAACGCTTAACATTATTTTCTTACTGCATGTGGGTATTGTGCTCAAATGCAGATTTCTTTTTGTTTATTCTGTTGTATTTTGTTGACATTTTTAGCAAGCTGTACTGCTAGTAATGTAATCAGGGTCCTTGCAAATACCTATTTATCTATTTTTGTCACATTTGTTATAATAACTTTTTTATATTTGCTTTTATACTAACATTTCAGACATTGTGTGAAGTATTACAACATATGTAATGCTGTTTACTGTATAAAACTATGCGAAACAGAAACCCCAGCTATAGTGAAGTGGTTTGACTCCCTTGGTTTGGAGCTAACTACCTTCTCTAGTTTATTTATTTTCATTGTACTGTATAAAACTATTAATTCTCTAGATATTTCTATAAAGATTTAACAAATGAATGAAAAATTAAAACTGTGTATTTTTCCAGATTTTCACTTGTATGTTCTGAACAAAAATCTATACACAACATTACTGTTTTTATCATACATTCATTATATTTATGCACCCAGGTTTTAAATAAATATTTGGAACAATCGAATTAACACATTTTGAACTTGATTGTCGTCATGAAATCACCTACTATTTATTAAAAAAAAAAAAAAAAAAATTTAATAAATTCCATAAACCTTACCTTTTTTCCAGCACTGAGACAGAATCCATACATCTCTACAGCTCAGAGAAACATTCAGAAAGCCCTGCATATGCTTGGCAACATTCTTAATAGAAGCACGGAGTCTAATGCTTCGCATAAAGAAAGATTGAATGCAAACAGATCCGATTTTAGCATACCTTGTATGATGATGTTGAACTTAGAAACATAGACACATAGAATGTGACGGCAGATAAGAACCATTCGGCCCATCTAGTCTGCCCAATTTTCTAAACACTTTCATTAGTCCCTAGCCTTATCTTATAGTTAGGATAGCCTTATGCCTATCCCACGCATGCTTAAACTCCTTTACTGTGTTAACCTCTACCACTTCAGCTGGAAGGCTATTCCATGCATCCACTACCCTCTCAGTAAAGTAATACTTCCTGATATTATTTTTAAACCTTTGTTCCTCTAATTTAAGACTATGTCCTCTTGTTGTGGTAGTTTTTCTTTACTGTGTTGATTCCCTTTTTATATTTAAATGTTTCTATCATATCCCCCCTGTCTCGTCTTTCCTCCAAGCTATACATGTTAAGATCCTTTAACCTTTCCTGGTAAGTTTTATCCCGCAATCCAAAAAGATAGAATCTTAGCTTGAAAAAGAAACATAACCAAAAAAAACCCTCATTGACTCTGTAAGAGAGCTGGGGAGCAGAACCAATTCTCCAGTCAGACACATGAGAAGAAGAATAACCATAAAATCATAAACTTTGTAGACGCTGGTGGTAAACCAAATATAAACGCCTTTTTTTGACAAGCTTGTAAATGCTATTTCAATGGATGATGGGTTTTATCAGGAAGCCCCATTTGTATCTAGTCTTTGGTGGTAGGGCTAAAGGCATGCTGTTTTGCCAGTTGGTGGGGGGAGATATGCATACCATTCCACACTTTCAAAATGTGAGATTTTCTGGATACTTGGCAGCTTGCATCAAGCCCTGGATATTGTATAACAATACCTGGGTATTACAGCACGCATGTGTTGAGGTTTGGTCTGGTGATTAACTCAGTCAAGCATGAGGTCATGGTCTGTGGCCCCTGTAGCAGAGCCATGAAAAGCTGGGTCACAAATTTTGCAAGGTCAGTTGAAGTTGCAGACATGGGAATGTTATTCCTCTAGTCCCTTATTCCTTACGATCCACCAGCTTGGCCTCTAACTACTTATGTTTTTTATTGAGACTTGAGTGGACCTCTGCCAGAGTACTGTGGGCCTCTATAGTTTTATATGTTTCATCTGCGCTCTTCTACAGAGCCTATATATTTGTTTGTATGTCAACTGCCAATTTCTGAAAGTCCACTCTCAGAATGGTTTTCAACTCATCCTGCATCAATTTTATTGATGAATCTGTTGCTGATAATGGAGGACATAAATAAATAGAAGTCCTCCCTCTGTAGTCAGAGGTCAATGTGGAGATAGGGCTTCCTCACTGACATTTTCTATTTTCCTGTGGAAGGGGGGAAGAGTGATGATTCGGTGTGATGGTGGTCAGTGCTTAAGATATTCAGATGACTTATTGGTCATGGTGTTAATGATGCAAATAGCTGTGCATTTTAAAGTGAATGGCACAGTGTTCACCGTTGGGGCCCAAAGTCTATGCATCAGGTGCTATTGAAGTTTAAGTCACAACCCTACAACATTTTTATGTTGCGATCTGATACTTACCTGTGGCTTATCTGTACATAAGGGACCCCAATTTATGCTGTACTATATCCCCCTTCAGGTAGAATTATTTCCCAGAAGTAAATCAGAAAACAGCAATGCTTTTATATTTTAAGCTAATAACATTTTTTAAAAATCCACCTTATTGTCTCCTTTTTAAATTAAATAAAACGTTTGTATTGTGATGACTTAATTGTCCCATATTTCTATAAAGAAGTTATACTGTGTGCTGCCTGAAGCCTTTGAAAAAAAAAACAAGTCTCTCAGTAGTCAGCTCAACAATAAGCATAGGGACTTACTTTGCAATCAGAATCCCCTCTCTGCTTCAGCAACACTTATAATCCAATTTTCACCAGCAGAGATGAGTAATGTCCCTCACCAACACTTTTCTACTGGATGGAAGATAGCAATCACACGTATTGATTTCCCTTACTTCGCTCCTCAAGCTTCCAAGGGACTACTCAGTAACTCAGGCTCCCATTCTTCTTTCACACTATGTGCTATGATCCAAGGTAAATAAGTGTCTTCGGGCAAAATGAAGCCACCTTGAATAGGTAACTCTTTGTTTGCCTTGAAAAAAGCAACACAGCAGCACAACATGTTTCCTTATGTTGATGGATGCACATTCAATCTTATTTTAAAAAATCCGAAATACTCTAAATTTAGAACATGGAAATAAGTCTTTCTTGTTAAACCACATTGAGAAAAAAAGCTAATGCTGCGCAATGAACGTTTGGACTGAATGTAAACATTAAGCTAGTTAAAGAGAAACAAAGTGCTAGAACTAAATTACGATTCCCTCCATAAATCCACTATTATTTGAGTTTCTGGGTCAACTGTTTTTTTTTTCCCCTGCTGCATAATATACATCAACAATGCAACTGAAAATTCTTTGCCTTCATAGAGTCTCCTAAGTAGCAAAAACATGTAAAACTAATGGGTAACACAAAATTTTCTAAAGCTCAGACATAAAAGGGAAAATGGGGGCTCTTTTGCCTGTGAACACATGTTTTATACTGTTGTGGCTTACATTTTATAGAGACATATATTTTCACAGTGCCCCCTACACTGGTTGTTTCATTTGCCAGAGAAATGTCTTGAGCTCGTTTGCATACGCCTACCCAGAATCCCTTGCAGTAGTGATAGCACCGTTAAAGTGAGATTTCTGTGTCAAAAGCAAGTTTAATGGCTTGACTGGTGTGTGTATTTGTGTTTAGCGATGTTGTATTAAATTAATAATACATTTTGGAATCAATTTCCAAAATTAAGCTTCTTTAATAAAAAATAAAAAAAAGTGTCAAATTGACATTTCAGTTCAGACACAAACATTCCTCAGGACAAACATAAACAACCACCTACATATAGGACCCCCAATTAGTTACTAACCAATCAACTGTGTCAGTGGCTGGTGTCCATCAGAGCCAGGAGCGAATGTGTAGTATACAGGTAATCTACCCTCTAATTAGCAGGCCCGCCTCCTGGAAAATGATGGCATTCCTGTATACAATCTTGTGCTATCGAGCACCGGGTTAATGAACTGTAAGTAGGAGTGCAAGGCTACTTTGTTGGATGTATTCGTATGTGTGTGTGTGGGTGTGTATATATTTATATATATATATATATATATATATATATATATATATATATTCCAAATACAAAGTTGGCTGCACTCCGGTCTTAAAAATTCCAATATTTATTGAGTATACAAAAAAATAAAAACGATCAACGATCAACGTTTCAGTCCCTCCTGGGACTTTCTTCAGGATCAAAACATACAATACATATACATACAAAACTACTGAAATATATACCCCTGTACTAATACATTAATTAACCCCTTAAGGACACAACTTCTGGAATAACATGGAAATATGACAGAATATTTCCTTCATGTGTACTTAAGGGGTTAATTAATTGACTTACCCCATCTGTCCTGCATTGCTCCCAGTGTCTCCCCCAGTGTACTGCGCACGTGTGGGCGTGCTGAACCACGTGACCGTCGTAATGACGTCCGTCTGTATACTTCATTGTCATGGTAACGTGGTATACCGCTCGGGAACTAAGGCAACTTGTAAACTATATTTAGCGTTCACTAGTTGGTGTACACTCTGATCGCCTTAATGGCTAACACTGTGTACCTGGTAGTCCTGGTAACGCGGAACACTAACAGTCTAACAATCGCAATAGGGTCTTAGTAGTACCAATGGTTTTCGATATATCTAGCTACATGAATTATTCTAAAAAAGTGGTAAACCAAAAAATTATATAATTAACTTGAATTCCATAGGAAGGGAGCCGCCCGCGTGAAGTCCTGCAAGCGCGAGTTGGCCGTACGGGTGCGAGCAGTGGACAAGAGAAGGTCATTGGCAGAGCAGAGGGACAGATAAGGGGCATATCTATGGATCTGTGAAGAGATATAAGTGTATGGGTTAGCACTTTGAATTGACTCCTATAGGATGCATGGCCTAGTTCTCTCTGTAATAGCACAAGATGAGCTAAAACCAGTTTGAGAACTGAGCGGGGACCCACCGAAGGGCAGGCTAATTGAGGTGTTATCCATTCTCAGCACTCTCTTGCGACTTGTTTTTTGCATACAAAATATATCATAAATTTTCCAGTTCTTCCACAAAATTTTTGCATAAAGTTATGTAACAAGAGGTCAGAGGACACAGCGGATTGTTCCATGTGAAGCAAAATGTAGAACAATTTTCAAAAAGACATGTCAAAATATTTAATGGAAAGAGGTAATAACAATCATACTATAAACCGTCTTATTTACAAACTGAAAGGTGACAAATTCCAAACTCTGTTAGGCTTCTTGGGCCATAAAAATAAATGTTAAATAGAATATCTCTTATTGATCCAGGGATGCACAAAAATATTTCCTTTAATTATCACATTACAAACACAACAAACACATTACCACATTTTGGGATGCCAAAGGGTGCATGTTTCTCAACATTTACATGAATAGTCTCAACTCTAAAAATGCTATCTCTTAGAGATCTACCTCTCCTGTCCATCATCAGTGGTGTCTTGAGTGTGAGAATTTCTACCAATGTGCCAATGTTTTCTCAGCATATCATAATACGGTAACTGCGTGTGCAAAAACTAGAAAAATCTATCTTTCACTATCTCTAGCTTGTCATACTAGATTGTAACCATGTCATGAGATTTTCTTGATGCCTTGAGTCTTTCTATGGAGTAAACTAACTGCATAACCCCTATTCATGAATTTGTGTACCATGTCTTCAAATCTCCAATCTATAGTATCCTCCACTATGCACTTTACCCTCAATAAATGGCACCGAGGTAGAGTCTTCAAAGGGCCACTTTAGTGTGCACTTTCTAATCTCAAAATAGAATTTCTATCTGTAGATTTTGATTATAAATCTGTAAATATTCTTGCATCCTTAATATACATGATAAATCCAAGGAATGCCAATTTAGTGTAATCAAAAGTCATTGTGAACTTGATGATGTCTGAGATTGTGCTCAAAATTTGAACAACTTCTCCAAAAGTTTGTACAAGCCCTCCAACAGTGCAAACACATTGTCAATATATCTATACCACTGCATCACATGCCCCTAAAAGAGACAATGGTGCTATATATGATGTTCCTCCATAATCGCTATGATAATGTTTGCATAGGTGCTGCGTTCAAGCTCAAGGAAGTCCCTCAAATATGCAAAATCCAAAAAAATAAATTATTAAAATTTATTTCAGTAAAACTATCACAAATATTTTTTGTGATATCAACATAGCCTGCAACACCTCATCATTAGACATGAAGATATACACGGTAGCAACATCAAAGGTCACTAATATAGTGCTCGATTTCATTCTATATCTTTGATTTAAAAAATCTGTTTTATCTGATAAATTTTAATGTATTATCAACAGATATGGGTGAGAGTATGTATCAGGGAAGACTATCAGCGTAGAGAGGATAGAATCTATCCCAGCTTCTATGGGTCTTTCGGGAATGTTCACAAAATCAAGGCATGTTATGCGTACTCTGATTTAATATTTTGAAAAAAACTGTAAACCACTTGATTGCAGAGTAGAGTGTAGCATTTTCCATGCCAGCATACAGCAATCCAATTTTTATCTCTCATATGTTTTTAAATGGAATTTCCAGATCAATGAAATTGCTTGAAATAACAGTGTTATCACTTGATTGTGGAAGCAGCCTTGGAGTATGTATTGCTTGCTAGGAAAATGTTGATTTAATTAACATAACCTTGATCAAAGTCTTCATAGTCAAATAATAGGATCTGACAAGAAACAAAAAGGTAGAGTCAATTGGAAATTTAATATAGTCATTAATTATTATGTAAAACATCTGATCTAAGTGTTTTTTGTGTTCTCTTGAATTATCATCAGTTAGCATATGCATCATCTGGACAATAACATAAAATGATGGCTTGGGATTTTACCAATATGTAAAATGTCAGATTATTACTAAAAAGCAGTCTCAGGCAACATTTCTATGCACAATATTCTATATTGCCTGTGATTCAGTTTTTGATATTCTGCTAAATTTACATGTTTAATTTAATTGTTCAGTAATAGCAGAGGGATTAAGTAAGTATTTCAAACAGGCTTGATTCATAACAAGTAGGGCTTACAAATCACCTCTTTTTTGCAAGACATTTATAAATTTTATGTTCGGTGAGGCACAGATTGAAAATCCAACAGTATGCAGCAATCTGGCACTTCCAGACATCAGTAACTCACAGTCTTCAAAAAAAAGCTGTTAATAGATTTCACACTGGGGCACGTCTTCTTACTGTTACACAGCATAAAAACCTTGCTTGACAGAATTCAGAATTCATAGCCAGAAATAAATGGCAATTTAGCAACCTTACTACAAGTTAAGGTAATTGTATAAACCTAATAAACAGGTTAACGGGCATAACATAAATCAGGAGTACTTAATAAGAATGTGTTTTTCACGGGACACACCAGGAAAGAAATCTCAGGAACAGGTAATACTAAATGTAAATACAAAGCGGTGTATATTCCTAAAATACAGTAAAAATGCATTAACACTAGTTTGACTGGAATATCTTTAGCTTTCACAGATTTTAAAGTATTTTTTTAAATACAAACCGGTGTTGATAAAATGCAAGCCTTTTAGAATCGCTCATTTTCGCTGACTAAAGTGGCAAAAATTGGAATTGAAGTGCATCTATGATATTTGATATTTTATCCCTAAAACCTAACTCATCAAATGCGTCTACATATTAAAAGTCCAGATATTTATCAAGTTATGATAGAAAGTCATGGTTTTATTAAAACAAAGAGGTGAGCAGTATGCGTATCTCTTTCTTTTACTCCCAATATAAACAAAGAAAAAAAATATAATTTCAAAACCATAGTATAACAGTAAGGAATGCACACGTATCATTTTTAACATTACTCCCTCGAACCAATTCTTCTCAGCATAAGCTATAGATAACAGAGTCAGTTTCCTCAAATATTCTTTGATATTGCTGACAAACTATCCTTAAAGGAACACTATTGTATTAGGGATACAGTTTTCCCCGACCCCCTCTCCTACGGCACTGAAAGGATTAAATAAACCTTTCCTTCACTTCCCTGACTCTGGACATCCTCATGCAAAGTGTGGGGACACCCAGTGTCGTTTCGTGGTGTCAAATTTGGTAAAACAGCAGGAAACGCTTCTAGTGGCTGTTTGGTAGTTTCTTTGAAACTGTTTATTTGCAACATTTTATATTGCAGAACTAAGGGGGAGAGGGACACAGCACTCAGACCACTTCAACGAAATGAAGTAGTCTGGGTGCCTATAGTATCCTTTTCATAGAACACTAAACGCATCATAACCAATACAGTTTGCTCATCTACTGGTCATTTTACTTAATTTGTGAATAAAATTAATATGTACTGGCTGTCTCCAAACTATCATTCATCTATTTTTTGATTGGACAGGAGGTACTCTCCACATCTTTGTGTAGACCTCTTGTTCATCATAGGGAATATCCAGAAGACGTAACATCACTTCCGCAAACTGCCATTTATGTCATTTCCCCATGTGAGATGGGGATTGGTCCAGCCACATCATATGATCATGCCAATCAATTTGATTCGCCTTTCAAAAAAAACTAGCTGTTTACCCGAATTTTCACATTTCCAAATGAAGAAGCTAATACAGCGAAATATATTTTGGAAGCACTTGTAGTAATCCTATTTGTCTCCAGAGTTCAGAAATATTGCCAGGGGAGTATTACCCCATGAATTGACTCCAGGCCTCAGAGCCATGGATTTGCCAGCGTGAGGTGAGATGAACTAATTTGTATCCTACACTTTTGGCATATTACACTATATTATTTTCTTTCTGTTTTTACCTTGCGAGTGAAAACATCCCTTAAAGCGAGGTGTGGTGCTGCTTAAAGAGCACAATTGTGGGAAAATCGCGCTATTTATTCTTGGCTTTAGTCCATGTGAGTGTATCCATAGTACCACTATATACAAATTGTCTGTTATCATCATCTGCACTACAAATATATATATATATTTTTTTAAAAATATATATATAAATTTATTCTGCACATCCTGTTCATTTACAATACATAAGGGATAAGATAACCCTCTTATATAGCTCTACACTATTATTTATGAGGCTTAATTTATAAATACACCTTTTATATGGTTAATTGTTTGATGAGGAAGGAAAGGTTATTCGACACAAGTGTTTTTGAGCTGCTTGTTTTTTATATGTACTTGATATTTTAAGAGCTTTTATCACACTGTCTCCTGTAAAGATTATAGAATTTATAAATGTTATCCAATTGTAAATAGCAATTAAAGATAGCAGCAACAATAACTAATTTGAACTAATTTTCTATAATGCAGTGTTGAACCAGTTTCAGACACTATCTGAAAGGGGAAAGCATAGTAAAACAACAGTTTAACATCAAATATACCAACCTTAGTAATGATGAAATTCTAGCCTTAAAGAGTTCAAGGAATAACCTAAATTTAGGGATTACAAATTCAGATGAAGGCAGAGGTATTGTGGTTATGAATTACGGTAACTATATGGAAGAGGCATTGAGACTTCTAAGAGATGTCATCACTTACTGATACTGATGATTCTATTTCCTTTAAGAAATACATAATTAAAATAGCTTAAGAAGCATACACTCACTATGGGGCCATTATACATTTATTTTTAGTGTCAGCACTTGATATGGATTAATGAGCACCTTTCCCCTTATATCCTGTGTCACACTACACAGTAGATTTAGTAATGTCAGGATGCTCTATTATAACAGCTGGCCTTTGATCCTGATTTGTATCTTCTTCTTGTTTCCCCCCCTGCACTGCATATCCTGATAACACCTTGTTGGGAAGTGTTTGTGTAATCGAGTAACACCTTTTGACCAGCTAATGCCAAATGTGCTTTAAGTTCTTTTAATATGCAATTGACAGGACATGACTGTATTATGTGAAGACAACCCCTTTTGGATGTGTATAGAATTTTGTTATAAGATCTGTGTCTTCCCCATTAAAATTAGGTGTAGTATTCTGCCATACACTTGTGTGAATGAGTACTGCCCTCCGAGCTCGTATTTCTGCTGTGTCCATTCCTTGTCTTCATACCTGAGAAAAAGCATTGCTGTCTGCTGAATTTAAACCACAACAATATGGTGTCAGAAGTGGAGAGAGAATCCAAATCGGGTAAGAACATTTTGTGTTTTATTTTTGTGTTCTTTGCCCTGTTTGGATTCTCTGAACAAAATTTTGTGGTTGCAGAAAAGTAATGTTTTCTTGTTTTTGTTTTGCCTTTCTTTTTGTTTTTGTTATAAGTATGGGTTAGAGTCCCATGATAAGTATGGGTTAGAGTCCCATGATAAATATGGGTTAGAGTCCCATGATAAATATGGGTTAGAGTCCCATGATAAATATGGGTTAGAGTCCCATGATAAGTATGGGTTAGAGTCCCATGATAAGTATGGGTTAGAGTCCCATGATAAGTATGGGTTAGAGTCCCATGATAAGTACGGGTTAGAGTCCCATGATAAGTACGGGTTAGAGTCCCATGATAAGTTTGGGTTAGAGTCCCACGTTAAGTTTGGGTTAGAGTCCCATATAAAGTTTGGGTTAGAGTCCCATATAAAGTTTGGGTTAGAGTCCCATATAAAGTTTGGGTTAGAGTCCCATGTTAAGTTTGGGTTAGAGTCCCATATTAAGTTTGGGTTAGAGTCCCATGTTAAGTTTGGGGTTAGAGTCCCATACTAAGTCTGGGTTAGAGTCCCACGTTAAGTTGTATAAGAGAAACATTTATATTTTATGGGTTAGAGTCCCATCTTACCGGTAAGTTGTATATAGTGGGTATAGCAGTCCCACTGAGTGACCACATTTAGTCACTGTATTGAATGCACAGTTTGGACACAGTAGAATAAATCTTATTTTTGTTTATTGCAGCGCTGCATGTATAGTTGTATTGTTTAAAAAAAAGTGTGCATTGCTTATATATAAAGTGTTATATATTGTAAAGTGTTATCTGTGTTAAGTTGGAAATGGGCTCCAGTAATGGTAAAAAGAAAAAAAAAAAAAAAAAAATTTCCCAACAAAATTCTGTAAAATTTAAATCATCTAAAGATGTCCCTAATAGTGCTGTGTCACGTACTCCGAAAGTCAAGTCTCAGGGTCCTCAATTAGGCCAAACTCCATGCCAGTTTGTTCAAGAAACTATTGAGCCATTTTGTACAGATTTAGTTGCATGGTCAGAGAATTGTGATACAATGATTTGTAATCCATGGCCAAGAGAGGGTTCTTTTAGTGATTTTCATTTGCAAATTCTGAAAGGTTATGTGTATTGAAGGTTTAAAAAATCAGGTGGAGATTCAAAATGGGATAAAAAGTATATGCATAATGCAGCTACAGGATGGTTAAAGTGTGCTCAGTTATGGTTTGTTCCTGATCAGACTACAAAGTATGTTCAGGCTTCTGCAGCATCACCTGCTTATGTGCTTTTTGTTGTACCAATAAATATCAGTTTGGATGAATAAAAAAAAAAAAAGATTTTTCGGAATATTGATACTGATGAAATTTTAATGGCGATTGGTAGAGGGAAAAGTCATGTTGGATAGATGGTTGTGAATCCTTCTGCAATGGTGAGATCCACTGCAGAAAATGTTGATGTTGGTATGAAAAAATGAGAAAGTGACTAGAAAGTCTGTGGATGTTGGTGCAGGGAATAAGCAAGTTGATAGTGTTTTAGTGGTGGATGAGGGTTATAAGAGTCATGGTGTACTAGTTCCCAGTCATGTGTCTGCTTCTGCCTATCCTTTTGTAGTTGCTGGTGAGACTGTTATAATTAAGCCTCCCTATGGATCACATTTGGTGTCTCTTAGGACTCAGTGTCCTGATCCGTTTAAGCTTCCAGAAGGCACTATTAATTATTTAAAGAGAGTAACAATGGATCAACAGTTTGGAGGGGCAGATTTTTGTTTTTTTATTGTCTGTTGTTTTTAAATATGCTGATATTTCACCAACAGAAATGGCTCTTAATTTGGACACTAAACATGATAGACCTGGTACTGATGTAGGTTGGTTCTGTGTATTTTGGGCTGAGCAAGATTTTGTGTCAGAGTTTTGAAATCAGTTATTGGTTTATTTTCCTTTGTGGTTTTGCAGTTGTACAAATACCTAATAGTGTAATAGCTGCAGGTTCTTAACCTTTTGTCTCAGCGCAGGCAGAGTTGATTGCTCTTACACAAGCTTGTATTGCTTTTAAAGATCAAGATGTGACTATTTATACTGATTTGAGATATGCCTTTGGAGTGGTTCATTATTTTGGTGTCATTTGGCAGGCTAGAGGCTTTGTTGCAGCTGATGGTCGAACTGTTTCTCATTTTGCATTAATTGATGGATTATTGAGGGCCATACTGTTACCTAGATCTTTAGCTATTGTGAAGTGCAAGGGCCATGATACAGATCACTCCATGGTCAGAGATGGTAATGATTTTGCAGATTTGGTGGCGAAAAGGGCAGCTGCCTCTTTTCCTTTATGGGCAGATTACAGTACTGTTTCTTTTGACCAGGTCTTAACTGCATATAGCCACTCATACTGATGATACTGATATTCTTTCTATGCAGGCTGCATCATCTTCGGATGACTTAGCTTACTAGAGTATACATTCTGTTACACCTGATGCAAATTCTGGTATCCTCAAGGTCGCATAGCAATCCCTCAAGCTTCTTCTGTGTTACTCGTCCGACAGTTCCATGGTTATGGACATGTCGGACGAAGAGGGGTATTGGCTATGCTAAAAGAACGATTTGTAATTAACAGGTTAGATCAGACAGTTACCAATATTTTTATCCAGGTGCTTAACATGTGCAAGAGTTAATACTACCATACCACAGTTACCTCCAGTGGAAGGCCCAATGTTAATTTTACAAATTGACTTAATGCATATGACAACGGCAGAAAGGTGGACTTAAGTATTTACTTGTATTGTAGACATGTTTTGGCTGCCCATTTATGATTAATAGTAATAAAGGAACTCCTTTCGCTTCAGCAGTTACACAGCAGGTTTGTAAAATGTTGAGTATAGATTGGAAATTTCATATACCCTATCACCCTCAGTCATCAGGGCAAGTAGAAATGATGAATAAAATGATCAAGGAGAAATTGACAAAAGGAGGCTTGGGTAGCACACGCAATTGGCCAGACAATTTGCCAGCAGTTTTAGCTGAGATCAGAATGACCCCTAGTTCCACTACGGGTTATTCACCATTTGAAATTTTAATGGGGAGACCTTTTCCAACTACATGATGTAAGTCCAAAGGTGCTTCAATGGTGAGCGGAGATCTAAATGTTGTGTTATGTATTGAACCTTGTAGACACATTGAATGGCATCTATGGTGATTTGTCTCTATCTCTTCCTCATCCTTCAGGTACTACCACACATCCTTTCAGGCCTGGAGACCAAGTCTTGGTGAAGACCTTCTTCAAATCCGGAACCTTTGATCCACCATACAGACCTCTCACAACCGTTGTTGCCATCACCAGAAGAGCCGTTCTGACCGAGGAGAACCAGATATGGAATCATGCAAGCAGATTAAAAAGATGTCACATCAAGCACTCTGGATATTCCAAGCAAAGAACGTTCAACCTCAGACTGATCCAGAATGAACAATAGTGCTCGGTGCACCCTAATTATTATTTTTTCCATGGGACTTGGTTATGTGCGGATTAATATTATTTGATCCCAAAGAACAGTGATAGTAAAATATGTTATTAATATATTTCACTCTAAGCAGGCTTTATCTTCTTCATCATGGGAAACAGACAATCATTTTATTGGATCTGTAAAGAATTTATACCAAGCCCTAAATTTAAATAATTGTTTAATAAACCTTAATTCGTCCAGGAGGGAGGGACGGTCTTATTATAGCCATGGCTCCCCGGAGATTTTCTTCAGAAATAACGGTTCTGAAGTTTTTTTTCTTCCCTGAGTGCTATAATAGACAATTAATTAATTTACTGATTTGTTATTCTTTCAGAATAAAAGATTGGAATGATATGGATTAATGAGCACCTTTCCCCTTATATCCTGTGTCACACTACACAGTAGTGTTATGGGCAAATGCAAATATTACAAGTTTTAGAATGAAATGTTGTATTTCTTAAACTGTGTACTTTGTCTTTAAGAGATATTGCAAACTGACAAGGTGTTAGAAATGGAACATATTGTTTTTCATAACTGTTCCTTTAGGCAATAACCTCAGTGCATAATATGTTTGCGCCATTTTGTCCCAGACGAATTACAATAACAATAATGCATAAACAAGCTTCAAGGCTATTCTACAACACTTGCAGTACACAATATACTGTGGTAACCCTAAGTTAATGGAACTTCCCCAAATACGGGAATCTCCCACGACTGTACACTTACGACTTAGTATAAACAACAGATAACCCATTCAGACTTTAAGATGCCATCTTGAATTAAGTCAGGAAAATTTCCATGACGTATACACCCTTTAGTTATGGCCTTGTATGTTTGCCAAATTAAGGGAGGTCCTAAATTGAATAAAGTAAAAGAAGTGTTACTTTTTCATATTTGAACTACAGTAACCTAAAATGGAGACACCTAAGGTATAAATAGGTGTACTTTTAAATGTTAAGAAACAGAGGAGAGACTTGGAGACAGACGCTGCTCCATCTTAAAATGACAGAGAGGCTGACATGATGACATGTTCAGAAGGGTATGTTAACCTATTAATGATATTTGCAAGCATGTAATTTAATCTTATAAACTCTGCTATAATGGATTTTATATTTTTATATAATAAATATCCAAAAGACAATCTTGCTTCCAAGACAATCCTTATTTTATATTGTATTCTCAATTATTTATATATGTTAAATAGAGGATCTCTTACACTATATAAAATTATGGCTAAGATATCTGTATGGTTAGCCCTACTAAGTTCTATGCTTTAAGACATTATAGTGGTAAATAAGGGAACCACACACGGTTACAATTGGCGACCACGAAGGGACTTTGTACTTGGAAGCTTTAAATATAAAATAAATACCTAGGTAACCTCTTATACGTAAGAGAAGACACAATACTTTGTCATGGCACAAGTCTTGAAATATCAAGAATCTATTGAGCTACTTGTAGCCCAGACTCAGAAAGAGATCATTAGAGATGATTTTAATGTGAACAAGGCACTGTGAGTTTAGGTGCCAGGTACAACGTAATTAGCATACAATGCTGAAATTGTGGATCTTAACTAATATCATAATAGAACAAATGCCTAATACACCAGCATAGCATGGCCCGTTAGTTCCAGGACAGTGGATTGCAGACAGGGGGATATGTTCTCTTTGTAGCTGCTTAGCATGCATGCGCAGGAAAAAGATTAATGCAAAATGTTGTCAAAAGAAAAGTGATAAGACAGAGCGATGAAATTTGAAGTCTAATTCCAAGAATGCAAAGAAAAAATGCATTATGGCTTAATGAAAACATTCATGCAACAGACAGACAGGATTTTTAATTATTGCATTACTGCGTTCTGGATTCTAATGTCCACTATATAAGAAAGGTTTTAGAAAACAGTGATATTTTCCATATTGTCAGTTAGGCTAGCTGTTGATTGAAAATCATTAATTATAACAGCATAACTATTTTTGGAGTCTGGAATTTCCAGCCAAGGTTGCGGAGATACAGAGACATGTAAACATTCCAAGGAATTGAGAAGTCGTCGTTTTATATTCCAAATTATGAACAACATTATTACATACAGCCATAAAGAAAAATACATGGCTTTTAAATACATTCAATGCAGTATATATTTTATATAACATATGCTAACTAGCTCATATTTTTCCTAAACAGAGTTGAAATTATACTACCCTCCTATAAAAAAGGGCAACATGTGGTTATACATCCTTTGCTTCTCTAAATGCTCTGCGAAAATAAATATTGATAAAATGATTAAAATATATATGTAAGATAAATCAGGGCAAAATAAAATTGTAACTATACAGGATCTCTAATAACTTTTAAACTGAAATTATTAAAGGCTTATTTAAATAAAATGTTAAATACATTTACAGCTTTAAATGTGACCAAAAGATATTAAATGATGTGTTAAGCAGCCAGCCCAATTCACTAGAATAGCATAAGTATTCTACCATTTAAAGTGAACAATTCCTGCACATAATGACTTTGCTTACTCAGGTACAGTCTTTAGTCTATTGCAATGGCAGGATTAAAGTCCACCAATTTTAAAAGGGAAAGCTTACTTAAATCAGTGGTACTATCCCACCGTACTAGCAGTAAAGAAATTAGAACAATTATATTGTACTACTGACTGTAATCAGATCAGACACGTAATCTCAGTGAATTTGATAACCTAGGTTTTTATAAAATACGATTAAATAAATAAAAGTATATAGACTAGGCAATAACAGCAGTTACATGCATTCAGCAGCCTGCTCTCTCAGAGCCAGAAACGGATTAAAATAAATAAATATAAAGAGTAGGTTTTAAAAAGTCCACAGTCAACCACACATGAAGGGTGAAATAATTGCTTCTTTAAAAGCTATATGCTGCCGCAATTATGTATATAAATACAGATTAGGGCACAGAGTAGATATAAAAATACAGTTTCAAATCTCATATATGAGGATTCAGTTCCACCACATATTCTACAATTCTGAAAGAGGCTAATTTTAATATGTTGTAAAAGCACATATAATGCAAAATTAATTTGATATTGCAAGGCTGCAATATTCTAAACAGACATTAAAATTTAAGAAAAAAAGAAAAAGAATAATGCATAAAAAAATGCAGTGTCAATTAAAGTGATAATACTCTGATATATTAAATCACATTGCATATCACATATCTGCTATATGAAAAGTATAATTAAGGTGACTTTACTGCCCAATGCCCCCTCACATCTATTTTATAGAATCTATACTTTTCAGTGGTCACCTCCAAAGAAGCCTCTGAAACTGGGGGGCTCAGAGGGGTGCTCATCCCAAAAGGAATCAGATTCCAGACTTAAATTTTTTAAAATAAATAAATAAATGATAAAGGAATCACGGGAACACCCAGAACATGCATTTTTATATATAATCTTAATTTGCAGATATTTTATGCCTTAAAGACATATACAGGATATTTTATTAAATATGCAGGTATCTTTAAAAAATTAAACAATGTTAAAAATAAATAAATAAATACATAAAATAAATAATAATAATAAAAAATTTATTTTACACCACAATATAAACAGCTTTGTTAAACAGATTTAAGTACAAGTACTTATGTCAAGAAATATACAGAATACGTTTACAACAGGCAGGTTTAGCATAAATGCAAAGTTGTTGTTTTGGGGGATTTATCATTGCCCAAGAAATCTCCGAACATATTCAGAATTTTTAAGAGCAGCATGTAAGACAGCAGATTGCAATGGACACCATTACAATATTGCTTTGCCGATTGATGTCAGAGCTTTAAAGAATAAATAAATAAATGTTCTATCTCGCTAGATCACTGGCCTTTAATGAACAGTTTGCACAACACTTATAAATAGTTTGTTATACTGCACATTATAGCTGTGACAACATAATACACATGGTAACAATCCTATGTCACTGTTTAATAGACTTACCCAGTATTTAAGGACGACATGTTTCTTGCAAAGTCATCGGGACTTTGAGGGAGGTTCTAACTACGTTTAATTAATTAACTTACTAAAGAAAAAGAAAAAAAGAAGGTTTTGTTTTTCCCCTGCAAGTGAATTTTCGGCGCAAGGTCATTTTGTGTTCACAGACTATTCGGTTTTAAAAAGCTGTTCTTTATCTCCCATTATGAACGGCCTTGTAATTCCTATCCACACTAAAAGTTGGCTTTTAAATGTGACATTATTGTTTTAACTTTAATATTTCATAGTTAATACAGGGGATAAAGTAATTTAAAGAAAGTATATTGAAAGTATAGTAATTGATAAGATTTCATTTATCTATTTTGGTCCACTGTTCACTGATCTCGAGTCTCAGTCTGGTGTTCAAACAGTTTTTCTTACGATATGTCGTGAGTTTATATCCACAACTGCATTTTGCTTTGTGATAACAAATTGAAAGCCTGGCATTGTAATACGTGTATGGACATGCTTATAACAAAGCATGGGCCCTCTCCTCATGTAGTTGGTCTGTAACAGGCACTTTGATGCAATGTGTCTACCAACGCTTTTCTGTGGTCACAGGATCACATCGCATACCCTATCTCTCTGTCATGATGCAGAGTTTATGCTTGCAAGGATATCCAGACCTTATCCATCTGGTATCCGCATAAATACTCCTATCGTTTAGAGGGGTTAATTACATAATAACCATTGAAGGTAATATGTTGGTTGTTCTTCCTATAGAGGAAAGATGTACTTGCCCTAAAAACTTTTTCATGGCTAGGACAAGCTCTAATAGAGAGAGGTAATGTACTTCTGACTCCTGAAAAGGAATATTGGTGGTCACAATATGGGAAATACTGTAATTCATGTGTTTAGTAATCATAAGCATTTGCTTATTGCCACATTACTGATGTACTGTTTATTGAAATATTAATATCCAACATACTTTTGAATTACTATATATTGAAAGTTTGCCAACATCTCATGGTTATAAATATGTTTTTGTATGTGTTGATGCATGTACCAGGTTTACTTGGATATATCCTGTGCGAAGTGCAACCTCTGATGCCACGTTTTCTAGTCTCACTTCCTTAGTATGCATTTGATAATCCCAGGACCATCTATTTGGATGGTGGTCCTGCAGTTACTGCAAAGGAAACCTAAAACTGGGCAACCACATTTGGGTTACTTTGGGATTTCAGTGCCCCAACCACCCCCAAAGAAGTGGGGTTGTGGTCTGGGAAAATGCTGAGGTTAAATGATTATTAACCAAGTTACTAGTTGCTTGCCCCACACAGTGGTATCTATTTATTCCTATGGTACAGATAAGAATTCACAACATACCTGATGATACAAATGGTGAGACACCATATGAAATGTTACATGTTTTTCACTGACAAACATATTTCTGCACCAGGGAGAGCTTAGAACCATTGGTTCTATTAGAGAAATTTAGGGAATTTTTTTTTTCCAGCCCATCTCGCCTTGCACCACCACCTATTTCCTTCTGTTGGCCAGCTTGTCCTGGAGAGGGTGACTCCGAGAACTTTTACTACAGAGAACAATCAGAGCCAACAGAGAACAGTGAATGCTGTTAAAGATGACAAGATAAAACAAACAGAGGACGACAGAAAAGCCACCAGAATCACAGCCACGTAACAGACTGAATCATGATCTGACATCTGAACCTGCAAATGTGAAGGAGAAGGATGAACAGACAGACGTGATACATTCACAGTTAACATGGAATGTATGAAAAATGAATCATCAACATCATTATAAGAGAGACTCTGGAGAAAACAGACTGAACCTGAATTATCTTATACAGTAAGAAAGAAATGCAAAGATGGAAGCAAAAGGATGCTAGAAAACTGGTTATGGTGTCTCCTTCCTACAATCTGCAGCCTACAATGATTGCCTACACTGGTATTTCACAAGGAACCTATTAAGATCATTCCAAAAAAAACGATTATACACGAGAAACATGTGATTGGACTATTACAAATCCTAATAATGGACTCAACGATGATGGCAAAGCATGCTGAAAACAGGAAAAGACGGGAAAGATGTTTGTGTAAGACTTTGGATGCACCTATGAAGGTGATGCAAGAAAAGACTTTGCCATATAGTTTATCATTGAGTGACTACCGCAAACAGCCTTCTTATGCTGAAAAGAAGTGCTATGCTAATTCTGGACATTGCTATTATCCAGACAGAAGATGACCGGAAAAAGAAATAAAGGCTGATAACTGTCAACACCCAGCTGTTTCTTAAGATGGAACATGGCACTGAGAAAACCTGATTGACTATCAAAGCACCTCACAGTACAAGACACAGATTGTTGCCTACAACTCAGAAAAAGTGGTTAATAGGAAGTTGCAGAAGAAGAGGAATATAGATTTCCTACTGGAGTGAAAAACCATCCTGGAACAATATTCTGCAACAATGAACTTTACAATGACATTTGGTGGCATATGAATTTGAATTTGGAAGAAACACATCAATTAACGAAAGAAACCTTGATGCAGTTAATAAATAATAACAATACCGGCCTATTAAGAGCAGATGCCCTGCCAAGAGAATGGAATATAAAAGACCAGCAAAATCTTTTAGAAACCTGACATCATGGGACACTTGTACTAAAGCACGATTTGCAGCTTTTCTTAAGCTCTACATATTATGTACATACCTACAAAGCAAGGACCTCTTGTAAACATAAACACAGAGACATTGATACAACAAGGAATCCGTAATGGTTCTGTTGCAGATGCGATCTACCAATGTACTCCTTGCTCTTTTGGTATAACTCTACCAATCAAAATGTTAAACGGCTCCATAGAATCAAACGACAAAGGATTCTTGCTATATTCTGGACTTCCAGGAATGTGGTGCATGGACCGAAAATTATAATTACTAAAGCAATCATGCTATTTTTTTCCCTGTATCAGAAATGTGTCAGTGACAATGTGTAATATAATGCAGATACTATAATTAATGGTATAAGAAACACATAATGTGTTAATTACAAAGGTGGATAGACTTTGTGAATATCTGAAACGCAATTGAAGATTATTGCTAAAATTCCATATGCAGCTGCAGTCTGGCCTACAAACAAATATATTAAACATACGTATAAGAGCATAACAGCTAATTACCAAGATGAATAATTGAATCATGATAGTTAAAGATCATATGATTGCAATAACAACTGCAATAATGAATAAGGTTTAAACTTTAGAAGAAAATATAAATGTTCTTATTAAAACAGAAACTACTCGATATTCGTTTAAGTTTGCAGAGTGGTATAATTAATATAAGTGAAATACTTCAACAGTTAAAAACAGTTAAAACAGGCAGAAACTTTACTTCAACTATCATAAAGTTTATTTATAATGATAAAAATATTCAGTCTGCCAGAGCTAAGGCCAGTCAATGGAAAGTAAGAGAGTATTATGGATTAACCCGTCCAGGTGATATACATGATTATTTTGGAAATTGATCATTTAGGTCACCTATTGCAAATTGGTGAAAAGATGTCAAAGATATAAATTCAACATCCATACCACTCTATGTATATATATATATTAAAATACACGTAATCAAATATTTTATCAGTTTTTCAAATACAAAGAAAATGTTATTTGGTTTGTAATGGTTAAAGGTACATAAAACCACCTATACAAAGGTAGTGTTAAAATATAAATACCTTCAATATTTTATCTGAGTGCTTTCTTAACTCACTTTTAGAAATAATAAAACATTCTAATCATCTTAAGCTACACCCAACAGCCACTGAAAAATATACTTAAACAATTAAGATTCACATTGTTAAGCAACCAATCTCACGAACGTAACTTTCCACTATGGCTGTCAGATCTTGGTTATTTACTAATAACAACTAGGGAATAAGTTGTCTTCTCCCTAACAGGACAAAGAAAGATAATTAACGTCATATTTCCAATTAGCAACTATTCTAAATAGATTGAGAGATTCTGAATAAAGGAGTATTTTTTACATTTAAAGAGAATGTAATTTTACATACCATTGTGAACAAGGGAGGTAAATACTTTGCTGCTTCAAATTATTCTTTATATCTAAATCATATACAAGGGTGTTTATCTTTAAAACAAAACACTTGAAAGTTTAACTATGTTACTATTTCATCTATCATTATTATACAAACTATAACAAATGTAAAGATTTTTCCACAGATTTTACCTGTTAACATTTTTAGCACAACAGCACCTGATGTCAGTGAGATGTCTATCACTGAGATGTTACAAAGATTCCAATACAGCAAAAAGAGGCGTTCTTGAGAATCCACTTCAATTGCTGTATCAACATAACATTTACTATAATGGGATCCATGGCACTTAAGACAATGTCTTGGAAATGCTGTCAATTAATTTATTCCATAAAAGAATATCGGAGAGTATCCAATCTATACACATCATAAACGGTGTAAAAATGTTTCATGAAAAAAAACAGAATAAAAAGGCAAAGACAAATACCAACACCATCACCACGGTGATAACAGATGATGCTGATTCAACCAATTCTAGACAAATATTTGGAAAGCTGGTCTCTACAATCTATACTCTACAACAAATACCCGGGTATTCTACAAACACAACCTCCAGCAATGTATCTAAGGAATGTAAACTTCTACAGGCCTTTAAAGACTTTGGATTACAAATACAATTACTATTTTTAACTTTGGATTAAATTCGTATCCGGATCCATCCAAAAATATCTTACTCTGGAACGTGGTGTTCTTTTCAATTCTTTCCCAGACAAAAGCTTTGCTCAGTTTAATCAACCACCTTTAAAGGCAAAGATCACACTACGGATATTTTACTGTTACAACAATGATCCATGATGCTGGGAGCACAAAAAACCTAAAGACAGTTGGAGAACTTTGGTTCACTAATTTAAGGAAGAAATGGTCTACAATGCCCACAGTTTAATGGAGAGGGTGTTATGGGCAAATGCAAATATTACAAGTTTTAGAATGAAATGTTGTATTTCTTAAACTGTGTACTTTGTCTTTAAGAGATATTGCAAACTGACAAGGTGTTAGAAATGGAACATATTGTTTTTCATAACTGTTCCTTTAGGCAATAACCTCAGTGCATAATATGTTTGCGCCATTTTGTCCCAGACGAATTACAATAACAATAATGCATAAACAAGCTTCAAGGCTATTCTACAACACTTGCAGTACACAATATACTGTGGTAACCCTAAGTTAATGGAACTTCCCCAAATACGGGAATCTCCCACGACTGTACACTTACGACTTAGTATAAACAACAGATAACCCATTCAGACTTTAAGATGCCATCTTGAATTAAGTCAGGAAAATTTCCATGACGTATACACCCTTTAGTTATGGCCTTGTATGTTTGCCAAATTAAGGGAGGTCCTAAATTGAATAAAGTAAAAGAAGTGTTACTTTTTCATATTTGAACTACAGTAACCTAAAATGGAGACACCTAAGGTATAAATAGGTGTACTTTTAAATGTTAAGAAACAGAGGAGAGACTTGGAGACAGACGCTGCTCCATCTTAAAATGACAGAGAGGCTGACATGATGACATGTTCAGAAGGGTATGTTAACCTATTAATGATATTTGCAAGCATGTAATTTAATCTTATAAACTCTGCTATAATGGATTTTATATTTTTATATAATAAATATCCAAAAGACAATCTTGCTTCCAAGACAATCCTTATTTTATATTGTATTCTCAATTATTTATATATGTTAAATAGAGGATCTCTTACACTATATAAAATTATGGCCAAGATATCTGTATGGTTAGCCCTACTAAGTTCTATGCTTTAAGACATTATAGTGGTAAATAAGGGAACCACCAGCGGTTACAGTAGATTTAGTAATGTCAGGATGCTCTATTATAACAGCTGGCCTTTGATCCTGATTTGTATCTTCTTCTTGTTTCCCCCCCTGCACTGCATATCCTGATAACACCTTGTTGGGAAGTGTTTGTGTAATCGAGTAACACCTTTTGACCAGCTAATGCCAAATGTGCTTTAAGTTCTTTGAATATGCAATTGACAGGACATGACTGTATTATGTGAAGACAACCCCTTTTGGATGTGTACAGAATTTTGTTATAAGATCTGTGTTAACCCCATTAAAATTAGGTGTAGTATTCTGCCATACACTTGTGTGAATGAGTACTGCCCTCCGAGCTCGTATTTCTGCTGTGTCCATTCCTTGTCTTCATACCTGAGAAAAAGCATTGCTGTCTGCTGAATTTAAACCACAACAGCACTAATCCTATTTTTTAGCACATTCCAAAAATATGGGGATGATAGGGAACTAGATGAATTCCCCAAGTACAATAATAATAATACTATGAAGATCTCCTTTGCATCTAATGTAAACTAACCCAAATAAGATTTCTAGACCTCTGATTGACTGGTAACAACGAGGGTATACTTGCTAAGAGTAATTATAAGAAAGTGTATGTTATTGGGTATTTGTCAGCACACTGTGATCATCATCTTCATTGGATACATAATGTCCCACTTGGACAGTGCACAGAACTGATCTACACTATTCAATATTGATAATGAAGCATATATTATATCTCAACATTTTCTAGAAAACGAATATCCCCTTCAATTTTGTTGAAAGCATATCTGAAAACTGAATAGGAATTTTTCATTTTTTCCTGATAATGATTATCAAACCAGGAACCAGAGGCATTTTTGTTTTTTGTTTTTTTATACATTTTGCTTAATTCCGATGCTGTATCATAGAAAAAAAATCATCCATTGGAGAACCTTTATTTAAGGGTCCTAAGTCTGAGCTAGCTAAAACAGGCTCAGCTATATGTGAGTTTGAAGTGAGGATAATACTTGTATGTAATTGATATTTTACATATCACACTATGGTCTGCTGTTTTATATATATTTCAGACTGAATCATTATCCCAATGTATCTTATTATTAATATTATTATCTTATGTGTGCTCTCACCCATTGTTTTATAAGATTGTTCACTTTTATTGTGTGTTTTATCTGAGTAACTTCACATGGGGTGATTGTAACATTTGTTTTAACTACTTTGTTCCACTGCTTGTTTTATACTATTTGTAAAATACACGTTTGGTGTATATTCCCTAAGATTGTATGCTATTGGTCAACGACACTAACTATTTACTTAACTTGATTCCTTTGAACTTGTGTTTTTTATGAAACTCCTGTCTAATTTGGATTTAACTATAACTGAAAATGCAATTCGTACTTACATTGCTTTTGTTTTTTCCAGAACAATTGCAGTGGTTTGGAGAATAAAACATTAACAGGGATTTTTCTTAAGGGAGAAATGTTGCTCTAATTTCTCCAATGTTCCATTCCCCTTATCTGACTACCATCTGCTGATTTTTGACATGTACATCAATCTCACAGGAGCCTCCACTGCATGGGGGGTGGGGGATAAGGGGGGGCACTTGCCCCCCCCATCCCCCCATGGATTTTTCAGCTTGTTCTGCTATTTTTCGTGTGAGATTGAAAATACAGTGTATGGAGAGAGACATGGATAGGAAGCTATATATTATCCCTGCTTCTCTCTTCTCCGCAAGCAACTCCCAGCAGCAAGCAACTTCCAGCATGCAGAGACAGCCTACAGATCAGGTAAGTGAGGCATGGGGGGCAGCCTATAGATCAGGAAAGTGAGGCATAGGGGGGCAGCCTAAAGATCAGGGAAGTGAGGCATGGGGTGGCAGCATACAGATCAGGTAAGTGAGGGATGGGCCAGCCTACAGATCAGGTAAGTGAGGTATGGGGGGCAGTCTAAACATCAGGGAAGTTAGGTGGGGGGCAGCCTATAGATTAAGGAAGTGAGGGGGGGCAGCCTATAGACTAGGGAAGTGAGGTGGGGGGCAGCCTATCGATCAAGTAAGTGAGGCAGGAGTGCAGCCTTTAGATCAGGGAAG
Organism: Pelobates cultripes; assembly: GCA_933207985.1. Classification (NCBI taxonomy): domain Eukaryota; kingdom Metazoa; phylum Chordata; class Amphibia; order Anura; family Pelobatidae; genus Pelobates; species Pelobates cultripes. The sequence continues at coordinate 214,995,334 of OW240916.1, read as the reverse complement.
TGAGGCAGGGGGTGCAGCTTGTAGATCAGGGAAGTGAGGCATAGGGGGGCAGCCTATAGATCAGAGAAGTGAGGCATGGGGGGCAGCCTATAGATCAGGGAATTGAGGGGGGGCAGCCTACAGATCAGGAAAGTGAGGCACGGGGTTAGCCTATAGATCAGGGAAGTGAGGGAGGGAGGGGAGAGCCTATAGATCAGGGAAGGGAGGCATGGTGGGCAGCCTATGGATCAGGGAAGTGAGGCATGGGGGGCAGCCTATAGATAAGGGAAGCGAGACATGGTTTTGGGGCAGCCTATAGAACAGGAAAGTTAAGCATGGGGCAGCCTATAGATCAGGGAAGTGAGGTATGGGGGACAGCCTATGGATTAGGTGAGTGAGGCATGGGGGCAGCCTATAGATCAGGGAAGTGAGGGATGGTGGGTTGGGGGAAGAGACAGCCTATAGATCAGGTAAGTGAGAGATGGGGGAGAGGTCTGCAATTAGCAGGAAGGGTCTGCAAGGAGCAGGAAGGGGCAGCAAGGAGCAGGAGGGTCTGCAAGGAGAATGAATGGTCTGAAAAGAGTAGAAAGGGACAGAAAGAGCATAAAGGTAAAGGAGCAGAAAGAATCAGAAGGAGCAAGGAGCAGAAGGGTGCAAAATAAGCAGAAAATAGCAGAAAGGTAATGGAGCAGAAGGAGCTAAGAAGGAGAGAAGACAGTGTCAGAATAAAAAGAAGACTGTGTCAAATGAAGGAGAAATAAAGGAAATTGGAGCAGGAAGGACAAGTGAAGTGAACCTTCCACTTTATTCTGGACACCACATCATAAGGCTTTGATACCTGGGCCTGGCAGGGAAACTTTGGACCTTCTCATCTCCCCAGGTAAAAAAAATATCAGTGTTAATGTGTTCACTTTTATTTACTGAGTGTCAGGAAGCACATATTGCCACTGGGTTGGGGTGTCGCTGATTGGCTAGAGCAGTCAGCTGGCACTCTAGGCCAATCAGTAGCTCCCCATTCATTATGAACTGGGAACTAGCAATTAGCTTAGAGCGTCAACTGACCACTCTAGCCAATCTGCAGCACCCATGTCTGATGTCAATCTGCACTTCCCTACACTCCGATTCAGAAGCCGAATACCACTAAGTGACCTGGAGATCTGGAGCTAGAGGAAACCTTTGGGGTTAAACCATTTGAGAGTGGTTTAACCCCTTAAAGGAAAGGAAGCACCCAGGGGCTTCCTGGCATCATAGCATTTTCATTTAGATGAAGTTGTTATGGTGACCAGAATGTTCCTTTAATTTGCTTAAAGGAACACTATAGTGTCAGGGATACAAACATGTAATCCTGACACCATAGTTGTGAAAACGCTATTTACCCTGGCTTTATGTGATAATGATTATGCCCCTTCCCTTCCATGACACTGTCAAAAAGGGACCAAGCATGGATGTCATTACAATTATGCCCCCTCACCCCCCTGGAAAAATTCCTGTGGACGTCAATGCTCCACTGTCTTGACTTACAGCAATTCTCCACCAACCTTCAAACTCTGCTTATATCTATCTCAAATCTCACCTGCTCTAGCTCTGCAGCCACCCTCTGCAACTCCACCTTGTGCTCGGAACAAGACGCCTTCTAATTTTAAAAATTGTAAGCAACCCAGGTAACAACCTTGGCAAACTAAGCTGACCTGATATCTCCAAAAGTTCTGCAAAATTGCTCAACATTGCTGGGAAAAAAAAATCTAATTCTGCCATCCTCTACTATCAATTCATACAGCTTGATTCTTTCCTCAGAAAAAAAAAACCTACTTCAATACTCTCATATCCACACTCTCCAGAGAACCCAAAGCCTTTTTCCCATTTTTAATACTCTTCTTTGTCGTGTGGCTGCTACTGCTCCTACTAACTTGACCACTACAAACTTTGCAACTCACTTCACTTGGAAGATTTCCACAATCATATCAAAGATATCTCTAACCTTTCTCCTACCCCTACTAATACTTCCCCCAACCCCACTTCCTCCTCTGTTTTATGCTCACTCACAGCCATTCTGGCAGAAGAGGACTCTGGTTTGTTTCGGTCCACCCCCCCCACTACGTGTTCCCACCATCCTAATCCCTCAAATTTCATTTGCACCCTGTTTGCTCTGTGTCCCGCCAAAATATTCAATCTCTTCCTGCCGTCTGGCATATTTTCTTCACCTTTTTCATGCAATCGTAACCCTCATTTTAAAAAGGCCAACGTTAACCCTAACTCCTCATTCAACTACCACCCTATTTCACTACTACCATTTGCCTCCAAGATCCTTAGGAGAGTTGTGTACGCATGTTTTACCAACGTCCTTGTATCCAACTCCCTGCTTGACCCTCTTCAGCATGGATTCCCACACTTGTTACTCTGTTAAAATGACCCTGACCAAATTATTCAAAGATTTAATTGCTGCTAAATGCACTTGTCGTTACTCTCTTCTAATTCTCCTTGACATTTCTGCTGCTTTTGATATTGTTGATCATCAACAACTTCTTCTCATCCTCTGTAATCTCCGTCTATGAGACTCTGCTCTTTCCTTGTTCTCTACCTACCTCTACCAGCACTATTTCAATGTTTCCTTTTCTGATTCTTCCTCTACTTCCCAACCCCTCTCTTTTGGTGCTCCCCAAGATTCTGTCCTTGGTCCCCTACTGTTCTCAAACTATAATGCATCCCTTAGTAAACTTATCAGCCCTTTGACTTCCAATAACAATTCAATGCAAATCTATCTGTCTAAAATCTAAATTCTGATACTTGCCTACAAATCTCTACAGAAAGTAGCTCCTACTCACCTATCCTCATAAATATGCCTGTCCCATCCAGGCCCCTCTGTTTGTACTCGCACCTCTGACACTCACCTTCAAGACTTATCTATGACTGCTCCATTCCTATTGAACTTTCTTCCCGGCTCCATTAGACTCTCACCAAGTCTCTTCAAATCTTTGAAAACTCACTTCTTTATGAAAGCATATCAATTAAACAGTTAAAAGCTTTTCCTCCCTCCACCTTGGTAACTTACCTTGTTACCTCCCCTGCAACAGTGTCATTGAAAAAAACAGCCTTTATTGTAAATTATTCTAGCAACCTACATTTCACATGCATGAAATACATTATACCCTCACCTCTTGCGTCACTTCATTCATTCTCATTCTAGAATGTATGCCTATTGTACAGCGCTATGGAATTTGCTGGTGCTATATAAATAATAAAATAATTATAATAATTTGAGCAGGGCCCTCAATACTCTCTGTTCCTGTGTGTCCAACTCGTCTTGTTTTAAATACATACACACATTGCACAAATACAGACTTAGAAGCACCAGCCCAAAGATAAAAAAAAACAACAACCTTTATTTCATCATATTAAAAATCAATATTTCTAATTTATATCTTGAGAACCACAAATCTATTAATTTAATTAAGAATGTCTATTTTAGATTTATAGTATCACAGGTGTCTTAGCATAGGAAGGAAAAAAATATATACATCACAATCTATCTCTGTGTAAACATTATAGGATGAAAGGATGAGCTTAGTTTTTATGTCCAGGACCTTACAATAGTAAGGATATAGTAGTAGGACAGGAAATCTTGGTTTCAATGATGTGCCCTCATTTGAAATCCATAGCCATCAAGTGGATATTAGGATATTTACAGTATGATGGTGAGGTAAGTCTTTTATACTTTCCCTTGATAAAGGCACACCGTTAGGTGCCGAAATGTTGGGGTTGTAAGTGTACATGTGTCCAGCACTTTGAGGCTTTGTGTAAGTGTATCATTGCAAATTGTTTAAATTGTTGTGAATACTAGCCTCTGTCACTTTGTAAACTATTTTTTTGTAGTTGCATTATTGTGTCTGTACTTTAAAGTTTCTTATTCTATACGGTTATTAATATGGTGTGCATGCTTTTGTATGTATAATATTGATTTTGTGGAAGTTTAGGGATGCCTCTCTAGGATAGCACCCAATTCTTTGATTGATGAACAACCTCAACCTTTTACGGTTGTTTGGTTACTGCACCTCCTTCTACCACAGATAGTTCAAGTGTTATACCTACTTGGTGCCCTAAAGAAGCACTAAGATAGAGAACAGCATAGTCTCAGGGCCCTCTTTAATACTGATTGGACCCTGAGTAAGCATATGCTTGGGCCCCCTGGATCCTGCCCCCTCCCACTCCCGCGCATGCAATCACTCCCTCCACTCTAACCTAGTGGCAAAATTAATGTAGAGAGGACCCTGGTGCAAGATAGTATTTTGGGCCTTCCCCTCTAGCACGATAGTGGCAAAAAGACATAGCCCCATCTGTCGTACAACTCCCACAATGCAATGCCAGCTGGGGATCTACTATTTGCCCATCTTTGCAGGGTTGTATTTGTCTGTGCATTTGAATGTAAGCATGTTTTTGTATAGAGTATATGTGTGTGCATATAGGGGTGATTTTGTATGTGCTGTTACCTTTGGAATGCAGTGGTGTATTTGTAGTGTTTGAATGCAGGCGTGTGTTTGTACATATTTTTGACTACTTTGTAAGTAGAGTTGATGTTTGCATATAAGTCACTTCCTCCGAGTCAGCTACAGGGGCCCGGTCGGCTCTTAAAGGGCAATGGCACCTGACCAGGTCCCTGTTCAGTGATACCCATTGGGTGGCCATAAATGCATATGGGTCACCCGATGGCACCCAGCCCCTACAAATTGTTACAAGCAGTGGGCCCACAAGGTAGCTGCTTTGGGCCCCCCAAGGATGACTGGGCCCGGGGCAGCTGCCCTGTTTACCCCCTGTTAAAGACGGCCCTGCATAGTCTAGTTTGCGGAGGAGCATCAGTTGTTCACTGCCTTTTTTCCTTTCCTTTGTGTATGAATTTGGCCAAGCTGAACAGTGGCATGATGAAAAATCAACCAACCCGAAAAAAAAAAAAAATGTCCAAAGTGGTTCAGAAGAACTAATATTTTCCACCCTGCACAAGTCTGATAATAAATCACCTCATGAATGTTTTATGTTATAATGGGGTTGACTAATCTGTATGGAATGCTATTTGGTTACAGAATAAAAAGCTTTGTACTAGAAGCCAACATCGTTTGTTCCCTTGCCATGGTTTTTAGAGAAGAGTATAATGTTGACAGTGACAGCTAATAAATCAGGGGCAATGCGTGGGGATCATTCCAAAGGTACATCAAATTATGTTGTACATCAACTGAAGAATACAATAGGAAACTAGTTAGAGGAAGGCAGTAATACCAGTGAATTGTTTGGTATAAATTTCAGGTGGATATGTTTTGTTTGACTTCTGATTCTGGAGCACGCTTCTACTTGACAGAGATGATATGACTTCTTGGGGGGAAAAAAGTCAGGCTAGTTGCCAGGGTAACAAACCACCTACACAATATAATTAAAACATTACATTATTTATTCATGAAGAAGTGTTTTTCTTAGCAAATATAAAATGAACAAATATCTAATTTTCATTTATAGTATCATGCTCTAATGGATTACATTCTATTCTTGTGATGCAGTTACATCTCATAACATCTCTCTTTTATGTCAAACTGCATCTCATATAAAAACAATATAGACAACAAAACATCTTGATACAGAAAGAGATGCGGATTAAGCTGGGCCATGGTTCTGTTCTAAAAATGTAAGCTCCATTCTATTGTCCCCCTAAAATGCTCAAGAACTACAGGTCATCTGCAATTTTGTTTTGTATATTTATACTATTTAGGAATCAAATACAAACATAGAAACATAGAAACATAGAAACATAGAATGTGACAGCAGATAAGAACCATTCGGCCCATCTAGTCTGCCCAATTTTCTAAATACTAACAGATTACATTAAATAAACAGATTACATTAAATAATGTACAAATATGGCTGGGGTATGTGTGGCTATTAAGCCAAACCAAAATGGGCATGCAAACCCTTGGTGCTTTGAGACTCAATGAGCAAATTATTACTATCATTGCCCTGACATAGCTATGGGATGCTAAGGAAGACCCTTCAGTGCTCTTTTACTTCTGAGCCTCTAACTGAAAACTGCATTAATTAAAATGGTACTTTGCCCAGGCTTGGGGCTGGATATTCCAAACATGTGCTGACATGGCAACCATGCTTTTGATATTGGACGACCATTCGCAGACTCCTCATTCAGCAACTGCCAAGGGACTTGACTGCCTGACTGATCCTTGCAATTTGGTTACACCTGCTATTGCCATGGATGCAGTTGGGAGAATCTGATAGGACACTGCTTTTATCCACACTGAATGATTTACACTGATGCTATGGACTGGATATATGGGTTTAGTTCTTTTCAGGGTGAAAAGGGTGAGTGGGTGGTCAATTGTCCCCTGCCCACTGACTTTTTCTTTCCATGTAGAAAATATAACAGTGCCTGTGGCGAAAGTAACCTTGCCACTTGTACTTGGAGTGGCCTGCTTGCCAGCCTCCTGCCCACAGACTATGGACCCTGCAGAGAAACCTGTTAAAGACTACTGAACTTGATCGACTATCAACACTGATTTCCCTGAAACTGTTTAGGGCATAGGACCATGTGCACGGTCGGTCAAAACTATGACTTCCAAGAAATTCCTGAATCCCTGGGTGATTTTTGGATATGTTTTGGATATGTTTTGGATATGTTGTTCACCCAGTTCGGGGCTATCAGGGGATATGGGATTTTATGTGTTTTTAAGGTACTTTTTGGGGTTTCTTAAAATTGTATGATAATTGTATAATTGGGTTAGATTCATACAGTTCCTGATTCAATTATCTCCCAAGCACAGAGGAGGGATTCTATTGTTTGTGTATGGGAGTGTCTCACTGTATGACTCTGTTTTTATTGGTTTATTAACTTTGTGTACCTGTGCCCAACAAGGTCCACCTGGGTGTCACCCTTATTGGGAAACTTGCATAAAAGGCCAGTGTGCCTCCATTAAAATTCCTTTCCTGCTTACCCTCAACATAGAGTCTCATAGTCTCATCTCATGTGTGAGGGTAACGGCTGTATCTATCCTGGGGATTGTTATATCACTATACTCCCCAGGAATTATAATCACTAGCTTTTATAAGAGCTGTTCCTGCTACACTCTCTGGGAGTAGGAAAGGTCTGCCCACTGGAACCTGGATCCCAATCTTGGGTTCAGGGTGGGTGAAGGACGGCTAGACCCCAGCACAGCTGCATCGCTAGAAGTGGGGTCTGCAGTGCTTATGGTGTCTGGTGGAGTGCTGGAATTCCTTGGTGAGCACTAGGAGCATCGATTGGCGAGGGCACTCGGTCGGAGTGCCAGGCGGTGCGAGGAGAAGCATCCTGGAGACACTGGTAACGTGTTGATCATAGTGAAGGCAACGCTAGCATTCATGCAGCACCCCTGGAAGCAGAGGTGTCCACTGACTTGGAGCAGGCAAGTATGGCATACTTTGACTCTTGCGAAGATTTGCTGGCCGAGGTGAGGCAGCGAGTGGCCTGGTATGGCCCTGATGTGTCCATGGATACCTTGCAGGCGATTTGAAACCAAATAACCATCGAAAGACAAGCGGAGAGGGACCAAGAGTTCCTGCTGGCTAAAGCAAGGAAAATAAGTCTCCAGGTTAGCCTCTTCCCCAGACGCAGTGGGGGTACCCGAAGTAGGGAACCTCATAGACTGGTCCTGTGAGGAATTCCAACAGGCAGGTGGAGATGGGACCAAAGTCTCTCCACCGGCCCCACAGGGATACTGGGCAGACGTCCCACATCCCCAGCTGCAGCGCTTTCTCCCCTCCCCAGCCCTGGGGTTAATGCATGGGACTACCATACCCACTGATGGCCCCTGCTCTACCTGACCCCTTGTTACAGGACAGAACTATGTACCCATGTTTGATTTACTTTGTTTGTTTAATAAAGAGATTTACATTATTAACTAAGGTATGCATCTTTTTGTATATAAAAACATACTAAACAGACATGAAGACAGATTATCTGCTGTAAATCTGTATTTCAGTGGCAAATGGGGATTTAAACAGTCTAAACTGCCTAAACTGCAACTTCCTTCTGCACTCCATATGCAATTCATCATCACCAGAGGTGGTAGGTTTAAAACAGAACCCTGTGTTTGGATATATTTATAGGGCCTCGGGTGCAGGACTTGAGCTTTGTAAGGTGCCCCCAAATTAGCATAGAAACACGGACCAGCCTTACAGTGGAAACGAAAAAAGCTCTTAGTCATACAGAAAGGGTAGTAAATACTTGAAACAGCTTTCTAGTGGGAGTTGAAGAGGCTTACAGCGAGCGTATGTTCTGCATGTGTATAGAATGTATGTGATATACCCTGGATAGCAAATTAGGGAAGTTTCTTCTAAACTGGTGAAAGATCAAAATCAAGAAAAGCACTTTTCTTCACATCTGAATCCCTCTAAATAATTGAGCTGTGAGTTTAACCTCACATTTTCTAAATTACAGTTTAGTTGCATAAATTGTTTTTAGTAATCCATTCTTCACCACACACATACATTCCTGCCCTTCGCCTCTGAAATGAGTGTCCTTTTTTTCGTCCATGTCAAATGTTGGTAGATACAAGTAAGGTATTCTCCTAGAGAGGTCACAAACATTCTGATTTGGGGATGGATTAGCCCAATAGAGATGTGAATGTTAGTCTTGTACTGCTCACTTGCTACATTTAAAAAGACCCTGTTAAGTAAAAGCTCACATAAACACCGCAAGCAAAAAAGGGTTGGCAAAGACCTATCAGAGGGTCAAATTGTTCCATGAAGTCTATATTGCAGTGATCAAAGAATTGTAACTCATGTTTTGTTCCCTAGGCATAAACAAGTACCATAGGAATACATGGGATCAAAATGGTTAACACAAAGTGATGTAACATACGGTAACGTAACAATGTTTTTTTCGGCTTCTAAGAGTGTATAATAATGAAAATATTTACTGTATAAATGCATGGAAATAGCGACATTAACATTTTGTTTCTGCCTTTGCTCAGAAAACAAACAGGCATCATCTGAAACACTTGCGTGACTAAGTTTGATGATCAATTGTTATTTAGAATTTAATGGGTTATAAGCTTCACTTCGCAATGCTAAATAGTGTCTTGCGCCTCTATTTAGAAAGGTAATGGAATGCAAATCTGAGCCGAATAGAAGGCGTATTGATTTTTTTTATGCCAGAAATTAAAGACTTCAACCATTTTCCCCACTCAAGGTGCTTCTGTTCTGTGCCAGCAGTAATTAAGTTCTAATGTTTTAAGAGCCCAGAAATTATGTTGTCTATTCATGGAGTAACTATATTAAATCAAAGGCTAAATACATATTTAATAGTCTTTGCTAGTGAATTAATATAAACCAGAAATTCCTTATCATAATGCAAGTGCACTTTTCGTTTGAGAATTAAATTGGTTTTCATATTCTCATGCACTTTCTTTTAATTTTCTCCAGGTAATAAGAACTATACAGGCATTTTGCCTTTGGTATTGATGGTCTGTGGGGAATGTGGTGCATGCTGTTTAGAGAATGCCTTCAATATTTTTGTTCCATTAAGGTAAAATCACAAAATGAGTTTTTGCTTCGTAAAGCTACTTATTTCTTCAAAGGCTCAATATGTTTTGGAGAGGAATGTCAGTTTAAAAGTAAAAGTAAAAACTGCCCTTTTCAGTATTCATAAAGGGATTGCTTCACAAGGTACTAATTATACAGAAAGGTTTGGAGAGCTGTAGAAATGATTAGGAGAGGCATCAAGGCAGGGTCCGATACCATAAAACACACGAATGGAAGCCATTCTTTTTTTTTTTTTTTTTTAATGTTGGGATGATTTTACTTAGTGTGTCAGATTAGAAAAACAACTTCATATAAATGACTTGTCAAATTTACATTTAGTGTGTGTAGATGTTAACTGCTGCATCAGGCTATAAATTGTCCTTTTTGATAAAATAGATTTGGCCTAAAGAATTCCTATTATTAAATCACAGATTGCCTAAGGCATTACTACAAGATATGCAGAGAGGTTGCCAACATCTTAATCATGACAATTCTGCTTTTGTACCCTGGACCCATCGGATGAAGGAAGCAATCACAGTGAATAAAGTTTAATCAGCCGAAGAGTCAGAGGAATATAAATCTGTATACTATATGTGCAGAGCCATCACATTAAAATCGTATTAATGGTTTTTGAGCTACGGTAATGTATAAATAAGACAAGATGTGGCAAAAGCATAAACCAAATCATAACGTAAAAAACAGAAATTGGCCTCTTTTTAATATTTATAGTATTCTTAAAAAATATTTATCGTCCATTGCATCACAAGCACAATATGACATGGTATTAACTTTAAGTAAATAATATTGGGAGTTTTCACTCATTAATTATTGGTACCATCTATCTTTAAACTAAGCACTATAATCAATTCAATGTGCTGTAATCTGTATTGTGCCAGGAGTATCCTGGCGGCTCATCCATTGTAAGTAGTCAAACTGTTTTAGAATGGTTTGACCTCTTATCTTGGGTCTGACACCGAACCAAAAAACAAACAAAAATATATATATTATTCCATGCAAGGAACCTACCTGATTCAGTTTGAAGCTTGCAGTCAAGCCATGGTCATAGGCAATCACTTACAGGGTTTTTCACTAAAGTGTGAATTATTATTCATTCAAAGTGACTTCAAAGTGAATTTAACAATTTTAGGACAAAATAGCCAAATTAGAAAAATGAACTCAGTCAACTATGCTTTCTGCTCTTCAGTTTTGACCTAAAGTTTGAAATGCACTTTGGATTCCAAACAATACACACTTTAGTGAATAGCTCAGTTACTATTTTTTACAAGAGACTCTAATTTGCATATTATTCATAGAAGGGATCATAACTATCCCCTCTATACTCGTGCCCTGTACAAGTAAATGTCTTGGTATTATTTGTAAAACAGCATGTGTCTGTAAAGATACACGACTTTATTACACAATTAAAGGAACACTCCAAACATCTAAAGCTTGTTCATATTTTAATAGGAACCCTCCTCCCTCCCATGTGTCAATCAGATAATGAACCTATTACTTCCTGGAATGCAACAGAAAGGAATGGAAGGCCAGTCTTTAACAAGACCATGATTTCAAAGAGTCAGGACAGAGAGAACTCCACTGTGAGTCAGGGAACAAGATGAGTAAAAGCAACATCTATGTACTGAGTATTAGTCAAGAAGTTGTAGGTGCATACATTGTGTGAGGACAATATAGTGGCCCAACATGCAGAACTAAGTCAAACACAGTGAAATATAAAACTTAAGGAAAAACTTATTACCAGCATTAGAATGGCTGGAATTAACGTAAAATGAATAACCAGTAATTAGACAAGGTTAGGGATACAGAAAGGAGCAAAAACTTAAATGAAAAGCCAAAGGGTAAGGAAGCCAGAAGTAAGAATAGTCAGGACAGACCCATATCAAAAACCAGAATATCAAATGCAGGGATGTGCTCTCGGATAACCAAAATGTAAGGGAAACCACGACAGGGCAAAGCAGTGATACAGAAATCGGCTTTTATAGCACTTCCCTAATAGTCACTGACTCCAGAACGTGCGTGCGCACCGATTATGTGGCTGTGCACACATATCCGCATGACCCCTGACCCCGCTGAAGGCGGGGCTACAGGCTACATAAGAGTTTGCTATTGCAGTGGCTGGAGTCCATAGGAATGCCGTGCTCGCTGGGACTTAGGTAAGTCCCTGACTTTGTGGTCGCGGGCCGGGGTACGTGACACATTGGGGAGGAAAGTACCCATAGGAAAATTACACAAACATTCAGACACAAGCCACAGTTCAACTTGCATGTATACAACTCTAAATATAATTAATGGGTACACCATGACAATAGAGACAGTGGGGAATATGTATTGAATTTTACAATGTTGTAAAGGTGGAGTAATCAATAGTTGAGTTTTCCTGCTGATTCCATTTGCTTCCATGGTGATTGCATCACTTTTAGAAATGTGTCCATCTTTTGAGATTACATCACTTTGATAAATCTACAGTGGGTACAGTGCATACAGCACATGCAGTAAGATCATATATAACATTTGTTTGACTCTATACAAGAGGGAAGCATCCATCTCCCTCCACCTCCACCTAGTTTGTCATAATTTTTCACATGTTTTTGGTACATTTCCACATTGCATGGCATTAGCTCACAACTGTATTTTTTTCCCTTTGGATCATTATCTGTAATGATAATGATTAAAGATATCCACTACAAACAATACAGTGTATTTTTGTTTTACTTTTAAATGGGTGTGACAATATATTAGTCATATGTCAGACTATATAGTTGAAAATCACTTACCATTTTAATAATTATTATTTCCTGATTATGTTGGCCATTGTAACGGATCACCTGGCACCCCGACTGGGTACCTCCGTTGAAGGATGCTCCTAGCGCTTCCTGAGGACTCCAAGCACTCTGGCAGACGCCACAATCACCGAACCGGAGAAGCATATGAGTACTTTTAAGCATATGAATGTTGTATACAGCCGAATAGGAAAAACCATGCAAATAGGTTTACACTCCTAGCAGTCAAAATGGAACAGCATACAATAAATCCTCCCCCAATAATGAGACGACACTTCACTTTGAGGGTTAAGCAGGAACTCCACTGCAATGGCCACAAACTGGCTTTTTTGCAAGTCCCCATGCAAGGGGACATCCCACAGGGTGGGACACAGTACAACCAATCACTTACAGGAGAACCGTAAAACACACCTAGCACAAACATACATCCCTCCCCTCTGCCTGTGATATAATTACTGAACACAATGGGTTAATGTAATTTATCACAGGCAGGAAAAATAAACTTTTTATACATACACTGTAACTTTAAAAATATGCATCATATTCACATAAAACATACATATTCAGAATCAGCATACTTTAAATATAAACATAACTAAAATTCAGCCAATTCCATCCAGGGGTTAAAAAGTTAAGGAAAAATCCTATTTGACCAAATGAAGCATGGCTTTTCTGCCCAAAACCAGTTCCACAGAGTCTTCTATCTTGGAGATAATTGGGAAGTAATCCAATTATCTCCAAGGACAGAGGCAAAACTCCATTGAACACATGGTAGCAAAAGACAATAAAATACATAAAAATACATACTGTTACATTTATCACATAGAACATACACATTCTACCTATCCCTAGATAGCTTAGATCCGAGCGCACATTATTACCGGACGGCGCTCAGATCACGTACATACAGTTCAATTGCCATGGAGCCAACGTTTTTCATACAGTCTTTCAGTATCCGTCTGGGCTCCATGGCATAGCTATCTGGGGTGGCATGGCTTTAACAGTCCGCAGAAAGGTACGAATAAACCTTTCTGCAGGTAAAATAAAAGTTTAAAATGCAGAACCATAGTCTAAAGGGAGCAGGCGAGCAACCAGGCCTCTCCAGTGGACAGTGGCGAGGTTGGTTCCGCCACAGCCATTATGGACATATTTATTTTATTGTGTTACCTCCTCTAACTTACATATAAACAGCATTGTATTCAAATAACAATACAAACTGTGTCATTTCAAAACAATGATATCTCCCCCACCCCCATGACTCCTCTCCTGCAACTGTCAAAAATTACCTACTAAGCCCTCAATGAATACTTTTCTAACAACCTACTTCGTACCCCTACTTTTACCCTTTAAGTAACTATACCCCACTCCCTCTAGAATGTAAGCTCATTGAGCAGGGCCCTCCACCTCTCTGTTCCTGTATGTCCAATTGTCTGGTTAAAATTACATGTCTGTTAGTCCACCCAACGTACAGCGCTACGGAATGTGATGGCGCTATATAAATAATAAAATAATAATAATAATAATAATAATAATATACTGTATTGTTCTTCAACAACAATTTATCTGTTTTTATTCTATCCAGAAATGCACTGTGGATTAAAAAGTCTCTTTAAATCCTTATCTCCATTAGCTTCCTTTTAATGTATCAGCACATGTTGTGTAGAATTATTTGTGAATATCCCTTTACGCAACACTATAAATTAGACGAAAGCTCAGGATGCCTGGAGATATGCTTAATTAATTAGTTAACATTGTTTGGTTCTTGTGAAACATTAACACTATGCTTTTATGACCTGTGTGGACCGAAGATGATCTTTCTGATACAGATGAGGCATGCAAGGATGTCCTTTGATCCAACACTTGCAGGGTTAAAGTATTATTGATATCTTGATATCACAGCCATCTCTGAAGATAATACAGTAATAAAAAGAAATTTGTGCACAGATGTTATATCCAGCCTGCCTTAGTATGTAGCTGCTGTGAAAATGATAAGAAGTCTCTGTTGTTAGGAAATTTCTCCCCATAACGGACATCTCTGCTAATTCTCCACTGAGTTTTAATAAATTAAATAAATAAGCAAACAGACTTTTGTCAGAAAGGATAGATTTGCCTATTATAATTCAACACATTGTTTTTTGCATTATTGAACTATATGACAAAATTATTTTGACAGCTTTACAGAGGCTGTAACCTTTTCCTCTCAACTCTCACCTATTGCTCTTTAAGATTCCGCTGCTATTATCTTGTCTATGACATTATTGATGATCCTATTTTATTGTAAACCAGTAGAATGACATTATAAATCGTTCTTGTATTCCTTGGGTAGGTGGTCTCCAGTAAATCATTTATTATAGCTAATTCAGTTGTATCTATTCATTTAATTTAGACCTGAATTAATATAGCAATGTGCAAATACCTCTAGGGAATAGGAACTCTCCCGGTTTTTCCTTATAAAAAGTGGCATATTCATTGAAGACTTTCTTTACTTACGCTTGCCTTGCTTTTCTTTACGCTAAAGGTCTTTCTTAAAACTAAACATGATTTTTCAAGCAAATAGACATTGGATATAGTTATTTGAAAATAGTTAAGACTTTTCCAGTTGCTGGTTAAGGTCTTATTTAAAAAAAAAAAAACTGATTATTTTCCATATGTTTTACTTAGCATAATTTTATACTTTTTGTTACTCATTAAGTTGACATTTCATGTTGTCAGTGAAGTTTAGACTATCACAAGATTAGAAGGTGCATTGCATTTATTATATTTGCATAATAATAAATGGACTATTAATGGTTAAAATGTCAGATCAGTAATAGAGATTACAGGTTCAATTTAGTTACCTACATTCCAAAATCAAACCTGGGATATCAGGTTTTTCATTCATAGTGTGACCGCTTTTAAAGGGTCAATGCGAGCACCGTAAGAAGTGTGCATCATCACATGGTGTAATAACAGTGCACTGCACTTACTCTCAGCTGTGAGAGTAGTTTATAATTTCAGCAATTAATAAAAATCACCCCAGCAGAGCTATCACTCAGACAGAAGGGGTCCTTTTCCAGGCTGCCTGTGTTAACCCCTTAAGGATGATGGCAATTGTACATGTTCTGATCAAAACAAACCTAGAATTTCAGTTATGCTTGTACAACCATAATTGACCTCTTTCATATTGGTGCACCCACATGCATTATGTATGAGTTTGTTCAGGAGAAATTTGACTATAAATAGAATATTTATATTTAATATTAACAAAAAAAATCAAAAGAATTGTGAGAAATTAAGAAATGTTGTTATTTTACATGTTCTACGTAGCATTTTAACCGTGAATGTCATAATACTGTTAGCTTTTACTGCAATAAAATGCACATATTTTTATGGGTTTTTGCAAAGTTAAAGGGTCGAATATAGGGTTTTCCCCTTTTCAGTTTTTACACATTTGCCAGGTTTATTAGGCCTATGTTGCCTTTGAGACCGTATAGCAGCCCAGGAATTATATTTAACCCCATCACGGCATACCATTTGCAAAAGTAGACAGTCCATGGCATTTAAAATGGGGTATGCCCAGACTTTTTTTTAAAAGCCACTTGGTCACAAACCCTGGACAAAGATAGCATTCATATTTGATTTTTGCATTGACAACCCAGGCCTGCAGGCAGTTCCTTATATAGCTATTGCGGCCATGTGATAATGATGAGTGCTGGACTTGCAATAGGGGGACTGCCTGGATTGTGAGGCAGTCCCCCAGAAGCAGAATGCTGGGGATCGTATGTACCCAGCAGCTCAGGGGCTCAAAACCGTTACTGCATTCTATGCTGCAGCAACAGCTTTCAAGCCCATAGAATGTCATGACAATGTTAAGGGGTTAATAAAGTCCATGTTTTTCAAGTGTCATGTACAACATTGACTGATCTGCCACTCTGGGGAAAGGTCTAGTAATTAAAACTTTGCTTTTATTTACACAGCCATATTACTTATGATGAGAGAAATATTCTGTATAAATTGGTAGCAGCTGTGGTATGGCTGGTAGTAATATTTTTAAAGCAGTTCCACTCATTCGTTTTTGAGTGGAATATATATTCGTTTATATACATGTTAGAATTGTTGAGTATTGTTTATCTTTAAGGTACATATGGTTCTACAATTTTACATTATTATGTTTTTTGTTTTTTTTAAAACAAGCTTTACTGAAGATATTTTCCTTACATAAAAAAGAATAAAATAAAAAGACAGGAGTATAAATAAACACACACAAAATGAATACATAGTCAGGCATATATCAACCAATTCAGATGCACCATTTTTCAAATTCCAAGGTTAATGCAATATATATAAACCTTGGTTTTATATAAAGGTGTATGGCAATTACCTCATATTCTTCAGATTATCAATTCTGAACTGGGACATTTCCAATTATACCGTGTCTGTTTATGTAAGTTATTTTCTTTAAACCCCAAATTTTATGTACAAATACTCCTTTTGGATCAACAGCAAAAAACATATGTGAGGAAGGCTGAACTTGATGGACGCAAGTCTCTTTTGTAATCCTCACCATAAAACCAAAGACACAAAAATAAGTCCTGCACTCAAACTCCCACTAGTCCTGGGCGGTGTGCAGGTAACTTTTTTCTTTGGTTTTTATTATAAAAACACACAAACAAACCATAGAACAGAAAAACATTGTTTTTTTAAAACACAAGTACTAATAAAGTTTCCCAATTAAGAAAATGCTTACAAATTACAAGTACAAATTATAAAAAAATGTGATCTGATTATTTGCTTTGTCAAAATAATAGGCATACCCAATTAATCAGTTTTATTGATATATACCATATTTAAGCAGCTATATCTACAGAGTCCATAAACCTATGTAAAACACTTCAAATGAAAACGAATTGAAGAACAGGGACTGGTTTATAGACTTGGAGATTCATTTAATTCTGAACTACAATTCTTTTGATTTTGGGCTGATAATGTGATCAGTTGAATAACCAAACTCAGAGGCGAGGCATAAATCCCAAACCAAATGAAATGCGCTATGGCTGAGCATGTTCCTTTTGATTCGAGATACTGAATTCTGCAGGTGGCCCCAAAAAAGATGATTGATAGGAAAAAGAGAAAAGATTTATTTTAGTGACAGATCAAGTGAGAAGTGACTAAATGAGGTAAAAAAGGAACAGTAAAAAAAAAAAAAATCTGTTTATTTCTCTATTATATATTTTTGGTTTCTTTTGATTAGTTTTAAAAAGCTGTTTTTAATTGCTAAAATGAACAGAGATGAACCGACATATGGCTGGAATTTAGCCATCTCAATAATTTTTTTTTTAAATGGTTTGGCCGGAAAAAAAATTCTCGTTATGCTACAGTCTATCGATTTCAAGTGGTCCACCTTGGTTTGATAGTTGTTGTTTTCTTACAGGATACTCACTAAACAGACAATTGCAGGGAAGGTTTAGCTATTTTGACCTTTACATTTTAAAATCACTTTGAATTCACCTGTTTTTTTCCGTCTATACTGATTCAGATATAACATATGGAGTATATTTTATGATATCACAGTTTTCACCATTTAAAATTACTCTTGTAACTCTGTATTGCTGGAGATTGAGTTAACATTTGTGATCCCCAGCAATGACATCTCTATTTTATTTTAAATTCCAACCCAGTCAAGACGTATGGAGTACTCTGTCTCTGTATATTTCCTCCGTTTGACTTTCTTGGACTTGGGTCAAGTTACACTGTACAGCTATCACCACGGATGGCTGCAGGGAATTGACTCTGTCTATAAAGGATTAAGTGGGATCCTCCATAGACCTCAATGTTGTACTCTCATTAAGTGGAAGGATAATTAAATTCCTTTTTGGGCTGGAATCAAAATATTCTTTAGGAGTTTTCAATTCAGGTTCATATAAAGGTGGTTTCTAGTTATCTGCTAGTTTGTATTGCTATTTGAGGTCTACTTCATTCCAAGTATCCCTAGCACATCTCCTGAATTGTGTTATATATTCTTCAACATACTGTCTTCCCTGAGTAAGGTTATGGAGAGGAATTTTTTGCAGAATTGGCTTTATTGGAATTTCCATACATTTGTTACATCTCTGTAATAAAGTTATCTAGAGTTAATACATGGACAATATGATTCGATGAGTTGAAATGCCCATTTGGATGCTTCCCCAGTCAGAAGAGAATTTATTGTTTTCACTTTAATATCATCATTGGGATAGGTTTTCTTTTTGATGGAAAACAAAAGTTTGCATTTATGTATGAATGATCTAAAGATTGTTCTATTCCCATTATATTTACTAGGTAACAAGATATATGATTCAGCATATTTATTGCTGGAAACATTTGTGAAGGAACCCATTTATTTCTGAAAATCTGATTGTCTCAAATGTAGCTCATTGATAGATTGGCTTAGTAGATCTCCTCTATCTTTCACTTGTCGCTTGTTGCTATGAGGTCGGTCTACTTGACATGGTTTGCTCTGTACCCAAGGACTAACAGATATTAAAGCTGCTTACTAAAAGTGTAGTTATGTGTTCTCAAAGGCGCGTTAAGCCAACCTGGGAGTAGTATATCAGTAGCTGTAGTGACTCTCTCTTTGTAGCTTTATTATATACTGTTGTGTCGGTTAAGGCATATATTATTCAGCAGCAACATTTTTGCATAGCTCCCCTGAGGGTTGTAATGATAACTTTCCCCACTGTAACAATGAGTGGTTGATTTAGCTTCACATTTACTGTTGTTACATTCTTTATATTACTTATACATGGTCTATCATATTAAAAAATTTGAAGTTAGATAGAATTATGATTTTGTTTTGAAGCACACCGTTTTTTGATAGCTAACCATTTATTTTCAGCTGAAGTGTAACAGCTCCAAAATCTTTATTATTACAAATAACTTTATGTTCTCTTTTCCTTTTAATTGAAGTATTTGTGTTTGTTTTATTATTTTTTCCTTTTCTTTATGTCTTATTTTTTTGCTGTTGCCCTATTTTAAATATATGTAATAAAAGTTAAAGGGACACTATAGTCACCAGAACAACTACAGCTTAACACCTTAAGGACACATGACGGAAATATTCCATCATGATTCCCTTTTATTCCAGTAGTTGTGTGCTTATTAATGTAGTTGTTCTGGAGAGTATAATTATTCCCTGCAGGCCTTTTTATGTAAAAACCTTCTTTTCAAAAAAATGTAACACTGCTCTATTGCTGATCTCCTAAGGTCCATGTCAGGACAGACCACGGGCAACAGAGACTATTTAAAAATGATGACTTCACAGAACACAGGCATTTGTAACCATGACAACTAAGGAATAGAAGCTCCGACGACATCACATACTGAAAGCTGAATATGTTTAAGGATGATTTCAATAACAGTGTCAAATTAGTAAAACACTTCCAAAAATAACTTGCAACATTTGTATTTCCTTCGTTTTGCAGTTATTAGAAGTTTGCATCTGGTATTCTTAGACAGGCAGTGCAGTGAAATAAAATTCCTTGAATTTCTTTATGTTTAAACATATTCATATCCTCTGTTTATGGAATTATATGGTGTACTTTACCACATGTCTGCCTTTAAACATATACATTAAATTGCATAATATCTGAAATTGTTGTATCTAGAAAGCAAATGCTAACAGATTTTTGTCAATTTATGTAATCACACTGCAAACAAATAAACTAATTTCCATGAAGTTGTAAAGATAATTAGCGCATAGCTGTACTTTGCATTATCTAATATATTTGGGACTCTTTTCATTTGACATCTGTTTGAAAGACTTCATTAGATACAAACACATTAGACCCATAGAACCAAAAGTAATTACAACGGGTGGTTGTTTTTTCCCCCGAAATGTTTTCATTGCCTCTTAAAAAGTACAAATAACTCCTTAAGAACAAGGTCATTTTTGTGCTAGTTTGTGTTAAGGACCTATATTAATTTGGTGCTTGATGCGTTCCTTTGAAAAACAATGTTTTGAATCTAGAAAGAGTGCAGAGGTGACTACAAAATTAATTAGGGGGAATGCGAGATTTTAGTTACAAATCAAGACTGAAAAAATGATATTCTTTGCTATATAGTTGAGACAGAGGAGATATGAAACATTATACAAATATATACAGAGTAGGTACAAACAGCTCTCTGGTAATCTGTTCTTGGAGGGACACTCCACACCACTGGAGTACTTCAGCTTGTAGAGTGTGTTGTCTTTTTCCATTTTACAAAAAGTGCAGCTTTCAATAGAAATTAGTACTTTTATAAATTAAATGTTACGCCCTCTAGCTGTCAGACAACTGGCCCTGTTACCTACTGGTTGTTTAGTTCAGAGAAGCTAGCTAAACTGAAGGGGCAGCAATTGCCCAGCACGCCTGCCCTACAAAGACTTCTTATTGAATAGCATTGGGAAGTCTGTGATTGGACAGTCACAGAAAGTCTGGGTGGAATTAGAAGGGAAGGGCTTGCAAATGCTTCAGACAAGAGATCTGCAGCTTTTGTAAGCTGTTTTTAGATATACTGAAATGAAAAACTGCATAATCAAATGCATGCATTTTTTAATCAAGGGATTTATCTGTTAAACAGTAATTTATGTTTCTTTTGCATTTTAGCAATAAAGTATACCTTTAATAAGAATACGTGAAGTACAAGAAGGTATACACTTAAAGAGAGTTAATTTCACCAACATCTAAGGAAAGGGTTGTATACAGTAAGATCAAGTACTATGTAGAAATCACTATGTAGATTTATCTGCCTAAACAGGTTGTTTTTATTCGATTCTGTACAGACTTCTAATCACTATCTGTATGGTTTTTTTTTAAATGGAAAATTTTAATATTCAAGGATATAATAGTTAAATGTTGGCTAATAGCTAGCAGATCCAAGGATAAATTGGACTGTTATTGTCAATTCAAAATGAGTTATTTTCCTAATTTGTGACAAAATTGGAATTTTCTTCAAAGTGGCCGTTTTGCTTTCTTCTGGATCAACATCATTAACATTAACATTAACGGCTGAATCTGATAATCTTCAGACCTTTTTCAGCCTATATTACTATGTAACTAAATCCCACATATCTATCTAACAATGAATTTGAGCATTGCATCTATCTACCCAGACAGCATATAAAATACGCAAATGCAAACAGAGGGGAGACCAAGCTATTAAGTAATAACTAGATCTCCCTTGTGCTCAGGGCCGGCCTTAGGGGTGTGCGAGCTGTGCGGCCGCACAGGGCGCCATGGCAGCAGGGGGCGCCCTATGGCTGACAGCTTGCACACCCCCTGCCCTCTACCAGGGCTTAGCAGCGAAAGAGACTGTAGGAGGCGGAGCCAAGCAGCCGATGGGGGCGGAGCCAAGTGGTCGGCGGGGGCGGAGCTAACCGAGGCCTGAATCTGCTGCCTGGTAAGTGAGACCATAGTGCCCCTGCTCCCCCTATAGTAACCCTGTTCCCCATCTATCGCTATAGTACCCCTGTTCCCCCCTCTACCCCTATAGTAACCCTGTTCCCAATGTATCCCTTTAGTGCCCCCCTCTTCCCCTATAGTACCCCTGTTCCCCATATATACCTATAGTGCCCCCTCTACCCCTATAGTGCCCCCATCTACACCTATAGTGCCCCTGCTCCCCTTATAGTACCCCTGTTCCCATCTATCCCTACAGTGCCCCTGCTCCCACTATAGTACCCCTGTTCCCCATCTATCCCTATAGTGCCCCCATCTACACCTATAGTACCCCTGTTCCCATCTATCCCTACAGTGCCCCCTCTACCCCTATAGTAACCCTGTTCCCCATCTATCCCTATAGTGCCCCCCTCTTCCCCTCTTCCCTTAGTACCCTGTTCCCCATCTATCCCTATAGTGCCCCCCCCTCCCCTATCTATCCTACAGTGCCCCTGCTCCCCCTATAGTACCCCTGTTCCCCATCTATCCCTATAGTGCCCCCCTCTTCCCCTATAGTACCCCTGTTCCCCATCTATCCCTATAGTGCCCCCCTCTTCCCCTATAGTAATCCTGTTCCCCATCTATCTCTATAGTGCCCCCCTCTTCCCCTAACCCTGTTCCCCATCTATCCCTATAGTAATCCTGTTCCCCATCTATCTCTATAGTGCCCCCCTCTACCCCTATAGTAACCCTGTTCCCCATCTATCCCTATAGTGCCCCCCTCTTCCCCTATAGTAACCCTGTTCCCCATCTATCCCTATAGTGCCCCCCTCTTCCCCTATAGTGCCCCTGTAACCCTGTTCCCCATCTATCCCTATAGTGCCCCCCTCTTCCCCTATAGTGCACCCTTTACCCCTATAGTAACCCTGTTCCCCATCTATCCCTATAGTGCCCCCTCTACTCTTATAGTAACCCTGTTCCCCATCTATCCCTATAGTGCCCCCTATCCCTATAGGGCCCCCCTCTACCCCTATAGTAACCCTGTTCCCCCTCTACCACTAAAGTGACCCCCCTCTACCCCTATAGTACCCCTGTTCCCTATAGTGCCCCCTCTACCCCTATAGTACCCCTGTTCCCCATATATACCTATAGTGCCCCCTCTACCCCTATAGTGCCCCCATCTACACCTATAGTGCCCCTGCTCCCCTTATAGTACCCCTGTTCCCCATCTATCCCTATAGTGCCCCCATCTACACCTATAGTGCCCCTGCTCCCCTTATAGTACCCCTGTTCCCATCTATCCCTACAGTGCCCCTGCTCCCACTATAGTACCCCTGTTCCCCATCTATCCCTATAGTGCCCCCATCTACACCTATAGTACCCCTGTTCCCATCTATCCCTACAGTGCCCCTGCTCCCACTATAGTACCCCTGTTCCCCCTCTACCCCTATAGTGCCCCTGCTCCCCCTATAGTACACCTGTTCCCCATCTATCCCTATAGTGCCCCCCTCTACCCCTATAGTGCCCCCTCTACTCCTATAGTGCCCCCTCTACTCCTATAGTACCCATGTTCCCCATCTATCTCTATAGTTCCCCCTATCTACCTCTATAGTGCCCCTGCTCCTCGATCTACCACTATAGCACCCCTGCTCCCCATCTACCCCTATAGTGCTTCCCCATTTACCCCTATAGTGTACCTGATCCCTCCATCTACCCCTATAGTGCCCATGCTCCTTATCCATCCCTATTGTGCCCATGCTCCCCCTATATTGCCA
Organism: Pelobates cultripes; assembly: GCA_933207985.1. NCBI lineage: Eukaryota > Metazoa > Chordata > Amphibia > Anura > Pelobatidae > Pelobates > Pelobates cultripes. Next base: position 214,971,862 of record OW240916.1, on the reverse strand, counting down.
TTGTTCCCTGTCTACCCTAGTGACACTGCTCCCCTTATCTACTGCTATAGTGCATTGCTCCCACATCTACCCCAGTGCCCCTGCTCCCCCTATCTACTGCTATAGTGAACAAAAATCACACACGGTCAATACACACACATATCAGACACAGTCAATACACCCATTACAAATATGGCACACAGAGAACACATCACACAATCACGTCTGACACACACATGATAAATGTAGCTGTCTTCCGAGTTCCGGCCAATCAGAACGTTGCCGCGGATTACCACAGGAAAGCTCTGATCACCAGAGATCAGCATGCCCTCCCTCCATGCAAGGTAATGACAGGGAAGAGGTGATAAATATTTGTTAATTGTTAAATTTTCATTTAATAAATCCCCTATACACATGGATGGCTGGGCGCTGTTAAGATTTTTCGCACAGGGCGCCTGAAGGCCTAAGGCCGGCCCTGCTTGTGCTAGCTACTTTCAATATGGTATTGTGCATCACTACAGCTGTTACTTCAAGACCTTTGGCCTTGTGTCAATATTTCATTGTTTGAAACAAACAATGAAATATTGTCCTGAGCAGAGTCAGAAGACTAGTAACAAATCCCAATTAAAAATTGTGTGGTAGCAGGGACTGTAAGAAAGCACTAACTTAAAATGGGCATTTAATACATTGTTGAGCCTTTAAAAAGACATTCCTGTGAGTATTAGACTTTTCCAAGTTTAAGCTGAGGATTTTCAAAAAAAATTAAGACAGCTTCTTTACAGGGACAATGGAAGCTCTATAACCATCTCATGTCATTCAACTTGTCATAGTACCTGGAGTCTCTGGCACTGCTCCTCTATTCAGTGTTAAAACAATTTCAAACAGTTTAACACAATGACAATCCCTGACTTCCAGTATGGCAAAAATTGGGACTACACACTTCCTTGTAGATATACCGAATTATACCTGCAAATTCATTTGATAGGATGATGATGTCAGATGACACTAACCTTATCACAGCCACTTCATTGCTGTTCTGGTTAATGCTGCTTCATTAGCCAAAGCAGCATAGAAAGGATGGACTGCTCTTGTTTAGCATTAAAACATTAAAAGCTGTTCAATGCTGAATTGAAAGATTGTACGGGGGACTTCAGACACCGTTACCACTTCAGTGAGATGAAGCAGTTGTTGGGCTTACAAGAGATTTCACCTACAGTTTAAAAAAAAAAGATGTTTCTTCACTTGAAGAACAATCAAGATAATAATTTGTTTAACCCCTTAAGGATGACAGGCATTCTATGCCGTCCTTTTTAGGGTGTGTCTAAATGCCAGCGGACAGCATAGAACGTCCCACCCATCCTCATTACTTACCCGATTGCCGCTGTTCCCCCGCCGGCAATCAGCATTGCTCCTGGTCTGGGGGGACTGCCTGAAAGCTCAGACAGTCCCCCCTAGGCAAATTAGGCCCCCACGGGCTATGTGATTGCTGAAAGAGTGGTCATCTTGGCCGCAATATGCATCCATGCATCTGCCTGCAGGGAGGCTGCCTAAACTAACAGGCAGTCTCCCTGCATCTGTAAAATATTTTTTTTTTTAAAAGATGTTATTAAATCAAAATATAATTGTATTTATATATATATATATATATATATATGAAACCAGGGGGCTGCACTCTCCTGAACATGCATAAATGGGGTGCTGCTGGAGGCCAATTTATACAATACAAAACATCCAGCGCACTCATCTATCCACTAAACAGCAACTTCAATGTTGACAGATTTTATTAGTTGGTTTTTTTTTTTAAACACCTAATCTAGGCAAAAATAATGGGGATTAAGTTACATTATATAATCATACATTGCATAAGAAGATCTATAAGACAAGATAAGATAAGCAGATATATAAGAATAGGCAGAAAGAGGGTAAGCAATTTATAAGAGCTTCCAAAATCACACACACAGGAGAAAATAGCACAGTCAGTAAAAATGGGGACAACACATTTTTTAGATACATAAATAAGAAAAGGAAACTAAAACAAGAATTAGATTAAAAGCAAAATAAGGAAGGCATGTAGAAAAGGATAAAGGTCTAAATGACTGCCTCAATAAATATTTTTGTTTAGTATGTACAGATGAAAATGAAAGAAATGGACCTCAGTTAGAAAAAAAGGAAAAATTAGTAATTTGTTACATGTGAGTTTACAGAGGAAGAGGTTCTATTCCAACTGTCAAAAGTAAAGACAAATAAGTCAATGGGGCCTGATGGAATACACACAAAGTTATTAAAAGAAATTAGTGGTGTACTAACAAAACCATTAACAGATTTATTTAACCAATCATTGTTAACAAGAGTAGTCCCAGAAGATTTGAAGTTAGCGAATCTTGTGCCCATTCACAAGAAAGGGAGTAGGGAGGAGTCGGGCAACTATAGGCCAGTAAGCCTTACTTCAGCAGTGGGGAAAGTGATGGAAACCATGTTAAAGGATAGGATTGTTGAACATCTAAAATCACATGGATTTCAAGATCAGAGACAACATGGGTTTTCTTCAGGGATTTCATGCCGAACTAATCTTATTGATTTTTTTATTGGGTAACTAAAATAATAGATCAGGGTGGTGCAGTAGACATTGCTTACCTAAATTTCAGTAAGGCTTTTGACACTGTTGCACATACAAGAGTTATCAATAAACTACAATCTTTAAGTTTAGATTCCAATATTGTTGAATGGGTAAGGCAGTGGCTGAGTGACAGGCAACAGAGGGTTGTAGTCAATGGAGTATATTCAAAGCATGGTCTTGTCACCAGTGGGGTACCTCAGGGATCTGTAGTTGGATCCATTCTCTTTAATATTTTTATTAATAATATTGCAGAAGATCTTCGGTGGTAAGGTATATCTTTTTTCTGATGATAATAAGATATGTAACAGGGTTGATGTTCCAGGAGGGAAAAGCTAAATGGCAAATGATTTAGGTAAACTAGAAAAATGGTCAGAGTTGTGGCAGCTGACATTTAATGTGGATAAGTGCAAGATAATGCATCTTGGACATAAAAACCCAAGGGCAGAATACAGAATATTTGATAGAGCCCTAACCTCAACATCGGAGGAAAGGGGTTTAAGGGTAATTATTTCATATGACTTAAAGGTAGGCAGACAATATTTAAAAGAAGAAAAACTACCACAAAAAGAGGATATAGTCTTAAATTAGAGGGGTGAAGTTTTAAAAATAATATCAGAAAGTATTAATTTACTTAGAGGGTAGTGGATGCATGGAATAGCATTCCAGCTGAAGTGGTAGATGTTAACACAGTGAAGGAGTTTAAGCATACGTGGGATAGGCACAAGGCTATCCTAGCTATAAGATAAGGCCAGGGACTAAATAATGTATTTAGAAAATGGTACAGACTTGATGGGCCGAATGGTTCTTATCTGCCATCACATTCTACGTTTCTATATAAATATGTATCTATATTTAAATTCTACATGTATAATTATGTAATATTTTTTACATATTTAAGTCATTTTATTGATTAACAACCCAGGCCGAAAGTCCAGAGAATTTGATTTGCTAGCACTATATTTAACCCTATAACTTTCAAAGACACCCCAAAAATTTGTTCATGGTGGGTACTGTTTTACTTGGGAGACTTCACTGAACACAAATATTAGTGTTTCAAAACAGTAAAACATATCACAGTGTGATATAGTCAGTGAAAGTGACGTGTTTTTTTTAATATTATCACTAGATGCCTTTATAACAGAAGATTCCCTAGAGTTGGGGTTTTCCTCTGAAACTGTTAGTGTGGAAAAATGACATTCTTACTAAAATTTATGATGTGTATGATGGCATGGAAGTGCTTCGCAACTGGGCGGCTTGCTCCTGAAGAGAAAGAGAAAGATGTACCTCAAGCTCTTCGAAGGAAGGTGACACCATAATGGACAAGAGTCCATACATCATGAAGCATAACTCATCTGATCTACAATTTAAAGGCACATGTAACGACAGTACTTACTGGTTTAAATACTAAGACTTTAAAAAGTGGTAATGCTGGCAATGTGGGACATTAGATCTAATACAGTGAGTTAAATGCAGTATAGGTTTATATCTTTTTGAGTTTACACATGTTTATAGTTAACCTGCATTATAATTTAACTTGGTCTGTTAGGATAGAGGTAAGTTGTACAACTTTATAATAGACTTGTTCTTTTAAAAAAGGTGATACTGGAAATATTGAGCTTTCCCCAGCATCTTACAACTTGGTCTATACTTAATAGTGTGAATGACAATCTATGGGTATTAGGTACAGTTTTCAAAGTAGGAAGATGGGGGGAATGAAAGGGGGAAAAAGGGGAAAAGAAAGGAGAAAAGAAAAAAGAAAAGAAAAAAGAAAAGAAAAAAGAAAAGAAAAAAATATGGGTCTGAAGAGATAGATGAGCTCTTGAACTACCAGTTGCATGTTATTAGTACAATTTTGTAATATTTACTTCTATTAAGCTCCTGACCCAATCCCCCTCCCCCCTCCCTAGTGGAGATTGTAGCCTTTAAGGTATGCCCTTAAACCAATTGGGGCACCCTAAGTATGTCCAATCTCACCATAAAGCTGGAAAGTTTATTGTGATGTATTGTAACTACTTTTTTTTTCTTTTCTTTTCTTATTGTGAGATAATTTAATAATTATTACTATTGGTCAAAGAATCAAGGGGTTGCATTTCTACCATTTAAAAAGGAACGAGGAATGCAGTTTAACTAGATACAATGGAGGGCTATTCCTGATTTGTCTAAATGGCTTTATTATATACTTTTACTGTATTCCCACTAAATGCTAATGGCCTTAACATTCCGCAGAAATGCAGATTCGCATTTCATCACCTGAATTTCAGCAAAGCATCAATTGCCTGTTTACAGGAAACCCATTTTTTAAGTACTAACCGACCAACATTTTATTCTACTAAATATCCACTTGCCTTTCATGCATATGCACCAAACAAGACTAAAGTAGTCACTAAATGGGATACCTAAATAATGTAAAATTTACAGTAGACAATATTTATGATCCCAATTCAAACCGATATGATTTTTTACGATAGGCTTTTAGGAAGATAGACAAACTAAAACAGGGTAAATTAGCATTTGTGGCGATTTAAATTGTATTCTAGACCCGAATTTAGATAGGTCTGGGAGTGCCATAGCTTCAATACTGAGCGTGACTTTGAGCAGAAAAATTTTGATCTCTTGCAGAGCTTTGACCTGTACGATACTTGGAGGTCACTTTACCCTGCTACTAGGAACTACACTTATTATTCGAAAGTTCAGGACCAGTATTCGCAAATTGATATGTGTCTTATAGATAGAAATTCCTTAGCTACATTAGTGGATGTTAATGTCTTGCCTATAACCTGGTCTGACCCCTCTCCAATAATGATTAAATTTTCTACTCTCTGTACAATAAGAGGTAGAGGCTTATGGTGCTAAAATTTGTGATTATTGGTGACTGACCAGTACAGAGAGAAATCAGAACAACTATAATGAATTCATTTGAGGATGATCCTTACCAGTTAACAAATGTTTTTACTACGTGGCTTGCCCATAAGTGATACGGGAACTTTTAATAAAACAAGGTTCCCATCTAAAATGTAAAATCAAAGACAAAAGCAAAAATTTGATGGCTGATTTAAAAAGAGCAGAGGATCAACATAAATTACAACCGAATGCCACAAGCATGGAATCACTCCAGAAGTTAGGATTAGAGGTTGAAACTCAACATCTTCAACAAGTGGAAAGGGCGTTAAGAAAATTAAAATGCGATTACTATAGACAGGAAAATAGAGCAGGTAGACACTCACAATTAAAACACAAGACTTCTCAGATTAAAATAAACTATATACTTACAGAAACTAAAATTAAACTGACTAATCCTAAAATGATTGTCAATGACTTTGCTTCATTTTATGAAACTCTCTATAATCTGAATTCAGATCCAGATCAGTATAAACCAAAATACAGGGAAATATCAGACTTCCTAGATGGGGTAGAGTTGCCTAAGTTGTCTTCTGAGCAAGTAGAAGATTTAGATAGGCCCTTTACAAATGATAAGATCTTTTAAATATTAAAGGAAACTCAGATAACATGAAACATAAAACACCGAGACCAGACGGCTTTTCCACCTATTATTATGCCAAATTTGTTGACTTTTTAATACCTAATTTGACTGCACTCTTTAATAATATTCTGTAGTCAGGTTATCTACCACCAGAGATGTTGTAGGCAACTATTAGCACACTCCCTAAACCGGGAAAATCACCTTTAATATGTGCAAACTACCACCTGATTGCATTATTAAATACTGATATAAAATTATTTGCCAAAGCAATGGCTAATAGAGTAAGACCTCTTTTGTCCATCTTATTATCATCTGAACAAGCAAGGTTTGCTCCAGGGCGACAGGTTGAGGACAATATGTGGAGAGCCCTGAATCTTCTCGAACTAATGATGTCTAACAATAGGCCTGGCTTTGCTCTAGACGCAGAGAAGGGCTTTGGTCGTCTTCATTAAGGGTATATGACTGCAGTCCTTAAAAAATATTCATTTCCATGTAAATTCTTGCAGGGGTTACTGTCTTTATACTCTTTACCATCAGCTAGGGGGTTGAATGTAGGTTTTTTAGCTCTGAGTTTTATACTTACAAACGGCACGAGGCAGGGCTTCCCCCTGTCGCCCTTAATTTTATTTTAGTATTAGAACCTTTGATTTATCAGATCATAGAGGGAGTGCCTACACCAAAAGACAACCAAAAAATTGATGTATTTGAAGACAATATTTTATTATTTCTTACTCGCCTGCATTTTTTTTTTAAGCCTGTAATAGCACTCCTTGAAGCATATGGCATAGTGTCTTATTATAAAAATAACACGGCCAAAATCCAGTGCTTCCTGTAAATATTCTACATTACCAACTGTATGAATTAAAGACCTTATATGATTATGAATTGAGAAAACAACTATTGTTTGTTTAGGGCCACACTTGTCATTTTCAAATCATATTATTTTGAAGCAAAACCATTACAAACTATAGACTAAAATATCCCAAACTTTAGAGGGTTGGTGTGGGACTAGGACTTTGTGGTTAGGATAGATTATTAATGCATTGAAAATGCTTATGTTACCACAATTTTTGTTTCTATTTCAAACACTACCAATTGAATAAAGAAATACCAACAGGCGATAAATGCACAAATATGGAAACGCAAGCCCCCGGAGCTTCTTTGATAAGTACTTTCACTGCCATGAAGGATGGAGGCTTGAGTGTTCCAAATGTGGCAAATTATTATCTGGCATGTATCCTGCAAGAACAGGCACCACATCTATTGCCCCCCCACCCCCCACAATGGTATATATTAGAACAAGCAATAAGTGTCCCACATTTAATAACAGATCTACTTTGATTCCCAAAACAACAGTATCCATGTAAAGTCATAATGTTGGCTACAAGAAAATTGTCACTATCATTATGGTGCTAGTGGGTTCCAAAACTGGAACTGCTACCGATAGGCTTGTATGCCACTATGCAGAGCTTGCAATACTGCACACGTGACCTGTCTCTAGCAAATTGGAGTCAGAGGGGTATAAAAAGAGTAATACAGTTAATAGGGAAAGAAGGGATTTGTCAATTTGCAGATTTACAGGTTTTGTTTGCATTACCAAAAAAAAAAAAAGAATTGTTTACATATTTTAGAGAAGGACAAATTAGTAGGAGTGGAGGTAAATAAGCTTCAGGATTTTTACAAATTATGTCTCGGAATTGGAATCTTAACAAAACCTGTGTCCTTATGCTACAAAAAGTTACTGGCAATTAACCAACCTGTTAAATTAGGGTATACAGTAAAATGGGAAAAATAACTTGAATGTGAGTTGGAACCAAGTAGATGGCATGCAACAATGGTGGGGGTACAAAGGGCCACCTATTGCTTAGACCATGTAGTATCAGCTTATAAACTATGGATGATGTGGTATCTTACATCCCAATGCCTTGCACACATATATCCTGGGGCTAACCCCAAGTTCTGGCGATGTGTGATATTAAAATGATTGCTGAGTATGAGTTCTATGGTTTGTAATTGGTGTGTTATGTGTTGATGTCCATTGTGTAGGAGTTTAAATATTTAAGTTAAAGAATATTTGCATGTCATTAACGCAAGCCTTAAGTGTCTTTTTACAAAAGATTAAAGCTGATCAGCTGACAAAAAAAGGGGCCCCTGGAAAAAAAAAATCTGCTTTTCAAAATTGTGGATCCACGTTTCCATTTTTAAATGGCTATCTCTCTCTCCGTATTATTAGGAAAGTCTGTATAGTACTGAACTTTAAAGTGCATTACATTACTTATGTCAAAGAAAAATAAAAATGTATGTTATCTTTAACATAAACAAAATGTTATATTATATGGTTATATAAAAAGGAAAATAAAAAATGTATGGCTGTATAGGATAGTTTTTTTTAAATTAAGATTCATCTAGTATGCCTCATTGATCATAGGGTAATGATGAAATGGTATTTTTAATAGAGATTAGACAATTTCTGATGATTATAAGTGAGGCAATCCTAAACTACTGTAATATATTTGTATTGGTAAATTGAAAGCATTTTGCAGACCCAGAAGAGAATAAATAATATAATAATTATAAAAGGAGTCAAATTATGGGAAGGGTTTCTCAATTAACTCGCTAAGGGGTTAAACTCATTTTTGATAAGCATATAACATTTAGTTTTTGTGGTTAGACTTTTGATACTCAATTTGCATTATGTTCAAACTATATCCTTGCAGGTATAGGAAACAGCTGCAATATGATTTTAATATTTGCCATATATTAGTGTTTTCAATGTATTCTAACAATGGAAAAGTACCTAACCGCATGTCTGCATTACACCCATGTCCCAGACTGTCAGTATTGCAAACCCTATATGAAGACTCTATATTAAGACTTTCACTGTTTATGTATGCACCCCTAGGCAACTATGCCTTACATACACAATTTAACAATACATTAAACCTTCAAAAGGTTATTAATATTATATCTGTGTGGTACACAAAGAGGTGTGGTGTGAGTTAGGTAATCTCAACCTGCATAGAGAATATGCTTCCTCCTTATTCACTTTTGGTCAAACTGTTGGTGTGTGACTGGCCCTCTTTGACCCAACTGAATTTCTTAGGAAGATTCATGAGTAAGATACAGCAGGTTGTTTTGATATAATGAAATAAGGAAAAGAGTATGTTGTATCAATCACAGGGTTTACAGCATTGTGACCCTAATAAAGCAAGAGAGAGAGGACGTGGAAGAAATAGGTCCCAACCATTTATTAATGGTAGGACACATTGTTTTAATTGTGTATAGCAGGGTCACTGAAAAAATGAGTGCCCAAACCCACCCCGGCAGGTTCCTCAATACCAACCACAGCTTCCAACCCATACCCATACCCAAACCCAACAACCCCAGCCTAATACACAGATGGTTCATGTTCCTAATATTTTATATATAGTTGTGAGTGATAAAACCAACGGTTTTAATTAATGCTGTCTCTTAGAGGATGTACAAGCTGAAGTTGGGACCTAGACACTGTTTGCATAGGCTGCACAATGTGAAATAACTAAAGTAAAATCATGTATGCTTAGTCAATTTGTAATGTAATTGTGACAGACTTCAGCATTCCAATTCTATTAAAGTAATCAAATCAAGGTTTAAGTTTAAGAACAGTATTTTATTGGGAATTATTCCCATATTTATATGTTAGTGTTTTAGTACCCATCCTGTTAACTAACATTTATATAGAGTGAGTGCTTCTCTCATCCGTACAGAGGCATTCTAAAGGGAATTATGTAACATTTTCTAAAGGACAAATTCAATGAATTAGAAGCAAAACTGAGAGAAGTACATGTTACACTAGTTAAGGGTTTAACTTTAGTCTCTAATTTGAGCTTAGCCTAAATAATTAATTTATTGATGTTGTACTGATCCTTGTGTTTTTCATGATTATAGAGACCATACTAGAGTATTTGTGCCGCCTGATATTTGGGACTACACACCAATCTCTCTGGCTGACTTACCTACCTACCTACCTACCTACCTACCTATTTTGCAATTAAATTTGTTTGGGCAAAATCCATGCAGGCCGAAGAAACTGAGATGCTTACTTATGAGGACATAAACTAACTTGGAAAGTCCTGAAGGTGCAGTGCTGTCTAATGCCGCTCAGTGGCGTCTCTAGGATTCATTTTTAGGGGGGGCACATGGAAGGCCAGGGACAAAGTAGGGGGGCACATTTAACCCCGCCCTCACCGCAGTTTGACCCCGCCCCTGTTGCATGTTAAGCCCCGCCCCCAACACAATGTGTTTTGTTTTTTTAATAATCCCTGGTGGAGGATTCATTATTTTCCACCAGGGATTATAAAAAAAAAAAAACACATTACCCTTGATACAGTGCCATAGTTGCCAACATTTGAAAAAAAAATTCCAAGGACATTTTGCAGCACAGCTATCAATTACTGTCTGGGTATAATATCCCTGGACAGTCAGTGCTCTCTGTATAATACAGGGTTGTGTGTATAATAAATTGGGACACTCAGTGCTCCCTGTATAGTGCTGCTCTCTGTATATTACAGGTCTGTTTGTGTATAATATCCCAAGACAGAGAGCAGCACTATACAGGGAGCACTGACTGTCCCGGGATATTATACAGGCACAGGCCTGTATTATACAGAGAGCAGCACTATACAGGAAGCACTGACTATCCCGGATATTATATACACACAGATCTGTATTATACAGATAGCTGAGCATATACCCCATGTCCCAATCTCTAGACTACTAGTACCTGTCAACAGCAGCTCCCAGACGCGTGTAACAGGGCTAAAGTGTGCGGCAGCTCACACAGATGATTCAGCGGTAAAGTGCACTCGCTGGCAGAGCCAAACTGGGAATCCCTGGGAATCCAAAGCAGCCCTGGAAAAAAAATGTATGCCATTCCTACAAGTCAATATATATATATATATATATATATATATAGTACAGTAAGCACACAAGCTCACTGACATGCGCAAATAGGCTTACTGACAGACAAAACTCTCTGACTCACACACAAGCTTACTACAGACACTCACTTGTATAAACAGAAGGCTCACTACAAAGAAGTTCAGGGACAAACACAAGCTCACTAAAGACAAGCTCACTGACACACACATGCTCACTAAATAGAAGCTCACTGACAGTGTACTGACAAGCAGTACCATTTTAACAGAGTTAAGGGCCCCTGGGCAAAGCAATGCACTGGGGCCCTTCCTACACAACAACTCACAGGAATTTTAATTATTGATAGACTGCGGAGTCCATACACACACACAGACTGCTGAGTCCACGGACAGACTGCTGAGTCCATACACACACACACACACACACTGCTGAGTCCATACACACACACACTGCTGAGTCCATACACACACACACACACACAGACTGCTGAGTCCACACACACTGCTGAGTCCATACACACACACACTGCTGAGTCCATACACACACACTGCTGAGTCCATATACACACACACACACACAGATTGCTGAGTCCATAAACACACACACACAAACTGCTGAGTCCATACACACACACACACAGACTGAGTCCATACACACACAAACAGTCTATACACACACATACACACACAGACTGCTGAGTCATGCACACACAGACTGCTGAGTCCATACACACACACACACACACACACACACAGACTGCTGAGTGCATACACACACACAGACTGCTGAGTCCACACACCATACAGACTGCTGAGTCCATACACACACACACACAGACTGCCGAGTCCATACACATCTAAATACACACACACACACACACACACAGACTGCTGAGTCCATACACACACACACACACACACAGACTGCGCCATACACATACACACAGGGGGGGGTGTGTGTGTATGAGATGGGGAGCAGTGTGTGTGTGTATGGGGGCAGTGTGTATATTGAGGGCAATGTGTGTATGGGGGCAGTGTGTGTATGGGGCAGTATGGTGTGTGTATGGGGGGGCAGTGTGTGTATGGGGCAGTATGGGGGCAGTGTGTGTGTATGGGAGCAGTGTGTGTGGGGCAATGTGTGTCAATGTGTGTGTAATGTGTGTAGTATGGGGGGCAGTGTGTGTGTATGGGGCAGTGTGGGCAATGTGTGTGTATATGGGGCAGTATTGTGTATGGGGGCAGTATGGGGGGCAGTGTGTGTGTGTGCATGGGGGCAGTGTGTGTGTATGGGGGGCAATGTGTGTGTAGAGTGTGTGAACACCCACCCCACCCAGGCCTACCTGTCACTGGAGTCTGTTGCTGGGGTCAGGCAGCCATCTTCTGCAGCAGCATGGTCTGCTGCTTTATGGCGGGGGTGGGGCTTATCTGCAGGAGGTGGGGCTTCATTTGGGGGTGGGGCCTGTGCCAGGGAGCCAATCAGTGCTCCCTCCAGCCACAGACAGCCCCCAGCACCTCTCTCCTGCATTCCTTCAGGCTGTAACAGGCTGTTACAGCCCAAGGTAAGCCCATGGCTAGCAAGTTGCTGGCATTTGGGGGGGCCCAAAGGGGGGCACAGCATGATGTAGGGGGGCCATGGCCCCCTCTGCCCCACCCCCCAGCGACGCCACTGATGCCACTAGTTCTGTATTATCCCTTTCAACAATTGGGGTGTTGCACAGAGCATTGTGGTGAACATCCAGCAAACAAAAGAAGAATTAAGAACTACGTGGAAGCTGACATTGTCTTGTTGTCAGCCATATTGCTACCCTTAGCTAGTTTATGGTGTTTAAGATTCTTTATACCCTTGAAAGACGTATTCTATTTTTCTGGACTATGCTGGACTATTGAAGTATTTTGTTATTTTTATTTTTGTAGAGTTAGCCGGAGAGAGAGGAAGTGTTAGCTTACTCAGGCATGGATGTACTATGTGTGTCATTGATGTATGTTGAGTGTACGAAGGATGAATTCCCATGTGTTAAGTGTAGATATGACTGGATCGTTTAAATAGGGATGTGATTAGAAGACATAGGACGCAAGGTCATGATTGGGATTATTGTTAGAATTGCAAGCTGATTATAACTTATCTAATGATTAAATATGTAATTGGACCTTTTCAAGCTAACCAAGAAGTGTTTCACAATTCCTCCCGATACCCGAGCTATGTACTCACAGGTTTTATAAGTCACAAATGGTGTTAACGTGAGGGGATGACATGTCTACACAGTCATGGCCCTCACTCAGGGTTTCTCCAGATGTGCTTTTCCCCTCAAATATGAGTTTTTGCCACTGGGTTTTTTAACCTGGCTCCCGATCACCAAGTGGACTGGTAATCCTAGATCCTGGTCCAAGAAGGGGGAATAGGTATTATTCCCATTTTGACTATATGCGTTTACGTTGTGAATAATGATTATAATAATAATAATAATAATAATAATAATAATAATAATAATAATAATATTCCTGTTGTTGAGAATAATACACTTTGCCTGTATTGACCCAAGGCTTAAGCTATAGATAACATGATGTTCAGTCTGTTTAAAATTGGTTAACATGTCAGCTGTTTGAAATATTTAACTTATGCGCATAAAATATGTATTCAACAGATAATTGAATAAGCTGAAAACCGACAGCTCGAACTCCTCTTAAAGGGAAAACCTACGGCAAGGTGAAGAAATAATGAAAGTCCCGCAGACGTGATTAGCATGTCCTTTTGTTTCTCTGCCGCAGGCTTCCCATGGATATTTTCCGTAAGGTAGATCATGATATGATCTAAGAGGGGAATTGTAGGATATGAATATCCATTTTACTATCTATTCTAGCTGTTCATATAAGGGTTAATTTGTTCTTATACATTCCCGGAATAATTTTTCTAAATATCATTTATGGGAAGAATACTGATTGTGAAATGTTCTTGTTAATTGTCCAAAATTTTGGTATTTGTAAACATCTGTTTTTTTTTTTTTGTTCTATTTTTTTTAAATTAATTCTTTATTTTTGAGTGCAGAGTAGACTACAGGTGTAAGCAATGACTCGTTCACTACAGTAAATCTTAGTAGACAGTTGGCATAGGTAGTCGAGAGATGTTGTACTTTTTTTTGTGATAGCAAAATATTAACAAGAATAAGACAAGAAATGACATAGCAATGATAGCATTCTGCAATTAATTAGATAAGCTTATATGATTTGTATAACTGAGAAGGGTAACTATACTGAACAGATATGAAACCCTAGCTATCCTTTGTTAGAATCCACTGGGCATGAGTACAAACGAGGAGACACAGAAAAGCAGCCTGCATCCCCACCCACATTAAGCTTTATATCACTCTCACCAGGCTTAACCTATACCCCTCATGGTTTATGCTATAGAAGGATATGCATGGGAGTCAATCAAAACATGTTTATAAATGGATAGGAGGTAAAGTATACTACTGGGGTTCCATTTTTAAAATTATCTAGATTGCTTAGGAATGTTTATTGGGGGCTTTGACTTATCAATACCGTAAAGTAAAGCAGTTTAGCCTAGATGAGCCCCCAGCTCCGCTTGTCCCCTCAGCCCACCCCCAATTCAGGCTCTATGTGACTTGTGTGAAGTTGAATCCCCTCTCTCCCCACCGTACCCCACCAGTGCAGAATCAGGGTTTTGAGGTCACATAGGTTGAGGTGGTACAAAGCCTGGGCCATGTGCTGGTACTCCTTGTATGAGTTCCTTCGGGTATGCTGCATGGGAGCCGTTCGAGGGAAGCAGCAGTTTCTGAGTGGGTTTTCTCTGGTGCGCTGTGGGCCAGGGTGGCAGCATCATGTAGAAGGGCACAGCAGTCGGCGGCTAGGCTTCTGTTTCCGCCTCTCCGTTTTTGGCGCCGCTCCGAGTCTTCTCCCGGTGAGTTTCTGGTGGCTGTAGTGTGTGGCCGATCAGGCTTGGGTATGGCTGCGGCGGGTAGTATCTGCGTTCCGCACTGTGTTTTTTTCTCGAGTTGCTCCCAGAAGCGCTCAAAGGCCTGACTGAGGCGTTCCTCTAGTGATGGCTGGAGTGGTGCAGGCTTGTTGTCGGCTGCCATTTTAGCTAGCAGTGAGCTGCTGCCCTTGTGTTGTTCCATGGTGGATGTCAAATCTGTGAGAGGTGAGTGTAGAATCACCCCATTGGGGACCGTTGGTCCAGAGGTGGGGACATGGGCCAGGGTTGGGTTTCACAGCCGTTTGTGGCAGCGGAGGAGCGGCCGTCGCCTCTGCGCCATCCATGCTTGCAAGCTGCCAGAGAAGTACAGGGGAGTACCATGGGGAAAGTTGCTTGTTAGGTATCATTTTAAGCCCCTTATTGTCACCTCTCGGCAGGTGGCCTTTAGAAGTCGATTTATCGCCGTGTTTCCATAGATTTCTTATGTTTTTGCCTCTTAGAGCGGGACCCTCTTTGGTTGATGGATGTTTGCCAACTCTTACAGAGCTCTGGAAATTGGAAATGAAAAGCAGAGACGTGTTCAATAACCAATTCAACCAATTTAATGACAGTTATTTTTATACAAACCTTTTCAGAGCAGGATGGGAGAGAGAAAAAGATGGGTATATAGGCAGGACAATTGCGTCAATTGTTTTTCACAAGTTATAAGCAGCTGTTTCTTGTTATATCCTATGTTATATAACGCACGTATATTTGATTAAAAAAACAGATGTTTAGTGGGCGGGGCCTGACCTCGGAGCCAAACGGACGCTGAATCCTGTAGCTCCTTTGTATAGCTGAAATTATCCAACACCTGGGTTGTCTAGTTTTGCAAATGGTATGCCATCATGGGGGTGATTATCTTTCCTGGGCTACCATACGATCTCAAAGGCAACATAACCAATCTGGCAAATTTTAATGTTTATAAACTGAAAACTGAAACATGCTATATTTGACCCTGTAACTTTCCAAAACACCATAAAACCTGTACATTGGGGGGTACTGTTGTGCTTGTGAGACTTTACTGAACACAAATATTTGCATTTTATTGCAGTAAAAACCTAACAGTATTATGAGACATTTACAGTTAAAATGCCACACAGAACTAAACATTTTTTTTTTTTTAAATCTTAATGTCTCACAATTTTTTTTAGATTTTATTGAAAATGAATTACATTTCATATATGAATAGTTCATGTACAATTAAAGCCCTGTTTCTACTGAACACAATGATACATAATAAGTGTGGGTGCACTTAATATGAAAAAGGTGCATTACAGTTGAACAGACATATAGCTCAAATTCCAGTTTTTGTTTAT
This sequence comes from Pelobates cultripes, assembly GCA_933207985.1. Taxonomy (NCBI): domain Eukaryota; kingdom Metazoa; phylum Chordata; class Amphibia; order Anura; family Pelobatidae; genus Pelobates; species Pelobates cultripes. The sequence continues at coordinate 214,955,580 of OW240916.1, read as the reverse complement.
GTTTTGTTTTGATCACAACTGTACAACTTGCTCAGTCCTTAATGGGTTAAAGAGGTACTATTTGAAAATTGAATACACCTTTAAAAAAAAACCCTGGCTATGTTTTTATAAGCAAAGACATTTGCAGGCTAAAATAGATCATTTTCAAATGTTAATGGTTATTCTAAGTATTTTCATTGCAATAGTGGAACCAAGTCAGATTTCCTGTTTTAAAGACTCAGAATATGCTATAGATGACAGAAAACTAGTTATTTTGAATTAACATCAAAAACAGATATAACACACCTCTCTAATTAGAGGGCGTTAAACTAATTTTCAGCTAAGCTAGTCTATTAGGGATTGTGCCCTTTCTAGCATACTTCAGGAAGAGTAGTTCAAGCTGTGTATTATATGTGTGGTGTGTGTTGGCTGTGTGATGTGTGTAATTGGTGTGTTGGCTGTGTGTGGTGAGTGTATAATTCAGCAAAAAAAGTTTTGGCCCCTCTCCTGATTATCTTTTTGCAGTTGCTAAATTCCTGGTGGACCAGCAAGGGTTCAGCAGAAGGGTGGGGTGTAATTCCCCGATGGTCCAGTGGGTGAGGTTAATGGTGATTCCCTAGTGGTGTGTGGTGAATCATATGGTCTGCATGTCCACCGGGTGCAGACTTTAGTAATTGCTCCTTCCATTATGGTGCTGGAGTAAGAGTGCAGGCTGCAAATCCACTGTGCGCTGGATTCCTTACATAGTGCTGAAACTGCAAGGTAGAAATTAATATGATCTGCACCAGATGGAGGTGCAGACCATACACTCCCTATTCGACCACAAGGGAATAATTTGTGTTCAATATAATTTGATATATTATATAAAACAAACTTGCACTGTTCATCACAACAGACATATTCTTAGAAATGGCACCCCCTCCTGTGGTGCCTGTGCCACCTTAAGGTAGTTAAGACAAAAAGGGAAATAGGGGCACACCTGGAACATGCATTTTGCAGGAATGGTGCTGCCATAGAGACCAAAATTTATACATAATCCAGACCGAGAAACAGCGCACACATACAAACACTGTTTTACACATTATAAGGCTACTTAAAAACACCTATCTCAGCAAACAAATATGAGGATTCAGTTCCGCCATATTGTGTTAAGCCAACCACTACTTCACACTACCCTAATAGCAGTGAGTCCTACACTAATTCCAATGTGGGAGACAAATTAAATAGTGCTACATGAACTAAAGCACTCTCGCTTTAATTGTTTTGATTTTACAATGTATTATTTTTTATTGTTTTTTTTTATCACATTCATTTTGTATTATACACATTCACAATGCTTTTACAACAGATTATCAAATACACTTTAGCTCATTTAGCACTAGTAATATTTAATTTGTTTGAATTAGTGTAGGATCCACCGATATTGGGGAACTGTAAAGTAGTGGCGGGCTTAACACAATATGGCCATTTGATGGAACTGAATCCCCATATTTGTTTGTTAAAATAGATGAACTTAAGGTAGTGCCAGACCTGACTAGATAAAAAACCTATTGGGACATCTGTGCTGTAGAAAATGTTTGTCCTTTATAAAAAATATGGGCCTTTAAATGTGTATGCAAACATTTTAAAAGCATATGTACAGAATATTGAAGTCAAAATAACTGGACCATTTTCAGTCATATTTCAGTTTGACAAGTACAGCATGGATGAATTCATATGTTTAATTCATGAAGATTGTGATAATTACTTACTTGATACACTATAGAAATGTTAATAGCTACTAAGTGATTAGCACTGCCAATAAATATGAGTTATCAGCTTTTATATAATGAAAAGGCATAGGGTAAATTTAATATGTTATGCTAAAAATACTTTGAAAATAATTTCCAGCTAGCTTAAGATGGATAATATAAAATAAAATTCTATGAAAAAAAGTTTATTAATTCTAGTAGAAAAATTATAGAAGGAAACTACTTACAGATCAATAACAAAATGGGGTTAAGTGTTTAGAAAATTAGACGGTAAAAAAAAAGATGGTAAATGTAAGTTATCATGCTTAAATGCACGTTACTATGCTTTATATAATTTAAAAGGTCACTTCAGACTGGAGCTAACTCCTCATTTTGTAAAAGCATTGTAGAGACAGTAAAACAAAAGAAAAAATAATAATTATGAGTATGTCTAATGGGATTGTTTACTAAGAACAAAAGTTGGTCCATATGGAAAGAGAATGGTGAAAATGAGAACAGATATTTAGTTTTGGACTTGCATTTTTTTTTTTAAAGCTTCCTTCTTCTCTCTTTTAGTATACCATACTTTGACTATGGACTTTGACATGTTAAATGGAATTGTTATACTGGGACCCAGAAATGACCCTGACCAGGTATATTATCTTTTTTTATCAGATATTAGTGAGTTAAGCTCAAGGGGGTAAATAGTTTTTCTCTTGCTTTTTTATTTGTATTTTTTATCATGTACAACTTACTTAAAGTACCTCACATTTAATATGAGCCTGGCATGCAGACACTTTAGACTTTAGAACGTATTTTACTACACAGAGTTAGTGGATGTGTGCACTGAACTGGAAGGATAGACACATTTCTCAAAAAGCTTGTCCCACATCCTTAATAGCTTCAAATACAAGCTTCTTTACTTAAAGCATCAGTGCAAAGACTGTCATTTCATTAGTGGTGGCTGGAAAGTGGTTGATTACAATGTCCGCCTTGTAAAATCTTGAAAAATTCTTCTAGATTATCCATCAGTCAAGGTGGCATTAATGTTTAAAAAACACAAGGAGCAAATGCGGTAATTGAAAAATCTTAGTATCCAGGACACATAAGGTGAACTTCTGTAAGATGTCCTTTACAAAGACTGACACAGCATAGCTTCCCTTTTTTATTAATCACTTTGTGTTTCCTGTTCAAGTGTAATTGTTGACTAAAATAACTTTATTAACCAACAGAACAAAGTAAGGTTTAAAATGTCCTGTTAAAATGAAGTTCAAGTATTTAAAAAAATGTGTTTGTTTTTAGAAAATAGATTTTATTCAAATTTTTACATGTAAAAATACAGTACATCTCAAAATCATATTTGCATTAATACCTTCATAACCCAGCGGTTTTTAGAGAAACATGTATTTTGGGTGTCCTGGAAAGTAATTTTTAAATGTATTTTTCATATCAGTATGTCTAAATAGCACATTATTTAATGGAAACAAAAACAAAACATTTGTCTGGACAGAAAAAAAATTTGAAAAAAATCATTTACCAATTAACGAGGCTACAGTTAAGAAAAAAGAGTTGTAAGTCAATAATATTTTATAATATAATATAATATGTGACATTGACATAGTCTATAGTCCTCTCCCCTATACATTGTCCAATATGCACTCAGTTTCCAGTTATGTGTGTGTGTGTATATGTATATATATATATATATATATATATATATATAAACACAGTCTGCATCAGGTGTTTGGGAATCAAAGCAATCTGATGACAAGGAGGCTACTGGAACAAACTAATGGACAAGACTACCAAAGCTCACTAGTAAACTGCCACCCAACAGTATGCTAGCTGCAATTAGTGAGGCACTGTCCACAATCCCAAACAGCTCCATCACAGAGACCGACAGGCTCATATATGCCACGACATTGGTGGACCTCCAAATGCTTGACTACAAGATTAGCCTGAGAGAGAAGCCATGCCCACCATGGAGACTAAGACTGGAACTCAAGCTAAATGCAACACATAAGAGTTTAGTAGGCTGGATCAGCTTCAAAGAGATGGAAAGATCAAGGATAGGTCCTGGTTACTGAGGAAATCCAAGGATATGCCCATACCAGAGGCACTGGAAGCAGTAACAGCAAAGGCTGACACTGGCAACCAGACAGGGCAGATACTCTAGCGAAGCAGAGGATACAATAATAAATGCCCTGTTTACCAAAGAACCATCCAAGGTGTATGCACATATGAAGGATAACCACATATCCACCGAAGACCAACCCAGAGCAAAGACTGAATAGTATTGGAAGAATATATGGGAGAAAGAAGTATCACATAACACCAAGGCCCAGTGACTACTAGACCTGAAAGCAGACCACTGAATGCTCCAGTCACCATCACAGTTGGAGATATCAAACAGCAAGTAGCTCACATGAAGATTGGTAAGCTCCAGAACCTAACATGATTCACACCTACTGAATAAAGAAATTAAAAACACTGAATAGATGCCTAGCAGCACAAATGAAACAGCTAGTAGCAACAGGCTCTGACTGGCTAACACAAGGCAGAATTATATTGGTCAGGAAGTACTCTCAATAGGGAGCAATGCCATCTAACTACCGACAAATAACCCGACTCCCCACAATATTGAAGATCCTGCCAGGCATCCGAGATCAATGGGCATATGAGTCATTATAGGAGCAATATTCAAAGGGATATTGAAAAAAAACCAGAGGATCAAAGCACCAAGCAGTCAAATGGAATTCTAAGACGAGATAGGGCAATCTGTGCACAGCATGGATTGACTACAAAAAAGCCTATGAAACAATCTCACAAATGTTTGGACTAGATAAGTGTGGGCAGATGATAGCAATAAGAGGAAAGATGTTCAGGACAGAAGGAGTTCAATTACCAGAAGGCCAAAAAGGAGATGTAGAGAACAGCTACAAGAACCTGGGGGTACCACAAACATATGACAATCATGAGGAAAAGGCAAGTAGGATAGCAACATCCAAGAGAGTCAAACTGGTCCTAAAGTCCCAGCTCAAAAACAAGATCCACACCATCAACATATATGCTCTACCAGTAATGAGGTGCCCAGCTGAAATAATAACCTGACCAAGAGAAGAGTTTGTCACCATGGATGTCATGTGCCTGAATAGTGCACTCTATCATGTCCACTAAAGATATTACTGGGCTTGTTATGTTTTTTTTTTCTGCTAGGTAATGGTCATGCTTCACAGTAATGGTCATGGCATGTTGTTTTTGATTTGTTGAAGAATACGTGTTCCTTAACTTGTTACTACAACCATCATAACCACTTCAGTGATTTTAAGTGGTCATGGTGCCAGGAGTCTGTATACATACAGAGTTATATGTACTTGTGTGCCTGGGTATAACTAGTGGCTATGGCAGCCTGGAACTCTGTTTTAGACTGCCTAAATGTCAATTCTGTGCATAAAATATGTTCATCATTAGCAAGCACAGCATGCTGGCAACAGACATATTAAGCATTACTTCCCTTCCTTTGGTTGAGCTCTCCCCACTTCGCTTTCCCACCCTCACCATCCCATTCTCCATTCCCACTCCCCCTCCATTCTATGGCACAGGTTGCACACATGCACTCCGAGCCAGTAAAATAGCCCTCAATGAGAAGCATGTGATTGGACCACATGTGCCCTGGCTGACAACTAGTGGCATGAAAGGCAGTGCCAGGAGCTTTGCCCAGTGCTGGATCCCGGGTGAGTGATGACATTTTCTTTGCAAGTTGCACAATGGAGGATAGGGAGGCTAATATATAGTGTCCAAGTTGCCAACAAGGAATTTTACATTGAAAAGGGTCCCCTCCTCCAAACCCCCCACCACCAAAAAAACTAAGGTTGGATATGACACACAAAATGATTGTTCTATACCCCCTGTCATTTTACTCACCCTCTTTTTCATAGTTTCCTCCTTCACTTCACTTCCATTCTCTTCTCTTCTCTTTTTTTTTCTCTTTGCATATGTTCTCCCTTTCTACTCTTCCTTTTCCTCCTCTATTTTCCTGTCTAGTTTTCTTCATATATCTCTGCTCCCCCTTCTCTGTTGGCTACTCTTTCTCTGTATTCTTGCTTAGCACAACTTTCTCTTTGTAAGGGACACACTATTTACATAAGGAGTTTCACAGGGTTCTCTACCCACCTTTCAAATTTGAGAGACCTGATCATCATCACATTATACTATGCATTTTGGGGATGATGCCCATAGTTCCCATACTGGTTTAATCACGTCTTTGATGCTTCCTCATGAAAAAAATAGCTTTCATATAGAGATTCTACAGACTTGGTCTCCTAAACATACACTATATATACAAAATACACCTGACTATTACGCCCACAGGGACCTTTATGTCATTGCATTCTAAATACATCAACATTAACATGTAGTTGATCCCATCTTTCCAGCTATAATGGCTTTCACTCTTCTGAGAAGGCATTCAATAAGATTTTGCATTGTTTACTTAAACAAATGTTGTACTTCATCATTCTTTATTTTGTACCTTCAAAATATGCAGTATATATATTTGTGGTCAGCAACCAAGGCTGTGTTTGTACAAAATACCTAAGGCAAAGTCAGTGGAAGTGTACTGGGACCAATGGTCAGGTTAGGCCTCTAAATAAAGAGTAACTAACAGGGGAGTTAAAAAATAGAGGTAAATGGTGAGAAGGGTAGGGTTTGCCCAGGGTGCCCATAGTACACTGTTGGGCCCCAGGAGAACAGCAACGTCTAATAACTAGCCTTAGATTGCCAGGCTTCTAATGATAGAGGCAACCTCATGCCATTAGAAAACACCGGGGGAAAGGCTTGATGCAAACCTTCTCTACTAATCACTTTGCACAGTATGCTGCACCTAAGGCACACACACATATATTTATACACACACATTTACAATTCGTATTCTTTAACACAGCACTGTTTACTTTTACAACTAATAGAATTAATTATTTATTTAAATAAATTGGTAGCTAAGAGCTATATAACTATGCTCTGTGTGATACAAATGACCATATCTATTAATAGCAGCAACTATAGGAACCTGGCAGTGATTGAGTTATTATATAAAAAAGGAAGGAGGTAGCAAATAAAAGCAATCAAGTGAAAGAAAAACAGATTAATGGAAAAATGCAGCATGTCTCTGTAAGACACTGATTACATGAGCACATCAAAGTCAGAAAAGTTAATTGTAAAAAGAACAGGAACAAAACCAACTCAGTCTGAATACAGTTCAAGTTCTTCACTATAGCTCCCTCTTTACAAAACTTGTTTGACATCTTGCGTAGGCTGTAATAAATTAATTATCCTGCCATGTTCCCTGGTATGCAGGAGCAGACTAAAGGGCACAAAACGGCCTATTAGGTAAAACATTATTCTGCCTTAGTGCTTAGAATTTAAGTAAACAACACATTAAAAAAAGAGTTTATGTAACGTGTCAAGTTTGTTTAGTTTGTGTTATCTTTCAGGCTCTTTGGATTTTATATTTCTGGGTTTTCTTACAAAAAACTGGACATGATTACTAATTAATAAATATAACTTTTAAATCACAATTTTGGTGCATGTTTATAAAATAACTATCAGGTGTTTTAGAGCAATAATCTATATTCCAATATAACAAAACATATGTTCACATAATTGGCATAGAAGAATATCAATATACCAGCAAATTGTTGGAATGGAATCATCAGTTATGATTAGGACTGATAGTAAGTGGAGCTGCAGTAAGTGCCTATACTTAAGTAGAATGTATAATCTACTTCACTTATCTACATAGTAAGTTGACACACTCTTGTTTTAACTCACACTGTTGCATTTGACGCTGTGTGCATGAGCACCGCCACTAACAGGTGGCATATGACTTCCTTCAGTTGGTGAAATGGATAAAAATCACTATTTTCTGCACTAAATCCAAAATATGACTAACAAAATCCCTCTTATAAATTTATTCGGTAATGTGATTCTTATACAAGACAAATACAGAACTTAATAAAGAAACATTTATTATGAACAATAAATAGTCACAGTACATGCAAATACAAATTATGTTACAAACAAAATACACCAAACAAACAGAAAAAATAAAAAAGACAAAATTAACAGAAAACTGCTAGTGAAGTCCCAAGAGTGTGTTTTTAAGGAAAATAGAAATCCACTACAAATTTAATTTTGCTCTCAAAATGAATTCCAAATGTTTTTAGATTTCATCAGGGATTATAGCCACTTTTCATGTCTTATGATTTCTAGGCTTCTGCAGACTGAAAAAACTTTTACCAACTTTTACCCACTTTACCTGCTTCATCTTTCTTATGTTTTCCACACCCACTCCATATGGGCACTGATCTAACCAATCAGTGTCCTATCCCTAGGAATGCTTCAAAAGTACATTGTGCATGTCTGACAGATTTACACATGTGCAGTTTAAAGATCCCTTCACCTTGCTAAGGGAAAAGAGAGGGAGTCTGATCAGTGCAATCATGCACATCAGGTTTTTCTCTCTTGCTGCTGCAATATAATGCCCTGTTCTTGTCATTAGTCTACTGGTCTGAAAATGATATCTGTAGGAGAGAGAAACTCAAATAACTAAGAAGCGTGCTCAAAAGTGCAGTCTGACCAAGTTTATAAATGTTTATTTCATGCTTTTCCAAGTTTTTCTTACATTATTTTGTTTTGTATGTTTGTTTAAAAATGTTTGCTTGCTTGCCCTTTAAAGTCCCTTCACAACTAATACAATAAAAATGGACCAAATCACAAACAAAAATCCATAAAATAATGCAAAGCTTAAAATAATACATTCAGTGGTAAAATTCCAAGCTTCTGGGAAAAGTGTTTCCCTGTGGTCCACCACGCTTGTGCCGCTACTAACCATAATATTATCTAGATTCGAAAATATATATCCTTTTAAACTCTGAACTCTGATCCTCAGGGCAAATAATTATTTCTTGTTGGCAGACTGTTGAGGACGAGAGTTAAACAACTGAATGTACATGCTCTGAGTGAACAGAACAACTAGTTATATGCTTCACAATTTTTAACATGTACTTTAATTTGATTTTTGACCCATGGCTTCATCACTCTTCCATGTGTAACACTCAGCATTCTCATCAGAACTCTGACCTTCCCAGAAAATTCACTAAGAAGCACTTCTTATTAGATGCCTGGAGAATGCTGCATCCGAAGCAAAGGGATAGACTTTGCAATACCACATAGGGTTCCTTTAGTCTAACAGGATTGCTTACGCCCATTGGTTTGACCACTCCGTGAGCAAGGTAACCTGGACTGGATTGCATATCGTAATGAGGGAAAGGAGCATATGCCCAACGGACTCGCTACTTTATGATACAGTGGTGCAAAAGGACGTTTTAACTGGTTTACAATTTTTTTTTTAAAAGTTAATCAAGGTGGTGATATTTCAAAGACAATATTCTGGGTAGCGTTTCAAGCTTATATTTGAGATGTGCTGATGAGCATTTTCTCAGCTTGTAGAAAGGTGCACTTTACAAGGGAGCAAGCATTGACAGAGATTTTATCAGAGACATTTAACTATTTGGCCTCTGAAAGAGTGTTTTCCACATCTTTAGAGAGTTAGTCAAAAGTTATTTAATAGAGGCAGTATACCTGATGCTGATATAGAAATTTATCATGGATAAGACCATCCAAGAGATAACCAGAGGCTTCTGATTAGATGTTCGAGCGCTCAGGAGAACCGATAATAAAACCACAGACTCACTTCGTTGTAGCTTGAATATCTTCTCAGCTTTAATTGGAAAAGCATTGCATATTTATTATAGCATTAGTCAACTGCTCATGTGTACATGTAAAAAAGCAACAATTACTTACTTGAGAAAATGTTATCTAAGCTATGCTAGAATACCAAGGTTTAACAAAAGTATAATTTCATGGAAAGGAATGTACTGCAAAGACTGCTGATAGAAGCAGAAGTGAAGAAATTAACTTTTAATCCTTTCAGATGTGTAAGGACTTAACTAAGGCAAATATTTTAACCCTTTATTTACCTTTATCTATGACAATACTTTGCTCACCAACAAACCTAGAGGAGCTAAGACCAACTACCATATTCCAAAGATCCACTGGATGAATGAGCTTATGGCTTATGAATCAAAAGTGATAGAGAATGAATTTTCTAAGTATCATTTAAAACTACATGACAAGTCAGTTATGAAGATTGTTATACAGGCTGATGGTTTCTGAAATGCTATTTACAAAAAATATTGTTATGAATTAACATCCAGATTGCAGGAGATTTTTAACAATTCAATCAAATATATATGACGGATATATATATATATATATATATATATATATATATATGTCACAGCTGCTAGGGATTTAAATATCCCTCTCTGGGCTCTGATTGGTCAGAAAGTGACCTCTGACCCCAGAACGTGCGCGTGCGTTGACGTTGTGACGTCACGCGCACGTCCGTATAAATTTGACGGGCGGAGCTTGTGGTGTGCGCGGCCACGTGGTCAGCGCCATCTTTAAATTGGGCTCAACGCCTAGAAGACGCGGAGGTGTGGTTCTCGGCTCGCCGGCAGGTAAGCTCGCAATATCGGCGAGGTCGTGCCAATCGGGCACTGCTGTGCTATGCGGCGGGCCGGGAGCCGCAACAGTACCCCCCACTCGAATACCGCTCACTGGGCGGGAAGGAACCGGCTTATGAGGGGAGCGGTTGTGAAACGACCGGATAAGACGGGGCGCATGAACCTGGTCAGCAGGAACCCAACAACATTCCTTGGGACAATATCCTTTCCAGTCAACTAGATAAGACAAAATACCCCTGGAGATTTTGGAGTCCAATATAGAACAAACTTCGTATTCCTCCTGATCACCCACTTCCAAGGGCGGAGGAGGGGCAGCCACTTTAGTGTATCGATTGCAAGTAAGAGGCTTAAGCAAGGACACATGAAATTAATTGGCAATTCTCATGTGAGCAGGAAGTGCCAATGAATAAGTCACAGGGTTGATACGATGGAGGACCCGAAAAGGACCTATGTACCGAGGGGCAAATTTCATGGAAGGAACCTTAAGTTTGACATGACGTGTGGATAACCACACCTTGTCTCCTGGTTGATAGACAGAATTGGCATCCCGTCTCTTGTCAGCTTGGATTTTAGCACGTTTTGATGCCTTCTGCAATGCTGTATGAACGGAATTCCAAATGTCATGAATAGAATCCAACAGGTGTTCAAGGCAGGAATATCAGTGTCTGAAAATTCAGAAGGTAAAATAGTGGACTATGATTAGAGGATTCATGAGTCGCATTATTTCTGGCAAACTCAACCATGGGTAAGAGTTCGTGCCAGTTAGACTGATTGGCATTGATAAAACAACGTAAATAAGATTCTAAAGACTGATTGTCCCTCTCTGCTGCACCATTAGTCTGAGGGTGATACGCTGAGGAAAATGAAAGTTCTATACCCAATTGCTTACAAAAGGCATGCCAGAAACTAGAAATAAATTGGGTACCTCTGTCAGATACTATGTTTTTTGGCACTCCATGTAACCGAAAGATCTCTTTCAAAAATATTTGTACAAGATCTTGAGCAGATGGTAATTTTTTAAGAGGTGCAAAATGTGCCATTTTTGAGAATCTATCTATGACCATAAGGATTGTGTTAAATCTGTTTGAACTGGGCAGATCCACCATGAAATCCATGGCTAAATGGGTGCATGGAGTATTAGGTTTCGGCAGTGGTTGTAGCAGCCCAGGAGGAGATTTGTGAGAGGCTTTAGAAACGGCACATATTTGACATGCCCCTACATAATCTTTGATGTCGTTCCTAAGTGTAGGCCACCAGAACCTCCTGGAGATAGCAGAGAGAGTTTTATGGACTCCAGGATGACCTGCTGTCAAATTATCATGGAATAATGCAAGTACCTTTTTCCTTAATGGTGGTGAAACGTACAGTTTAACCGGAGGTCTCTCCATGGGTGCCTGAGTTTGATCTGCTATTATGGCACAGAAGAGTGGAGAAGACACTTCGGTTATTGTAGTGGCAATAAGGCATTCTGTAGGTATGATAGGGAATACCTCTTGTTCAGGAACCTCATCTGTCTCAAACTGCCTAGACAGCGCATCTGCATTGGTGTTCTTGGTCCCGGGCCTGTACGTAATTACAAAATTGAATCGGGAGAGGAATAATGACCATCTAGCCTGACGAGAGGACAATCTCTTAGCGTCCCCAATATAAGCCAAATTCTTATGGCTCTTTGGAACCTTCTAAGAGATGCCTCCATTCTTTAAGGGCAAGTACAATGGCCAATAACTCCCTATTCCCAATGTCATAATTTTTCTCTGCAGATGTTAGTTTTCGAGAGAAAAACCCACAGGGATGTAAAGGCGTATCAGGACTTTCTCTTTGAGACAGAATGGCTCCTACTCCTGTTTCTGACGCATCTACTTCTAGAATAAATGGTTTGGTTGGATCAGGATGTGTCAGGACAGGTGCTGAGGCAAATAATGATTGTAATTGCTCAAATGCCTCCTTTGCTTCCTTGGGCCATGAATTGCAATTTGCTCCTTTTTTGGTTAGGTTGGTAATAGAAGAGATTACAGAGGAAAAACCTTTAATGAACTTGCGGTAATAATTCGCAAAACCTTTAAAGCGTTGTGTAGCTTTAAGGCCTTTGGGTAATGGCCATTGTAAGACTGCTTCCAATTTGCGTGGGTCCATTTTGAAACCAGACAGAGATATAACGTACCCAAGAAATTGTATCTCAGTCTGGTCAAATTGGCATTTCTCCAGCTTACAGTAGAGGCCGTTCTTTAACAGGGTTTTTAGTACTGTTCTCACATGTTCGTGATGTGTCTCTAAATCTGGGGAATAGATGAGAATGTCATCTAGATACACTAAATCTAACATGTGGAGATATTCTCTAAGGACATTGTTAATGAAATCCTGAAACACCGCTGGTGCGTTGCACAGTCCAAACGGCATAACTAGGTATTCGTAATGTCCCATTCTCGTATTAAACGCGGTCATCCACTCGTGCCCTTCCTTAATTCTGACTAGGTTTTAAGCACTTCTGAGGTCAAGCTTAGTGAAGACTCGGGCCCCTTTCAACCTATCGAATAACTCAGAAATAAGGGGAATGGGATAGGCGTTTTTTATTGTTATTCTGTTCAAACCCCTATAGTCTATACAAGGGCATAGGTCTCCTTCTTTTTTAGAAACGAAGAAGAACCCAGCCCCAGCAGGTGAAGAGGATCTACGTATGTGACCCTTTCTGAGAGCATCCTTTATGTACTCTTCTAAACAAAGATTTTCTTGGGGAGATAGTGCATATACTCCTCCTTTAGGGGGCATAGTGCCTGGTAACAAATTTATGGCACAGTTGTAGGGTCTATGTGGTGGTAATACCTCCGACTGTACCTTGTTGAATGCCTCCTTTAAGTCCAAATACTGTGGTGGGATTTCTGTGGTCAAGGGAGGAGCTATAGGTATGTTGAGGGTACCAATTCGTTATTGCACTTGTTTTAAACAAATACCTCCGTATCTCTCACCCCAACTCACAATTTCTCCTTCAACCCAATCTAAATGTGGATTGTGTTTCTGGAGCCAAGGGAAACCCAGTATTATCGGACATGTAGGTGAATATATAATTTGGAGCACCATTTTTTCAGAATGTAAGATACCCACTGAGACAGTGATTGGCAGGGTTTTGTGCGTGATGAGAGGCTGGGTAAGAGGTCTCCCATCAATAGCCTCTACTGCTATAGGTCTATCTTTCTGCCTTAAGGGCAGGAGATGTTTGGCGGAGAATTCCTTGTCTAGAAAATTCTCTGCTGCCCCAGAGTCAATCATAGCCTCACACTGTACAGTGGTTTTCTTACAAGACAAAGTAATTTTTATAAGGAAACGGTTCTTAGTCAATTTAGGGGACATATACATCACACCTAAGGTCGGTCCCCGAATGTGCCTTAGGTGTGCAAGTTTTCCGGCCGAACCGGACATGAAAACCTTTGATGTCTCCTTTTGCCACAATACAAACACAACCCCTCGTTGCATCTGTGTTGTCTCTCTGCCAGTTGCATGGGTTCAGGTTCTGGAGGTGGAGCATGGCTAATTACCACTGGGTTAGAGAAATAGATAAGTTAGAACGTCTAGTACGCTGTTTGTTTTTCTCTCTCTCTCTGAGCCTGTTATCAATGTCTATCATGTATGCAATAAAGTCATTAAGGTTAACTGGAAGATCTCTGGCTGCGGTCTCATCTTGTATATTTTCCGCTAAACCTTCGGAAAAAGCAGCCACCAAACTGCTATTGGTCCAGTCAACCTCAGACACCAATGTCCTGAACTTTATGGCATAATCAGCTACAGAGCGGTTGCCTTGTTTAATTCTCATTAGGGCTCTGGCAGCATTCTTTTCTCTCCCTTTTGGCTCTAAAGTAGTTTTAAAAGCTGTTAGGAATACATTGTAATCATGGGCAACTGGATTTCCACTCTCCCATAAGGGATTAGCCCAGGTTAAAGGACCACTATAGTGCCAGGAAAACATACTCGTTTTCCTGGCACTATAGTGCCCTGAGGGTGCCCCCACCCTCAGGGTCCCCCTCCCGCCCGGCTCTGGAAGGGGGAAAGGGGTTAAAACTTACCTTTTTCCAGCGCTGGGCGGAGAGCTCTCCTCCTCCTCCGTTCCTCCTCCTGGGCTGAATGCGCGCGGCAAGGCTCGCACATTCAGCCCGTCGCATAGGAAAGCATTTACAATGCTTTCGTGCTCTCACTGTGAAAATCACAGTGAGAAGCACGCAAGCGCCTCTAGTGGCTGTCAATGAGACAGCCACTAGAGGACAGGGGGAAGGCTTAACTCATTCATAAACATAGCAGTTTCTCTGAAACTGCTATGTTTATAAAAAAAATGGGTTAACCCTAGAAGGACCTGGCACCCAGACCACTTCATTAAGCTGAAGTGGTCTGGGTGCCTAGAGTGGTCCTTTAAAGCCTTACCCATTAATTGGTTCATTAGATAGCCAATTTTCGATCTATCTGTAGGGAATGAACCATGGGAAGCTTCGAAGTGATATTCAGTTTGGTTTAGAAAACCTCTAAATTCCTTAGAATCACCTCCAAAATGAGGGGGAGGTGAAAGGGTTATGGGCGGTGGTTTGTGTGCCACAGGTGCTACTACAGGTGGCGGAGCAACAGGCGGTACCGGAGGTGCCTCCAGATAGGCAGTTCTCTGGAACAAGTTCTGGAATGCTTGGGCAAATTGATCTAACCTGTGGTCCATATCCTCCACCCTACTCTCACAGGCAATCATATGTTTGCATAGTTCCGCCGGATCCATGGCCCTGTCGTAATGTCACGGCTGCTAGTGTGGTCCAACACGCAGATACTATGTAAACATATACATAAAAAAGGAAAGGAAATAAAGGGACAGAGCGTAAACCGGACCTTAGAATGGCCGGACTAATATGCTAGAGATAGAGAATGGTCAAAGGGAAAGCCGAGGTCAAGGAAGCCAGAAATACTCAGATACCGTTTACACAAGCCAAGTCAGGGGAACCAGAATTCAGAATAACCAGGGAAAAGCCAAGATCAGGATACCAGGAAGTAATATTCACAAAGATAAACGCACTCTCGGGAACCAGGAACAGGAAACCACGACAGGGTAAGGAACTGGAGTGAATTAGGGATTCAAATATCCCTATCTGGGCTCTGATTGGTCAGAGGGTGACCTCTGACCCCAGAATGTGCGCGTGCGCTGATGTTGTGATGTCACGTGCACGTCTGTATAAATTTGACGGGCGGAGCTTGTGGTGTGCGCGACCACGTGGTCAGCGCCATCTTTGATTTGAGCGCAACGCCAAGAAGATGCGGAGGAGCGGTTCCCAGCTCGCCGGCGAGCAGGTAAGCTTGCAATATCGGCGAGGTCGTGCCGGTTGGGCATGGCTGCGCCATGCGGCGGGTCGGGAGCCGCAACAATATATAGATGACAGATCAAATCCTCAATCTGAGATGCTGGTCACCAAGATTTTTGTTTTATAGGAAGATGGAATGATAATACTCTTTACTGTAGTTAGGCTAATGTCACTCATTAATTGAGATGTTAAGATCTTTGCAAGAGGGCTAGCAGATTAATTTAGTTTGTTTTTGCCAAGTATTATTTCCCTGGAAAAGTCAAGTCTATAGCAGGTAAAAGTAAGTCCCTGATCGACGCAGCCACACATGAGCAGGGCGGTTGAACCGAAAAGGGAAAGTTTAACTTACCTGGATCGCGGCAGACTGCCGCCCGATCCTCCCAGAAGATGGGTTTCGGCTGGTGCGGCATTCTAATGTATGCCAGGCACTGCAGGCCCATTCTTACTGATGGTGCCGGCATTCGTGTGACATCACGATATCGACGCACACGCACGTTTTGGGGTCAAATGCCATGTACTAACCAGTCACAGCACTGAGAGGCATATTTAAACCCTATAATGCCTTTTCTCAGTGCCCTGTCCTGGTTTCCACTTGTTGGTTGTCAGAGAGCGCGTTCTTGGTATATTTTCTGGTTATTGACTTTGGCTATTGTTTTTGACTTTCCCTACTTCTGGTATCCTGACCCTTTGCTAGTTTATTCGTATTGTCTCATTCTTTATCCCGGACCTTGGCTTGTTATTTGACCATTCTCTTTTACGTTAAGTCCGGCCATTCTAAGGCCCGGTATATGTTGTTTGTGTTAATATAGTTTTGCGTGTTGGGTCACACAGTGATCGTGACATTAATACAGGGACATGGACCCTGCAGAATTGTGTCAACACTGCATGGATCAATTTGCCCAGACCTTCCAAACGCTCCTAGCCCTTACGGCTCATCTTCAGCCCGATGATCCACCATCAGTTCCTACCCCTTCTTTTGTGAGTATTCCTATTGTGTATAAGGCTCCTTCAATATCCTTATCACCTCCTCCTCATTATGGAGGCGATGCTCAGGAGTGTTGTGGATTTCTTAATCAAATAGAATATCACTTTGAGGCATCTCCTGGATCATTCCCTTCTGATAGATCCAAAATAGGTTATCTAATGAACCAATTGACAGGTAAGGCCCTAACATGTACCAATCCTCTATGGGAGAGCAAAGAATCTATAGCTTATGATTATAAAGAATTCCTTGCTGAGTTTAAACTGACATTTGAGCTATTGGGTAAAGAGAAAACCGCTGCCTAAGCGTTAATGTGTATAAAACAAGGAAATAGGTCTGTTGTAGAGTACGCCATTGAATTTTGTACCCTTGCTTCAGAGGTTGACTGGACTAATAATCACTGCCATTTCCGAAGGTCTGTCTGATGCAGTACTTGATGAGACTGCTGCTAAAGAATTACCAGAAAAACTTAATGAGTACATCACTTACATGATGCATATTGATAACCGCTTAAAAGATAGACAGAACCAGAAATAGAACTAGACGTTCCAACTTGTCTATTGCCCCCTGTTTCTCCACTCCTATTTTACCTGCTCCATCTCCCCCTCCTGAACCTGAACCCATGCAATTAGGGGTGATGAGATTATCCGAGGTTGAAAAACTATATAGGAGAAACAAAGGACTCTGTTTATATTGTGGAAAAAAAGGTTATTTGAGAATATAAATGGGCCGGCCTTAGGTGTAATGTATACGTCCCCTGGTATGTCTCATAATAGGTTTATGCTTTCTGTTTTTACCCAGAGCAATAATGTCATATGATGCTTTGGTTGATTCTGGTGCAGCTGAAAACTTTATCGACCAACTGTTTGTTACCAACCATGTAGTGCTGCTCAAAGAAAGAACCACACCTTTGGCCATTGAGGCCATAGATGGTAGACCACTGTCCCAACCTCTGATCACACAGGAAACCTCTTACCTTATGGGGGCTTTACACAAGGAACTTATCACCTTCCAAATTATTTCATCTCCCTCATGTCCCATATTTCTTGGTTTCCCATGGCTTTTCAAGCACAATCCGCATATTGATTGGGTTAAGGGTGAGATTCTAGAATGGAGTGGTGAATGTAGACTTAAGTGTATTCAACCCATTTCTAAGAGCTTGGGCATGGTTAATGTACCTACTACTGCTCCTCTTTCTACTGAGGATCCTGTCCCCTATTTGGAGGTTAAAGAAGTGTTTAACAAGGTACACACTGATGTTTTACCTCTTCACAGTTCTTACGATTGCTCCATTAATTTGCTTCCTGGTACATACCCCCTAAGGGTGGTGTATATACCTTATCCCCTCGAGAAAGCAAAATCATGGAGAAATACATAAACGTGTCCTTGCCTAAAGGTCACATACATAGATCTTCTTCAGCTGGTGCTGTTTTCTTCTTTGTATCTAAAAAAGAAAATCTACATCCCTTTATCGACTATAGGGCATTAAATAAGATCACTGTGAAAAATGCCTATCCTATACCACTCATTTCCAAATTATTTGACAGATTTAAAAGTGCCAAAGTTTTTACCAAACTCAACCTTAGGAGTGCGTATAATTTGGTGAGGATAAAGGAGGGACATGAGTGAAATCTGCTTTCAATACTAGAACTGGGCATTACATGTATTTAGTCATGCCTTTTGGCTTATGTAATGCCCCAGCCATATTTCAGGATATTATAAACAATGTACTTAGATAATTTATTTATTTGTTTGTATTGGTGTATCTCAACGATAAACTCATATATTCTTCTGATCTCTCCACTCACCACAGGCATGTAAAACAAGTTTTACAAACACTACTAAAAATGGGTTATACTGTAAACTTGATCAGACAGAGATTCAGTTCCTAGGTTATGTGATTTCTGCTTCTGGTTTCCAAATGGATCCACAAAAACTTGAGGTAGTTCTGCTCTGGCCCCTACCCACTGGCCTGAAAGCTATTCAGCATTTTATAGGCTTTGCCAATTATAATTGTTGGTTCTCTACTGTTATAGCCCCCATTACTAACCTAACTCATAAGGGTGTAAACTGTCACATATGGTCACAGGAAGCTAAAGAAGCATTTGATAATCTCAAGACCTTGTTTGCTTCTGCTCCCATACTAGTGCACCCTGATACCAGCACATCTTTTTTTTTAAACTAGAGGTAGATGAGTCAGAAACTGGGGTAGGTGCTGTTCTATCTCAGAGGGAAAGACAGGACACCCCTTTACACCCTTGTGGGTTTTTCTCCAGAAAGCTGTCGCCAGCAGAAAGAAACTGTGATATAGGCAACAGAGAACTGTTAGCCATTATCCTGGCCTTAAAAGAATGGCAACATCTTTTGGAGGGTTTTAAAGATCCACTTTTGATCATCACTGATCACAAGAGTCTTACATAGGTGAAGCCAAAAGATTATCTTCCAGACAAGCCAGATGATCTCTGTTCTTGTCACGTTTCAATTTCGTGATTACATACAGACCAGGCACAAGAAACGTCAAAGCTGACACCCTATCTAGGCAATATGATTCCGAGGAAGAACAGGAGAAAGAAATTTCTCCTATTATACCTCCTGAATGCATTTTTGCCTCTACTGTTCTTACATTGTCCCCGCCTCTCCTTAGTACCATTATGACAGGTCAGACACAGGCTCCTAGCGACAAACCTCAGGGTAAATTTTACATACCACTGAAGGAGATAAAATAAATATTGAGGCTATTTCATGACAATGTAACAGCAGGACATCCCGGTATCAGCAAAACGATATCTGCTGTCACCAGGACGTTTTGGTGGTCTTCTCTTAAAAAGGATATAAGAGAGCATGTTACAGCATGCACTGTTTGTGCTGTTTCCAAAGTTCCACATAGACAGCAATGTGGTTTGCTACAAACACTTCCTATACCTCACGTTCCAAGGTCCCATCTAGCTATGGACTTTATTGTCGAACTTCTAGTCTCTAAAGGTTTTAACACCATACTAATGGTCATTGACCGGTTTTCTAAGATGGCACATTTCATTCCACTTAAGACGCTGCCTACCGCCCAAGAACTCGTACACATATTCATAAAGGTGATATTCAGGTTACATATATAGCAATATAGCTTGGTTGCTACATCTAAGTGCTGCTTCTACGTGTGTGATTGGAGATATTCTGGAGAGTTTTACAGAATCTTCAACTGTCTAAGATTTTGCTATGAGTTTTCTTATTTACTGTTACAGGTAAGATTCAGCTATAGGAAAAGGTTACTGATTGCACAAAGTTTGATTTGAATAGCTAGGTGTTTGCTATTGATTGTTGGTTAATTAGCTATTGTTTGCAAACAAGCATAGGCCTACCCAGGTGTTAAACATTCCTAGTGGGTGGTGCTTTTAGGAGTTATATAAGGGTTGTGGTCATTAGCTTGCTTGGCTACTATAGCTTGGTTGTTACATCTAAGTGCTGCTTCTAAGTGCTGCTTCTAAGTGTGGGATTTGAGATATTCTGGAGATAAACTGGAGGTAATCTGAGGTATACAGGAGAACAAAAAAATTTAAGATTGGTATGATTTAAATTATTCATCTCATTAAAATGGCAGACTTAGTTCAGTGTAATAGTTGTTGTGCATTTGTTTCACGTTCCACTTTTTGGAGATTTGGATACTGTCTAATCTGTAGACAGTTCTCTATATTGCAGCAGGAGATTGTATGTTTGAAGTCTGAGATGTGTAAATTATCTGGTAAACAAACTCAGGCTGGAACTGCTGCAAAGCCACTGCCGCAGAGACGTACTAGGAATGGAAAATGGATTACTGTAGGATCTGGTAGACTTAGAGTTGTGGATAAAAGGCAAATTGCACAGTATTTTGGTATACATAATTCATTTACAGCACTTTCAAAGTGAAATGGTGTTATGGAGACAGGCTCAGCACCAAGTGTAGTGGTGTTATGGAGACAGGCTCAGACACTGAGGGTAGTGGTGTTGTGGAGACAGGCTCAGGCACTGAGGGTAGTGGTGTCATGGAGACAGGCTCAGGCACCAAGTGTAGTGGTGTTATGGAGACATGCTCAGGCACTGAGGGTAGTGGTGTTGTGGAGACAGGCTCAGGCACTGAGGGTAGTGGTGTTGTGGAGACAGGCTCAGGCACCAAGTGTAGTGGTGTTATGGAGACAGGCTCAGGCACTGAGGGTAGTGGGGTGGTGTGGAGACAGGCTCAGGCACTGAGGGTAGTGGTGTTGTGGAGACAGGCTCAGGTACAGAGTGTAGTGGTGTTGTGGAGACAGGCTTGGAGACTATGGTGAGGCCTTATAGAAAGCAGTTGTTCTTGGGGGACTCTATCATTAGAGGTGTGGTGCTGCCCAATAGTGGTCTTGTGAGATGTCTTCCCGGAGCTACTGCTCACAGAGACAAGAGACATATTTGTAATATTAGAACCAAACAGATCTCCTTTTTGGAGTGTGCAACAACAGATGTTTTAGTGAAAAAGAAAGGAAGGATATAAAAGGAAGGGAAACACAGGTGAATACAAATATAGGAGGGACTCATAATTAAGACACAGACAATTGGATAATTGAAAAATTGAACCACGAATGCGAACTCAAGGGAGGAACCAAGAGACATTTAAAAGGCAGAAGGTACAGAGGATCTAAACACAGCTGACTGAGGAAGCTCCAGTAGGAGTGAAACGCGTATCGGCAACCAGGACTTTTTATCTTAATTATTGTATTTCATTTTTATTTACTTTTTAGCATATTTGTATTAATAAATAGATTACATTTTATACTAAGTCCATAGATGCCTCAAGTACCTTTATTTGGGGAAGTGCCAACCCCTTTTAGAGTGGCACAAAGCCTATCAACCTCAGAGCCATGATTTTAAGGCTCTATAACAGGTGAGCATAATACCTATTTATATTCTATCAGAAATATTCGTGAATTGACTATACTACACATTGGATGTTCCTATTGTTTTTATCATCCCAGAGAAAAATTTCAGCAGGAAATAGTGGTGGGATGCTGCCCTAAAAAGCACACCGATCCAATTAACAGAGCCAAAATATAGGCTCTGGAAAATGTGAGTGATCAATTTATCTACCTCATTTGAAATTGCACAAGTGTTTTACAATCTGCACTATATTATATATTTTTATCTTCCATACCTGTATGTGACATATACGACCCAATCAAGACCCTGTGAGGTAATTCCTCAACATTTATAGCGCTCCATTTAAGGTATATATATATATATTATATACCAAATTCCTTTGTCGTATTTGTAATATTGTTAAGGAAGCAAAGCAGGAAGGGGAATTGGATGTACTTGTCCATCTAGGGACAAATGACTTGGCTTGCAATGAGGTTTCAGAGGTAAAGGAAGTTTTTAGTGTTTTTGATAATGATATACAGCAGGTTGCTTCCAGAAAAGACAGGGAAGGCAAGAAAGGGGGGGGGGGTGGACCTGTAAGTGAAGGATAGCAAAAATGCTAGCCTAATAAAAGTTAGTGAGGTGAAGATAGAGTCCGTTTGGGTTACGTTAGAATTTGGTAATCACACAGTTACTCGTGTAGGCATGATTTATAGGCCCCCAGGACAAATAGAAGAGTTAGATAATATACTGGTTGAGGAAATAGCTAGAATGACAATGAACGGGGAAGTTATCATCATGGGTGACTTTAATCTTCCTGATGTGAATTGGAAAACCAAAATAGATGCTTGTGCCAGGAGCACACATATTCTAAACTATCTACTGGGATTGTCTCTAAAATAAGTCGTTGAGGAGCCAACTCGTAAAGAGGCCATACTAGATTTAGTGTTACCAAATGGAGATTTGGTATCAGATATTACTGTAGGTGAAAGTTTAGGATCCAGTAATCATCAGTCAGTGTGGTTTAATATAAGAAGAGTAACTAACACCACACAAAAACAGAAGTTTTAGACTTTAGAAAAAACAGAATTTTCTAAAATTAGAATATGTGTAAAGGAGGCATTATTAGACTGGAGCAATTTAAATGGAGTCCAAGAGAAGTGGGATTATTTAAAAGTTGCACTGCTGAAGGCTACAGAAATTGCATTAGGCTTGTCAGTAAAAGCAAAAAATGAAAGAAACCACTGTGGTACTCCACAGATGTGGCCAAAATAGTAAAAAAACTAAAAGTTAGCATTTAGTAATTATAAAAAAAAAAAAAAAACAGAGTGAGGAAGACAGAATGATCTATAAGATAAGGCAGAAAGAGGCAGAATTTATAAGAGCTTCCAAATCACACACAGAAGAGAAACTAGCACAGTCAGTAAAAAAGGTTGCAACATGTTTTTTAGATACATAAATGAGAAAAGGAAAGTAAAACAAGGAATAGTTAGATTAAAAACAAAAGAAGAAAGGTATGTAGAAGAGGATAAAGGTCTAGCTGACTGCCTCAATTAATATTTTTATTCAGTATTTACAGATGAAAATGAAGGAAAGGGGCCTCAGTTAGGAAAAAGGACAAATGAGTAATTTGTTACATGTGAGTTTACAGAGGAAGAGTTTCTATTTCAACTGTCAAAAGTAAAGACAAATAAGTCAATGGGACCTGGTGGAATACACCCAAAGTTATTAAAAGAGCATAGTGGTGTATTAGCAAAACCATTATTAACAGATTTATTTAACCAATCATTGTTAACAGGAGTAGTCCCAGAAGACTGGAAGTTAGCGAATGTTGTGCACATTCACAGGAAAGGTAATAGGGAGGAGTCAGGCAACTGTAGGCCAGTAAGCCTTACTTCAGTAGTGGGGAAAGTAATGTAAACCATGTTAAAGGATAGGATTGTTGAACATCTAAAATCACATGGCTTTCAAGATCAGAGACAACATGGGTTTACTTTGGGGAGATCATGCCAAACTAATTTTAATGATTTTTTTGATTGGGTAACTAAAATAATAGATCAGGATGGTACAGTAGACATTGCTTACCTGGATTTCAGTAATGCTTTTGACACTGTTGCACATAGAAGGCTTATCAATAAATTACAATCTTTAAGTTTGGATTCAAATATTGTTGAATGGGTAAGGCAGTGGCTGTGTGACAGGCAACAGAGGGTTGTAGTCAATGGAGTATATTTGAAGCATGGGCTTGTCACCAGTTGGCTACCTCAGGGATCCATTCTCTTTTTAATATTTTTATTAGTGATATTGCAGAAGGTCTTGATGGTAAGGTATGTTTTTTTTGCTGATGATACTAAGCTATGTAACAGGGTTGATGTTCCAGGAGGGATAAGCCAAATGGCAAATAATTTAGGTAAACTAGAAAAATGGTTGGAGTTGTGGCAACTGACATTTAATGTGGATAAGTGCAAGATAATGCATCTTGGATGTAAAAACCCAAGGGCAGAGTACAGAATATTTGATATGGTCCTAATCCAAACATCTAAGTAAAGGAATTTAGGGGTGATTATATCTGATGACTTAAAAGTAGGCAGACAATGTAATAGAGCAGCAGGAAATGCTAGCAGAATGCTTGGTTGAATAGGGAGAGGTGTCTGACAGGGGTTCTCAATTTCTATCTAGGTTTTGGAGATATTTCAGGAAACAATTGGGCATAGAGTTATCATTCTCCTCATCCTATCATCCACAGACTAACGGTGCGACTGAAAGAGCTAACAAGTCCCTGAAACAATATTTGCATTGTTTCCTTAATGGCATGCAAGAGAACTGGTCTGATTTGTTGCCATGGGCTGAATTTGCTAGGTTTCCTTAGGTCTAAGTCCATTCTTTGTTACTAATAGTCGGCATCCTACTGTCTTGCCTACTGCATTTTCCGATACTGCCATTCCTTCTTTGGATTTTCATTTGAATCTCATACATGACACTTGGACTCAGGTTCATGATGCTTTAAACGTTGCTGCTTCTCGTTTTAAATGTCAGGCTGACAAGCGGCGTAGTGTCACGCCTGTGTACCAGATTGGTGCCAAAGTTTGACTTTGTTCACGACATATCAGGTTGAAGGTACCCTCTATGAAGTTTTCACCAGATACATAGGCCCTTTTCATGTCCCTCGCAAGATCAACCCTGTTTCTTACTTGTGACGGACTGCCTGGCACACCGACCGAGTGCCTCCGCCAATCAATGCTCCTAGTGCTCACCGAAGAATTCCAGCACTCCACCAGACACCATAAGAACTGCAAACCTCACTTCCAGCGATGCAGCTGCGCCAGGGTCTCGTCGTCCTTCACTCACCCTGGACCCAAGATCGGGATCCAGCTTCCAGTGGGCAGACCTCTCCTACTCCCAGAGAGTGTAGCAGGACCTAGCTCTCTTATAAGAGCTAGTGATAATAATTCCTGGGGAGTATAGTGATATAGCAATTCCCAGGATAGATACATCTGTTTCCCCCACACATGAGATGAGACTGAGGGTAAGCAGGAACAGATTTTAATGGAGCCAAAGCTGGCCTTTTATGCAAGTCCCCATGCAAGGGGAACACCCATCTGGACCTGATGGGGCACAGGGTGACAATGTTACAGACCAATGACAGTATAGTTACAACATGTGATACACACGTCCCTATGGTCAAACTAAGCATTGATGCTAAAATTATTTTGATAGGGTTAACTGGGAAAATTTATGGGAATGCAATGCATGGCCTATATGGGCCTCCCCCAAAGATTTGTAATTTTCTCTTCACCAAATGGTAAAAATTTTGACATTGGGAATCAAATTGAAGATAGTTTCAATACACACAATAGGATGCATCAAGGTTATGTTTTGTCCCATCTTCTTTTCAAGACTGCAAAAGAACCTCTAGCGCAATCAATTATTATGAGTGCGGAAAAAGCTCGATATCTGGCTTAATTATGTTCACTGATAATATTGTCTTGACCAGGGCTGAAGTAGAAGCAGCCCTGGAAAAAAAATTCTATAATGTCCAATAATGTGTTGCACCAGCATAGTGTGCAAACACAGAGGTAGACACACGAACCATTGCAATGTACTCGATTACCCATAAACGCACCTTAGCACGCTAAACAGAATACCACTCTGACTACACGGACAAAAGCTACACGGGGCCAGTCACGCACGGCAATGAAACACTAAATCACACAGCACAACAGACACGCAGACACGCAAGCAGACAGCAGCCACACACACCAAAACATAGTAAGATATGGCACACTATCAGATAAAGGCCCCACGAAGGAGACACAAACAGGAAGTCAATAGACGAAACACCGCCAGCAGAAAAGCGAGATACAACTAGCACAAGACCAGAGCAACCAGGGACCAGACACGACGGGGCCTGCAGACACAACCTACACAGGTAACACGCGATAAAAACACCCAAAACAAGACAAGCCTGAGCGAACGCAACAAAGGCACACCATAAGTCATGCAGACAAACACAGCAAGCAAACAAATCGATACCTATATACTGTATCAAGCAGGCAATAACCAAACAGCCTCTGCGTAGGCGACAAAAAGCTCACAAATGTCTGTAGGGAAAACGTATGCCCCTGCGCGGGCAACCAATGCCTCAATACTCGCACTGATGTTACCTGCAAATGCATTACGATAACAATGGAGAAGATCAACACACTCAATAATACATGCAGACCTTAACAGACACAACAGAAAGCCGAAAACTCCTAACACACGCAAAACACACAGGGACCTGCCGAGCACAACATCTACATGATGAGGTCCAAACACATATTATATATTAATGCACAGCTGCCTAAAAACAAATATGCTCCTTATGTTTAAAGTTGGAAAAGCTTCTGTATTTTTGATTATGGCTTAATGACCGCATCTAACGAGCAAGCAGATTAACCTGCCTCAGCACAGGCGACAATTTTGCACCTACTGACCAGCAAACACAACACTTGCACACACCAGCTAACACAAAACACATAACGCCCTAACCGAACTACAAAGGCTACACAGTACATAAAAGTATAGAGCACAAAGCAACCGACTGTGAATAAATGTTAATAATAATAAAAAAATAAAAAAATTAAATAAAAAAAAAAGTTAAGCTAAACAGGCTAAGATGGATCCGCCTCTGTGCAGGCAACCAAAAGTATATACTGTGTTAAACCAATGCTTAAGCCCCTGCGTGGGCAATCACTTACTTTATTACAAATCAGTTTGACGTATGAACTTATGTTATGCATACAATAAAAATATTCAAAACA
This sequence comes from Pelobates cultripes, assembly GCA_933207985.1. NCBI lineage: Eukaryota > Metazoa > Chordata > Amphibia > Anura > Pelobatidae > Pelobates > Pelobates cultripes. The sequence continues at coordinate 214,928,817 of OW240916.1, read as the reverse complement.
AATGTATATACATACAAAGCCCCTCTAAGTGTCTGCTTTCAATCCTCACAGCCCCTCCATGTGTCTCACTCCCTATCCCGAGGCCTTCCATGTGTCTCATTTCTCCCTCCGCCATGTTTTTCATTTTCCTTCGCTGTGTGTTTCATTCTGTCCCCAGCCCCTCCATGTGTTTCATCCCCTCTCTAGCCCCTCCATGTGTCCCTTGCTTCTTCATGTATCTCATTCCCCCTGCCATGTGTCTCATTTCCCCTCCAGCCCCTCCACGTGTTTCATTTCTGCCCTAGCCCCTCCATGTATCTAATTTCCTCACCAGCCCCTCAAAGTGTCTCATTTACCCACTCAAGCAACATCCATGTGTCTAATCCCCCCCACCTCTACATGTCTCATCCCTCATCATGTGTCTCAATCCCACCCACCCCTCCATGTGTCTCATTAACCCTGCCATGTGTCTCATTTCCCCCCCATGTGCCTAATTCCCCCTAGTCTTTCTATGTGTCTTATTGCCACCTGCCCCAATTGCCACCTGCCCCAATGTGTGCCTGATTTCCCCCAGCCCCTTACAGGTGTCTCATTCCATCCCAGCCCCTCTATGTGTCTCATTTTTATTCCCCCCCTCAGCCCCTCCAGGTTTCTTATTCCCCCCGACACTCCATGTGTCTCTTTCTCCCCCACAGTCCCTCTGTGTGTCCAATTCCCTTCCAGTCCCTCTATAAGGTGTTCCGTGCTCTCCTGTCAGACCTTGAAGAGGATACAGAAGTTTCTCTACTGTGTTCCATGGCTTGTCTCGGCTACATCTATTGACCCGGCAGGAGGAGAGTGCAATGCTAGGTGCAGATTTCTTCAGTCTGGTAAATTGCCTCACAATGCCTCTAACTTTCTGTGGTGCTGTTTCCGATTTCTGCACCAGGCTGAACTTGTCTATACTTGTCTATACTTAGCCTATCCCTGACCTTACCTTGTTAATTATCATATCCATGTTTATTCTAGCCTTACCACTTCTTGTGGCCAGATTCTTGTTTGGTTCAGGTTTTGTTTGTTGTCTGTTTTTATAATCTGTACCATACCCCGGAGACCTTGCTATCTCTATCCTGCAGGTGAGAGTCCATAGGCCTCGCTTGCTTGCTGTATCCTGGAGGCCATAATCTAGAAGCTTACTTGTTGTATTGTAATTGCCAGAGTCCAGCAGTCCTTGCTCCCTATATTCTACTCACAATATCCTGCAGACCTGAAACTATAAGGACTGTATCCTGAATTCCAGAAGCCTGCCCCTATATCTTCAAGGTCTGAGTATCAGATACCTGCCCCTGTATCTTGAAGGCCTGAGTACTTGTATCCTTTAGCTTGCCTTATATCCTGAGTTTCCTTGTTTTATTTGTTTTATATTTGTATTATCTTCATTTGTACTCCAGCAGTTAATATAGGTGTTTTACTCATGTACCTTGCATTATATTGTTCTGCATGTGGCTTCCCACATAATGGTGGCTGCTGTTGCACTGCATGTCAGCACCTCTTCTCCACTAAATCCTAACACCAATCCCTGGATCTCCATACTCAACTATGTTTTTTTTTTTACAATCTTTATTTATTCAAGATTTTTAGGCAAAATTTAACCATTAAAAAGAGAGTGAATTTATATTGTCGTACATCAATAAAATTAAGAAAACTTTTTTTTACATGTATTATATTTTATCAGAGGAACCCATTTTTTGAATATATATAATTCAGGCTCCCAGTGCTTCAGTTGACATACAGTAAGTCGGTAGCACTCTACATGGAAACATGATTGCCCAATTCTTGGTACTAACAATGGGTAGATCTGGCTAGTCCTCTAATGAAAGTCTGGTTCAAAGGCTGTTTATATTTAACAGTATAGTAAAGAATAAGGGGGACAGGAACAGGGTTGGATCATAAAAGAAAAAACAATTACTAAAATATAACAATGGTAGTTTGTTCCCCTTGTCCTCACACCTCAGTTCTCGCTACCCTACCTCATGACCATGACTAAACAGTTGGTAGTTAATTATTAGTGCCCAAGGAGGATAGACTACAGTGGTTCCCGAGTGTGTGTCTTTCCTTCCATCAGTTACCTCAAACACGGATATTCTATGCTTTTTTGCCCTATTCTCTTGTCTCTCCACTTGAGAGAGGGTCCACCAGTCAACTTTCATTGTCTGCTCTATGTTAGGGTTTAGTGTAGGTCGGTTGATGAATCAATCCCTAGTAAAGATACAAAAGTAAATGGGGGCACATGCGGAACATGCATTTTGCAGGAATGGTGCTGCCGTAGTGACCAAAATGTATACATAATACAGATTGAGGACAAGCGCACAGAAAAAAAAAAAGACATTTTCTAAGGCTACTTAAAATGACCTATCTCAGTGAACAAATCGTGGATTCAGTTCTACCTTATGGACATATTGTGTTAGGCCCACCACTACTTCACAGTACCCCAATATCCATAGGTCCCACACAAATTCCAACGTGGGAGACAAATTAAATAGTGCTAGTGCTAAAAGAGCTAAAGTGTATTATGGTAATCTGTTGTAAGAACATTGTGAATATATATATATATATATATATATAATGCAACATTTATTATTAATTATGATAAGAATGTGAATCAATACCTGTCAACGGGCTAAATAATAAAGCCATAGGGTCCAAATCAACATGTTTTTTTCTGAGGTGCAATTAAAGGAATTCTGTAGTGCCAGGAAAACAAACCCGAGTCCTGTGGTGCCACCCATACCACGGCGCGGAAGGGGTTAAAACCCTTTCAGTCACTCACCTGAATCCAGTGCCGATGTCCCTTGGTGCTGGGACAGGCTCCGCCCATGCTTCTCTCCTGCTGTTTTCAGCCAGCATTGTTAGTCAATCCTTTCCTATGGGGATACAGGTGACGCTTGAGGTCCTCATGCAGAGCGTGAGGACCTCCAGCATCGTTTAGACGAACAAAAGTCATCCAAGCACCCGGAAGTCCCTCTAGTGCAGGGGTTCTCAACCCAGTCCTCAAGAAACCCCTGCCAGTCCAGTACCTGGGTGTGTCTAAGGTGTTTAGAAAAAGAAAAAAACACCTTAGACTCTAAGGTATATATATATATATATATGTATATATATATATATATATGGAGTTTTTGAATATTAATGCCACTTTTATTATAAACTTCATTTAGCACATAAATAATTTGCATTGTGAGTATGTTTTGTTTTTCTAAACACCTTAGACACACCCAGGTAATCCCTAAATCTTGGACTGGTAGGGGGTCCTTGAGGACTGGGTTGAGAACCCCTGCTCTAGTGGCTGTTGTGGTATTTTACCAAACTCTATAAATTATGTACGCATACACATATAAACTCTGGTCCGTCTACTTTAACATTTATTTATTCAGAGACAAAACAACAGTAACATACAAATAATGACACACAATCTAACTAAATAAAAAAACAACAACAATCTGACTAACTAACAATAACAACTAAAACTTGTAAAGTCACCAGATCAAATGTGGTATATTACCAAACTCTATAAATTATGTACGCATACACATAGAAACTCAGGTCCGTCTACTTTAACAAATATTTATTCAGAGACAAAACAACAACAGCATACAAATAATGACACACAATCTAACTAACTAAAACAACAACAACAACAATCTAACTAACAATAACAACTAAATCTTATAAAGTCACCAGATACCACTCACAGTTCACCATTATAAAAATTAGCCCATGTCTGCTCACGTGTCTGCTCACTAGCACAGCCAGGAAGGAACAGGAAGTAATGGAGTTAGGGGGAAGTGGTTATCTCTTTCCTGACTAAAGGTATTGAATTACCCAATTACCATATCAAAGGGTAAAGCTTATCCTGCTGTAAGAAAGACCTATATGAGCTTTGTGACATGACCCCTGGTCACCATATTAGTTTGATGACAAGTCACCACAGCTGTCTGGTAGACAGCCACTAGAGGAGGTCTTAACCCTGCAAGGTAATTATTGCATTTTCTTATTAGGGGTATATACAGAATATTTTTTAATTTGTGCAGTGGATTGGGATTCTTTAAAAAATCTTCTTTTATTTCTTCTACTTTTTCTTCCTCTTATTCCTCATCTTCCTCTAATATTTTCACCCTACTTTACAATTTTAATGATGGCATATATCAGCACATAGGACAGCCTATTATAAAATGGAAAAAGAGTCTAATAAGTTCCCTATTTGAATGAGCTTGCAATGCTTACAGATAATCAATATCTCGTTAATAAGCTTTATTTAGGAGATGTATGAATCAACAATCCTTAATTTAGAAGGAGTGTGAGTAAGGATTTTATATATGATTTCCTCTTTATCCTTTCATTATGCAAACATGTAACCATAAAAAATGATTTATTTTTTTTAATCCAAAATAAAAGCTAATAAAGTTTGATTAACCCCAACTGAGGCAACGGAATATTTATAATATCCTATATTGCATGCTGCTCATCCAAAATAAGTATGAGTTGATAGGCTTGTGTTGACATATGCACTTGACCTCTTAAATAATGAAGTGAGATAATTTCTTTGTTATAGCTCATTTTTATTATAGCACAGCAGCGTGAATGCTAATTTAATCCGGCAAACGAAGAAGAAGCCGCTAGATTCAGGTTTCCACCATGTGCAGCGTATTGGAATTTACAGATATAGCTTGATGAAAGCACAGCCAAGAAACTTATAGTGTCAGTTTGCCTCATCCAATATCCCTACAAGCAGGCTGCTGTAATTGCTTTTATAAATATTGACTTCACTGGGATATTTTACTGGATTATTATCCCCAAGAGGAAATACTCTAGAGAATCTAAATGTCGTATTTGTGTCTGCCTTATTAAACTATGAATAAAACAACATTACATTTATCCCAGTTTCATAACCTCTGCTACTTACCTACACAGCTTGGATGCATTCTCTACTTGCTGCATCTATGATACGTAAACCTCTCAGTGATTTTTCATGGTTCTATTTCTTTTTAGAATTTTTTTTGACAGGAGTCTTTCAACCCCAAATAAATGCTATACTTAACATGTTTAGTTGTGGTAAAAAAAAAAAACAAAGAAAAAAAAGATCAGTCCTTGAATAGAGATCTGCGAATCTACACCAATAAATACAGAATCTATACCGAATATAAACATCTAAGATGAGACATATTAAAGTGTGCCATTTCAGGTTGTTGTTCAATAACAGAAATGTGTTTTAAATATATTTGTGAGTAATGTCCCTATTTAAAAAAAAAAATCTTTATTTTTATCGTGCATGAAAATAACATAGCTGAGCCTTCAATGCCCCAACAGCACGTGCAAGTACCAGAAAAAAACCCATAGCATAACAGTTGGAGCAATATCCCTTTTTATTGTTCAACATCAGGACCAGTCTGTGATTTCATAATGCCGAAGGTACCACCTCCTTGTATAAAATACATTTGCTGTAATTTTTTCCATACAGTTTTGTACATCAAGATGGCACCTGATTCATCAGTACTTGTTGCTGGTCATGAGCTCTGGTTTGAGTTTCTCTAGCACAGCTTTTGCAGCTTTCTGTGGATGATAGGAAAATGCTGGACTTTCATGTCTGTACTGATGGTTCATTTTTCAGATGCAGAAAACCAAATGAATAAAATAATGAACAGTTCCACTTCCTAGAAGAAGTAGATATTTGGTCTCCCTTTTGTAAAAACTAAAGCTACCCATTAAATACTATAATATGATAATATATTATTGGGGAGGTTTGTGCATGGGGAAAAACATTTTCAGAAAAGCCATGTCATCCAAAAATTTAAACAATTTTCAGGAATGACAAATTTCAAGCATTTGGTGGTTAGACACTTCCAAAATAACTTGGCTACCCCATATTCAACAATCATCTTTTATTGCCCATCAATAATCTCCTTTGTTTAGCAAATCATGGCTAGATTTAACTGATGATTGAACAATGCATTTGGTGAGAATATATATAGTAGTGGCAGGAGACTTGCAGAACCAGAAGCAAAGACTTAGAAGCAAAGGATTAGTCGACTAGTTTTGATTGGCAGTACAATAGTGCTGAGGTTGATTAGAATTTTGACAGGCAACTAGACTAATCTTAAAATTTGATGACTTGACTCTTATCTGCACTAGATTTGGCTCAATGAAGTCAGTAGTGCAGTAAATGACAATGAAATAATGACGGTAGTACTGTTGCAGTACACATGGATGTTCTCAGGTAGACATTCAGTTAGCAACAGACATATTGAAAGGAGAGGATTTGCAGACCTATAATTTTATGATTTACCCCTAGATTTGAGGCTTCACAAAAACAAAAAAAAAAAACAACACTTACACTTACTGATGAATCCATGCCATTAAAGGTTACAAAGTTTTCTGACCTAGAAACATTTCATAGAAACAAAAGAGAAGGGAAGAAGAGATATTTTGTCTGCATCTGTAAACTCAGTGCAGTAATCTCAAACATCTATGTACATATCAACATTAGTATTATAACATTAAATATTATGCTAGGTTTGAAAATAATATCCGGAAGTATTACTTTACTGAGAAGGTAGTGGATGCATGGAACAGCCTTCCCAATGAAGTGGTAGAGGTTAACACAGTAAAGGAGTTTAAGCATGCGTGGGATAGGCATAAGGCTATCCTAACTATAAGATAAGGCTAGGGACTAATGAAAGTATTTAGGAAATTGGGCAGACTAGATGGGCCAAATGGTTCTTATCTGCCGTCACATTCTATGTTTCTATGCTTGTGTGAATGTGAAAAAAATAAAAACATTTAAATATAACCAGATGCCTGATAGAGGTTTGTGAGAACTTGGCTATATTAAAAGTTTTTAAATGACCCAGATAAATATCATGTGTGGTTTGCTTTCTTCTAATATATACTTTTATTTAGTTTTAGTTTTTAGTTTTGAAATTGGCATTGGTAAATTTACAGACATAGCATACCACATTTTGCAGACAAGGATGGTCGTTCCTTGTAAAATGCCTACATATTTTGTGGGGATATTTATGGGATAATAATAGTAACAGTGAGAATTGCCCACTAATTCAATTCTCAGATCCCAAAGAACGTTTATCGTAAGTGAAATGTATTTCATATAATTAATATCACAATATATAAAAATAGATTTTTATTTATAAATGACAAATTAATTAATAATAACATGTAACATGCATGACAATAATCAATGAATATTCAGTATAAAACGATATGCAATACAAAGAAATGGGTATTACGTTTCAATGGCTAAATAGCATTTCCTGTCAAGAATTATTTATGACTATCTTTAACACAGGCTGAAAGTGAAACTTTTCACACAGAGAACAGAATTCCTCAGAGTGCAGCGTAAGGTCGTAAAGTTTAGCAGACAGTTAGAATAACCCTTTCAATGCTGGCTAGATCTCCTAGGTAGTTAAGATCTATTCTTATGTAATTTTTAAATAAAATAACATTTAAACCAGTTTAAATTCATTTTCTTAAACCATCCAATAAGAGAATCTACATATTATATAAGCAGATTTTTAATTTGTCTAAAAGATATCTATCTTAATTTAGAGCAAATCAATACACCTGGATAAAAACAGCGGTATGCTAACACGTGATAATATCACATCAATATATAATTATTCTTAATTCCACCTGCAGAATGGAATATTTATAACTATATATTCTTTAGTTAACTAAGATTTCTTAATATGGAAATCTGACCGTGCTTTATCCAGTCATATATAATGCTATTAATACATTTTAATTAATTTAATTTAATTAAATGAAACCAGTATAATTACCAGTTGAGTAGATATTTCATCCGATTGGTAGTCTCTCTGCATGGAGGTGTTGGTTAGAAAGTCAGTAAATTCTAAGTGTTAGAGTTTTAGGAGTAGAGTGTTATTCTCAGATGTTGTCCGAGTTGGAGTCCCCAAACTTCCAATTCCTCTCTCCTCTCCTTTGCATATCTTGCATCTGCCTCTTCTCTCGTATATCCCTATCTTCCCTTTGTCTTAACTTTTAAAGGGCCAGACTCTCTGTACGTCATCAGTTGATAACCCAATAGAAGCACTAGAGGTGTGGTTATCTTCCAGATCGCAATTTAGTTATTTGGTCTGTAGAGGGCAGTCTTGTCCCACTAAACATACCTATCCAGGAAAGAGTTAACTTTTCCTGGTGGCTATTTTGACGTCATTTTGCGTTATCTTTATAGCGCCATAATTCAAAATTTCAAAGGATTTCTTAAATTTTGTCCAGACTTAGCGTCTGCAATTCTGAATTTTTTTCTGATATGGCAGATCATGAACTAAGTTTACCCTTTTCCATACAATGGTACCTTATATATATAGACAGTTAAATATTAAATTTAATCTTCTCTGTCACAATTGTCTGGGTTTAGATTTGATTATATTCCATTAGCATTAGACAGTCTGTCCAACCCCTTTCCTTATCACTTGGCTTGTATATACTATGCATTCCTCAGCTCTGGGAAAGTGGTTAGCTTACAGATAGAAATACTGTGTCTCTTTGTTAACTTGAAATAACAAAATGGAGTTTGGTCTGTTCAGAGTGACTCAGAATATACACTTTTAGTTTCTATCATAGCACAAAATGTCTGCCGATATAAATACTCTGACATAACCCCCCTTTAGTGCATTTCATAGCCAAAATTAATTTAGCTTATGAATAAGCACTATAGAAGTTACCAGACATATTGTGCAATCACATCATTTCTAACATAGGCCCGTGCGTGGAATGAACATTTTTGTATATATTTGTACCTGTAAAAGTTTTGAACTTTACACTTAGTACAATCAACCATAATATCATTATTACATAGTACATTGTTTTCATTTGAAAAATGTCTTTGGGAGTTACATATGGTATGGTCAATAAAAAGCAAATCTCCATACGTTCCGGATTAATTAAGAGAGGTATAGCGCTCCCCATCTCAAAGGCCAGTTTTAGTTGCATAGGCTCAATTGTCTCTCCATCCACATTGGCAAGCATCGCATGAACAATATCCTTGGATACAAAATACAGAGGTATGCGTCCCCCTGCCAATTCGATCATTCCAGTTTGCACTTCGTCGAGAAAAGTGTGTGTGGAACAATATTGGGTCATGCAGAAATAGAAGTTCACGCTTAAATAAGTCATGACTTTGGTGCAGCTCAGTGGATTTGGCAATTAACTCCGAATGCAAATTCGTTGTAACAACTGTGTCTTCCACAATAGTTAACACGTCTTGGAGAAGTATTCTTTGCTGTTGTATCACCTGATGAATATCGTTAATGTGTTGCTTTAGCGCATAGATTTCCATATCCAGCTTTGGACAGTAATAGAGTTGGCTGCAAACATTCCAGTTGCGACAACTGCACCGACAGTGGCACAAACTAATGCAACAATTATAGCGGTGAGGAACCTTTTGGGTCGGTTGCTCATCGGAATAGAACTGGATACAAATGGTTTCCGGGCTTGCTCCAAGATGTTTCGCACACGGTCCTGTGCTCTTTGGAGGTGCATCTGGTACCAAGTCTGTAACTCAGGAAGCTGCATCGATGAAATGTTGTATGCCTTCTCGATGGAAATCTTGGGGTCCAAGCTGACGAACACACGTCGGGTCAGGATCCTCTTCTCTGTTAAGATGAACCCTGGTGTCTCTTGAATCAGGATGCCGGAGGATGGTCCCATCTCTGCGATCGGGTCGGTCCGTAGCTCTTGGCACAGGAGCAGTACGATCCAGAAACACGCCACATCCTTCTTGGACATCTTTCGACAGTCACGGATCAGGAACTCGTTTCAGACTTATCTACTAATGATTCAAGGTTTGTTAAGCATACAAACTTATAACAGTGTGACATCACTTGGCCTAGGACAACACATTATTACGATTCATCAACATATGTATTCTGTCTAATTCTATTTTTATAACTTCATCCCTCACTACATTTATTACTGACTCTTCAGCAATTTGCCTATAGCAGTTAAACAAGCTAGTAACCTGCTTATAAAATGTAGTTATTGGATGGCAAGGAAATGGTTAATGACATGAACGTACATGAGATCATGGCACATCACAACATTTCACATCATACTATACCACGTGAATCAAGCATTCATCCAGGTTAGTCGTTCACCCTTCTGCATCCGAATCCACACCTATAATCCTTAATTGAGATTTAGGATGACAAGCACGCAACTGGTTAATGTGAACCCACTTTTCAATAAAATCACCATCCTTAGGAATTTTTATCTTGTACGCTACTGGGGAAATTTTGTCAATGATGACATATGGCCCTTTCCAAGAAGGTAAAAATTTCTTTTCCTTTACTTGATTTCGCGCAAAGTTATACAGATAGACTTGGTCTGTTATCTCATATTCCTTTTTCGTGGTTTTTAGATCGTAATAGGTCTTAACCCCTGTCGCTGCTTTTTCTAGATTCTTTTGAGCAAAAGCAAATGCATGCTGTAAATGCTTGCGCAAATCTTCGATATACTGATGCGTAGTGGCAGCATTGATCAAGTTATGATCCGAAGTACGATATAGTAAATGCTGTGGTAAAACCATCTTTCTTCCTGTCATCAATTCAAAAGGTGACAATTTGGTAGCAGTGCTAGGTGTAGCTCTAATCGCCATTAAAACTAGGGGCAATTTAATGTCCCAGTCTTTACCAGACTCCTTAACATACTTCTTCAGAATATTAACGATAGACTGGTTATATCGCTCTACCCCCCCGCTAGACGCAGCGCGGTATGCAATATGTAGCTTTCGTTTAACACCTAGAATGTTCCACATCTTAGCCATTACTTCGCTGGTAAAATGACTACCTCTGTCTGACTCAATTCTTTGAGGCAGACCGAACCTGGAAAAGACATGGTTAATCAACAAAGTGGCGCACACGGTACTCGTGTTCTCTTTACAAGGCAAACATTCTATCCACTTTGTGTACATACATGTAACGGTTAACATGTATTTGTTACCTCTTGAAGATCTTGTTACAGGACCTATAAAGTCAATTTGAATATCAGACCAGGGTAATGACACCCCCCTCTTCTGAAGTGGTGCACGATGGGTTGGACCATGGGGTTGATATTGCGGACAAATCAAGCATCCCTGACAGTATGTCTTAACATCCCTTAACATGTGTGGCCAATATGCATAATCACGCAATATCTCATATGTGATCTTATCACCACGATGCCCAGATGTAGGTGCATCATGTGCGTGTTGGAGCATTAACCCTCTGTATACAGTTGGGACTACCCATTGTTGTATACCATGTTTAGAAGTTCTGACCAGCAACCCATCCATGATACTAAATTGTACTTTATATCTCATCAAGATTCGTAAATCTTCATTATTTTTGCAATCCTCATCTGTGATGGGATTGGCAGTAGGGTCTTCTATATTTCTATAGAATATGCCTATGACGGGATCGTTCTTTTGGCTAGTAATCAGGTCCTCACTAGGAGCTTCTTGACTCCATTGCACGACATTTAAGTCGGCATTATCTCTAGCCTGTCGTCTAGTTATGGCTTCAACATGAATTGAACCCATAAGATCATCAATGTTTAGGGTTTCACCATTGATGGCAGCTTGTTTTGCCAGTGAATCGGCTAAGTCATTACCATCCTTGTCAATACCTTCTATTTTAGAATGGCCTTTGGTTTTCTTCCAATATATGGTTAAACCATTTTCCTTAACCAGTTCATCATTTTACAAAACAATTTCCCATGTTTAACAGGTTTGTTATTGCTTTTCAGCATTTGGTTTCGTTTCCAGCTAGGCAGATATTCGACGAAACTGTTGCGAACATAGTTGGAATCAGTTATAATAACAAATTCTTTGATACCATATTCTATTGCCATTTGAATGGTCTTATACACTGCACAGAGTTCGGCTATCTGACTGCTTTTGGGACCAATATTGTATCCTATAGATACATTGGGATAATCACCTATCCAGGCGATTCCGATACCTGCAACTAATTTCCGTTCAGCACCAACGACGTGGTGATATGAACAACCATCAATGTATACCCACGGTAGTGGTCGACAGTATTCCTCGTCATAAACTTTATAAGGAGATAGCAATTGCTCTTCTAGGAAGTCATCTCCGGTGTCATTATCATCCAGGTATGGAGCAGTACAGTCATGTAATTCTGCTAAACCTTGGGCAACTGGGCTTCCCTTATTATGTTTATAACGGACTTCTAACGGCCATCCCTGTAAGGATAGAGTCCATGCAGTAATCCGACTGTTAGAGAGATTACCGTCTCTAATTCTTTCACTCTGCAGATACTGTAGAGGTTGGTGAGCTGTTTCTACAATTATTTTCTCACCTTGGATATAGCTACTAAAATTTTGTAGTGCCCAGACAGTCGACAATAACGCCTTCTCACACGTGTTGAATTTAACTTCAACAGGTGACAAAGTCTTGCTAGCATATGCAATAACTTTGTTTAAACTGTCCTGCTTCTGATACAGAACAGCACTTATGCTTAAATCGGTATATCCTGTCTCCAGATAGAAGGGTTTACCCCCTCTGGGTATGCTAAACAGGGTGCCTGAGTGAGCTTCCTCCTCAGTTCACTTACCGCTTGGTCCTGAGGCTCCCCCCAGTTCCAGGTAGTTTCCTTTTAAGCAGGTGTAAGAGTGGTTTAGTTATTTCTGCATAGTTATCTATAAACTTACGGGAGTAGTTAGTCATACCAAGGAACGATCTTAATTCCCTGATGTTTGAAGGTGTTTTAGCCTTAATTACAGCTTCAACCTTCTTCCTTTGGGGATTTAATCCTTCAGAAGTTACCTCATGTCCGAGGAAATTGACATGGGTGCGACACCATTGCGCCTTTTGTAAAGACAGTTTAATCCCTGCCTCTCTTAACTGAGTGAGAACATGTCTAATCTCTAAGATATGCTTATCAAAGGAAGCGCTTTTCAGCAAGACATCGTCGACATATGATAACGTTCCTCTCTCGAGTGCGTCAGGCATAGCTTTATGCATGAACACAGCGAATTCATGACCAGAGTTTATGTAACCGAAGGGCATACGGGTCCAGGTATACTGCTGCTTTCCAAATGTGAAGGCCAATTTGTATTGGTCTTCATTATGGACTGGTACAGTCCAATATCCTTGCGCACAGTCGATGGCAGTGAATATTTTGGATCCCTGCATTTGTACCAAACATTGGTCTATGTATGGTGTTGGCCAACCAGACATATAGACGCGTTTATTTAGCTGTCGTAAGT